>OZ008368.1:134146162-134602371 GCA_963931995.1 Phaonia tiefii
TTTAGTCCGATTGGGAGCCGGTAGAACTCGTATTTGCCATTATTTACTTTGAAGGCCGTCTTTTCTTGGTCGCCTTCGAACAATTTGATTTGATGGAAGCCGGACTTCAGGTCAAGTGTTGTAACGAAGGATGATTTCCCCAGATTTGACAGAATCACCGACATAACCGTTTTAGAGTTTAGTTTCCGGAAGTCTACGACCAGACGTTTCTTTGGTTGACCGTTTTGGTCAAAACCTTTTTTGTCAACAATCCATAACGGATTGTTATATGGGGAACGGGAAGGTCGTATTATGCCATTTTTGAGAAGATCCGCAATTTCATGATTAACAAAATTTGTCAAGGCTAAGGGACAAGGGTAGGACTTTGAATACACGGGTTCCTTGTCAACAGTTCTAATGGTCGCTGTTATTTTAGTATTGAAAGGCAAGGTTTCATCTAGGTCTGCAAAGACTCTATTGTGCTTATTCAACAGTATCGACAGTTTCCCGTCTATCCCAATCAGAATAGATTCATCTTCTTTGTTAATTAGAACATTAACTTCTTTGCAGTGAAAATGCTTAAGCTTTTCTTCGCCCTCTTCGTGCTTAAGAATGCCATATTTTAGGTCAATTTGGGCCTGTAGTTCGTTTAAAAAATCTAACCAAACGATTCCCGCGAAGGTTTTTAAATTGGGCAAAATGTAGAACCACGTATCTCTGGCGAAAATATTCATACGGCACTTTTGCTCTATATTTGAGTTGCCATGAACAGATTTTACAACAAATGGGTTGTTTACAGCTACAACGTCCTGTAGGTTCGGAACATTTTCAATATAGTTCTTAGCCGCACCTGTATCGATAAGGAACTTTAGAGGTTTCCCATTCAAAGACCTTTCGACATAAAAAAGTACAGACCTACCATACAGAAAATTGACTTGATCAACTGCCCGATTGCTTGAGGTCGGCTCCTCAGTAGCGAACACTAGAGAATTTGAGTCCTCACAATCCACAATATAATTCACACCCTCTTCGTTGGCTCCGCATCCCTCATGCTCAGAATAATTAGCCTGGCAAGTTACAGGACATGAGTCGAAGCAGGTGAGGTGGTTGATCCTTTGAAATTTAGGGGTTTGCATTTGTTTCGTTCCCTGTGCCCCCGGGTGCTGTATAGATTTGATGCTGACATCAATAGGTTGTGGACTTTGAATATGCGGTTGTTGACTCGGATTGCTTACATTTCTTGGATAGTAAGTGGAAAAGTTTGGATGAGCTTGAGGCAACTTTCGCAGCGCGCTGGTCTGAGGCCTGACAGGGAATTGATTAATTTGTCTGTTTTGTGGTAGTTGCAAATTAGATGTAGGCATACTTTTGGCGAAGTTGTACCTCAATTGATTTGTTTCAAGCTCCCTTGCTATAGCCAGGGCGGATGGCATATCGGGCGGCTTGCAGGAGAACAACGTGTCGCATAAGGGACGGTGTAGGCCAGAAATTAAAACGCGGAGGGCATCCTGACGGTATTTTTCGTTCAAGGCCTCTATGAGACCTGAATTTCCCTCGTGAGACAGTATGACCTTATTGATAATCAAAGTGAGTTTTTGTTCGACTTGACTATAGAATTCAAGCTGGGGTCTGCAGCCTTGTCTTAATGTCGACAATTCCTGTTCCAGAGTGAATATTGATCTCTTGTCACTATATGCAAAATCTAAGCGATATATAATTGCTTTAAAGTTCATAACGGTGTTATAAGAACTAAGCACCATGTTAACTGCACTTGTAACTTTGTTTCTAATGATCGCGACTGCCTGATAATATCGGGTACTGCCCTCATAAGCTTCAAACAACGTATGGGCGGTTACGGCTGCCTGCCGCCAAGAGACATATTTTGCGTCGGTACCGTCAAAATCAGGGAGACTTTTGATGATATCTAAGGACTCATTACACTCCAGTCCTGCCCTAACGGCAACACGGTTATAAGTCTGTACCCTAACTGGAGCTTCTAAAGCCGATAACCTTGTAGTTAGGTCATCGATTGTTCCCTGAAAAGCGTTACGCGCTTGCTCCGTCGCATTTGCAATAGCTGTGTTCAGAAGCGCCTGGACAGTGTTCGCGTCCATATTTGACTTTGGTAGGGAGGAATAAAAATTAGAAAAAGAAAATCTTTGCAGGTTGCTTGTAATTTCTTCTAACTCAGGATCAGACATTAAAAAAAAGGAAAAGGATATTGAGTTATGTGTTCGCGTGTTTTTGAAAAAATCAATTCGAAAAGAAGAGAAAACAAAAATTTTTGGAAAATTCAGAAGAAATTTTTCTCTTAAACGCTACTACGCTACTAATTTCTCTACAAAAAAAATAGTTTACACGAAAATATGCGCAACCCCACCCTCTTTTACGAAAGAAAGGCTTGCAAAAAGTGGAAATATTGTACTTAGTTTTATGGTTTTGTTTTTATTAAAGCTGTCCAGCTCCGTGTATGTTGGGTGATGACGCTGTCCAGCTCCGGGAATGCTGGGTGATGACGCTGTCCAGCTCCGTGTATGCTGGGTGATGCCGCTCCGGCGTAGAGCAGATCACTTCTTATATATGAATTTTTTGTCTTTTTATTTACCAATTTACAAATTCACAATTGTTCTTTTTGACTGAAGTTTTTAGTTTTAATTAATTAAGTCAATTTCGTTAATCAATTTCCAAATTCAGAATTGTTCCTTTTCACTGAATTTTTTAGTTTCAATTAATTAAGTCAATTTCTTTAGTATAAACTTTTTTTTTATCCACTATGTGGAAGTTTGGTTGATTTATTAAAGTTAGTTCTTTACAAAAATAGCTTAGTTCACTTTAATTAACTCAGTACTGAAAATTTTTTATATAAAAAAATTATCTTTCCACTATGTGAAATTTGATTTAATTTTTCACTATGTGAGTTTTAACGTTGGGCGCCGGTTAAACTTTTGTGTTTTATTGAAAAGAATTTTTAGGGGTTTTTATTACGAAAACTTCCAATTTTATTAACAAAAAAACTTCTTACTATAATCCACTTAAAGACTTCAGGCTTTGTTGGTTGCCGAACAAGTGATTTTAGAGACTCAAAGAAAATATCACCAAAGCTCCTATGATGTTTGATGATGTTTTCCTTCCCATTACAAAACACTCGAACACATTACAAAAACTATTGAACGAAGTTTTAGCCCGTAAACAATTTTTAGTTCGGAAACAAGTTACAGTTATGTGATCAGCATATTTACTTTACATGTCATTACAAGACGACTGAAATAGGAAAGCTTGCGTTGAAATTTAATGCTGAAGTGTTAACTTACTACAAACAACGGACACAAAACAAAGGTAAACAGCATTTGACAGCTAGTGTGCACCACTTTGGCCCTACTCACACACGGAGACTTTTGTCGCCGAATCTTATCGGATTCTCTTTTGAAGTCCACACAGGGCTACTTTTGTCTCGACGACTCGTGACGATTATTGTTTTCGTGAATGCTTTTTCTGACATTTTCCCATTTTTCTTTCTTTACACTTTGGTGTTGTGTAAATTATTGTGAGGTTGTTTGTATTTAAAGTATTATAAACAATAACATTCTCAAAAATTGCTGATCTATTGAAATAATGCTAACTTTTATCATCCCTTTTGTTGTATGCAGTTCAATCAAGGAAACTTTTTTCTAATCCATATAAACAAATTATCTTGTTGTTACAAAAAGCAAAAAGGATGTACAAGTAAAGAAGAAAAAACAACTACAATTTAGCAACCCTAGTAGAAGAGAACCAAAAAAAGTCGACGCGATTCTCTCAAACGCATTTTTTCCCGCGTCATAACATGATTATTTCATACTTTTTACATACTTTACGTAATTTTAGTTAAATATAGTTGGAATTTCTATAGTTAGATACAATAACATCATCAGAAAACTGCTTGTGTATTGAAATATTCAACGAAGAGAGTAAGAGAGAGAGCATAGAAACGACCCGCATCACTCATTTTCTTTGTTGGCATTCCACTCCATGAGTAAATTTTCGTCTCTATACCATAGTTGCTTTATGGTTGTTACAGACAGCATTGTAAAACATAGTACTTAATGATAACCGAATGTAAAACAACAGCGTTGCGTCACACTGGCATCACAGATTCTGGCCCATTTGAACGAAATCTAAAAAATTTATGGAGATTCCAGCACTGTGAAAATGAATGCAGAATCTCTGGATTTCGTTGCTATTTCGCAAGAAATGCTAACAAAATTAATCTCAGATAACTTTCTGTTGACATTTCTTGAAATTTAACATGACGCAACATTGTCATTGCTCAAGTCGGAATTTACGTGGGAAATTGAAATGTCACTTAATATCGCTTAGCTGTCCCGCACAAATTAAGCTATAATTAACTTTAGCGGGGTAAAAAACACACTTATTGTAAATAAGAATTTCAATGAGAATATAATTAATTTTTAATTTATATATATATATATACATATATATACATATAAAAATATTTATAATTTTAGATATTGTTACGAATTTCCTTATTCGTCCTTTTTGCGCTGTTTTATTCCCAATAATAAAACAAGGTTCGTTTTAAATTACGATAATTACAACGGTTTAACTTCCTTTTATTTTACTTATATAGTACAACAGTTTACTTTATTTACACCACTTTAATAAGTCTTATATTTTACTATCAAATTGCGTTGCTTACTTTACGGCGATTAATCACAAACTGAACTCTCCATTCCAAAGACCTCCGCTATTTATACCAACTCACCATACTCAAATGAAGGTAGATCTAGCGAATTCAAGAACCTTCTAGACATTGTTGTCGTTGCTTATCTTCGTAGAACAATCTCGAATGGCGGAGAGTTATCTTTACTGAGGTGAATTCATGCTACTGGTTACGTTGTTACAATGCATACTTTCAGGCGCAACACTAACCGCCTGTTATTTACATACTGTTAGTAGAGTCATTAACAGCAAGCAAAAGCTTTTACTCATTCGTAACACTGCCCCCCACTTAAGCCTGTTCGTCTCGAGCAGGCTCAACCCCCCCGTTTTCCATACAGGGCTAGTCTTTCCAAATGCACGACTTTCATTTTAGCTCTTGGACTTTGGCTTTTCTGGATTCTATAAACCACGTCATTTATTCGTTTGACAACCGTGTAAGGGCCTTCCCAGTGAGTCTGAAGTTTTGGAGATAAACCTTTCTTGCGCTGTGGGTTGAACAGTACTACTAGCTGGCCTTCATGGAATTCTTCGGAATTTGCCGCTTGGTCGTACCTGGCTTTCATCTTATTACTGACCAACTTCATTCTGCTGCGAACAAACTCGTGAAGTTCGCTAAGCTCTCCTGGGATACCATCATTCTCCCCACTGTCGGCTTTTAGGCAGTTGCCAAACTCCTAATTTCTAGGGAGCTTTAACCCTGTCCCGAAGACGGCACTAGCTGGAGTTCGGGCAGTGGTATCCTGGGTGGCCGACCGGTATGCTAGAAGGAATTTTGGTATGCGTTCGTCCCAGAATTTTCTATCCTTACTGACGATCTTGCTCAAATATTCTTCAAGAGCCTGATTAAATTTCTCTACCGTGCCGTGAGTCCGAGGGCGCACTGATGTCGTTCTTATACCACGAATTCCATTCCTCTGGCATATTTCTTTCAAGATGGCGGATACAAAATTATTACCCTGCTCCGGATGCAGTTCTAAAGGGACACCCAAACGACTTATCCAGTTGTTCACGATAGCTTTGCTTATTGTTTTCGCTTCTTTATTGGGAATAGCGTGCACCTCGAGCCATTTACTGAAGTAGTCCGTAACGACTAGCGCATATTGGTTCCCAGAGCTACTTATTGGATATGGACCAGCCACACTCATGGATATTCGCTTGAAGGGAGCACTTGGGCTCTGCTGATGTCTCTGTTCGCAACTCCTCCGTGTTGGTCCTTTAGTTGTCAAGCACTGGGAGCAGCCTACAATCCACTCGGATACAGCTTTTTGACGACCAATAGGAACGTTCCCTTAGTTTCTCCATAGTTTTGCCTTTTCCGAGGTGCCTACCACTCGGACCATTATAAGATTCTGCAATTATCTCTTTCACTTTCAAGGCAGGTACCACAATTAGATTTTTCTCCGTTTTTCCATCTTCACTTTCCCATACACGGTATAGACAGCCATCTAGCAATCTCAGGCTATTCCACTGGGCCCAATATGATTTTAAAACGGGGCTTTCTGAAGCGATTTCATTTCGCGTTAATTGTCTATCCTCTTCCTTTGCCAAACTAAATTTTGCCAATACAGGATCACTTCTCTGTGCCGGGAACCACTCGTCGTCCGATTCAATTCTCAGGGATCGGACGTCAATAATTTGCTCTTTTGTCTCAGCCTTAGAATCCTGCTTACGCTCGATTACATGTGGACGGTCATTTACTCGTCGGGTATCGCTGGAGATCTTGACCGTTTTCGCGAGTCTCTACAGTCCCGTCCTATACGGCCACGTTCGCCATGATTGTCACCTTTCAATTTTGTTGCTTGCCATAGCGCTTTCGTGAGAATCCGAATCACTTCTTTCAGTTCGCTACGGCGCCTTTCAAATCTTTTGATTTGCCTTCCATTTCTACCTTTCGCACATGATGTGTCTGTTGACTGGAAACAACCCTCGCCGTCTCATTCGCGAAAGCAAATGAAACTGTTTCGGCGAATGTAGCTTTTTGTGAGGCACACACCGCATATCTAACGTCAGGATCGTTAATGCCCCTAACAAATGCCTCTATCTTAAATTGGTCTAAGAAAGTTTGGGGTTCTCTAGGATATGCCATCAACACAAACGTTCCACCTCGGTTGCACTGGGCCCAATATGATTTTAAAACGGGGCTTTCTGAAGCGATTTAATTTCGGGTTAATTGTCTATCCTCTTCCTCTTCCTGCATACTTTCAGGCGCAGCACTAACCGCCTGTTATTTACTTACTGTTAGTAGAGTCATAAACAGCAAGCAAAAGCTTTTACTTATTCGTTACAATATTTATTCTTCGTAACAATACAAATTCTTCTATTAATCGCCTCTGTAGCTCTACCGTATTACCAGCTGTCGGTTGATCCAATTTACTCAACTCCTTTTTTAGTCGCTCAACTTTGAGTTCTTCAAACTTCATCGTTGTCCTTAATTCGTAATTTCACTGCTGACACCAATGTTACGAATTTCCTTATTCGTCCTTTTTGCGCTGTTTTATTCCCAATAATGAAACAAGGTTCGTTTTAAATTACGATAATTACAACGGTTTAACTTCCTTTTATTTTACTTATATAGTACAACAGTTTACTTTATTTACACCACTTTAATAAGTTATATTTTACTATCAAATTGCTTTGCTTACTTTACGGCGATTAATCACAAACTGAACTCTCCATTCCAAAGACCTCCGCTATTTATACCAACTCACCATACTCAAATGAAGGTAGATCTAGCGAATTCAAGAACCTTCTAGACATTGTTGTCGTTGCTTATCTTTGTAGAACAATCTCGAATAGCGGAGAGTTATCTTTACTGCGGTGAATTCATGCTACTGGTTACGTTGTTACAATGCATACTTTCAGGCGCAACACTAACCGCCTGTTATTTACATACTGTTAGTAGAGTCATTAACAGCAAGCAAAAGCTTTTACTTATTCATAACACTGCCCCCCACTTAAGCCTGTTGGTTTCGAGCAGGCTCAACCCCACCGTTTTCCACACTGGGCTAGTCTTTCCAAATGCATGACTTTCATTTTAGCTCTTGGACTTTGGCTTTTCTGGATTATATAAACCACGTCATTTATTCGTTTGACAACCTTGTAAGCGCCTTCCCAGTGAGTCTGAAGTTTTGGAGATAAACCTTTCTTGCGCTGTGGGTTGAACAGTACAACTAGCTGGCCTTCATGGAATCCTTCGGAATTTGCCGCTTGGTCGTACCTGGCTTTTATCTTATTACTGACCAACTTCATTCTGCTGCGAACAAACTCGTGAAGTTCGCTAAGCTCTCCTGGGATACCATCATTCTCCCCACTGTCGGCTTTTAGGCAGTTGCCAAACTCCAAATTTCTAGGGAGCTTTAACTCTGTCCCGAAGACGGCACTAGCTGGTGTTCGGGCAGTGGTATCCTGGGTGGCCGACCGGTATGCTAGAAGGAATTTTGGTAAGCCCTCGTCCTAGAATTTTCTATCCTTACTGACGATCTTGCTCAAATATTCTTCTAGAGCCTGATTAAATTTCTCTACCGTGCCGTCAGTCCGAGGGCGCACTGATGTCGTTCTTATACCACGAATTCCATTCCTCTCGCATATTTCTTTCAAGATGGCAGATTCAAAATTCCTACCCTGCTCCGAATGCAGTTCTAAAGGGACACCAAAACGACTTATCCAGTTGTTCACGATAGCTTTGCTTATTGTTTTCGCTTCTTTATTCGGAATAGCGTGCACCTCGAGCCATTTACTGAAGTAGTCCATAACGACTAGGGCATATTGGTTCCCAGAGCTACTTGTTGGATATGGACCAGCCACACTCATGGATATTCGCTTGAAGGGAGCACTTGGGCTCTCCTGATGTCTCTGTTCGCAACTACTCCGTGTTGGTCCTTTAGTTGTCAAGCACTGGGTGCAGCCTACAATCCACTCGGATACAGCTTTTTTACGACCAATAGAAACGTTCCCTTAGTTTCTCCATAGTTTTGCCTTTTTCGAGGTGCCTACCACTCGGACCATTATGAGATTCTGCAATTATCTCTTTCACTTTCAAGGCAGGTACCACAATTAGATTTTTCTCCGTTTTTCCATCTTCACTTTCCCATACACGGTATAGACAGCCATCTAGCAATCTCAGGCTATTCCACTGGGCCCAATATGATTTTAAAACGGGGCTTTCTGAAGCGATTTCATTTCGCGTTAATTATCTATCCTCTTCCTTTGCCAAACTAATTTTTGCCAATACAGGATCACTTCTCTGTGCCGGGAACCACTCGTCGTCCGATTCAATTCTCAGGGATCGGACGTCAATAATTTGCGCTTTTATCTCAGCCTTAGAATCCTGCTTACGCTCGATTACATGTGGACGGTCATTTACTCGTTGCGTATCGCTGGAGATCTTGATCGTTTCCGCGGGTCTCTACAGTCCCGCCCTATACGGCCACGTTCGCCATGATTGTCACCTTTCAATTTTGTTGCTTGCCATAGCGCTTTCGTGAGAATCCGAATCACTTCTTTCAGTTCGCTAACGGCGCCTTTCAAATCTTTTGATTTGCCTTCCGTTTCTACCTTTCGCACATGATGTGTCTGTTGACTGGAAACAACCCTCGCCGTCTCATTCGCGAAAGCAAATGAAACTGTTTCGGCGAATGTAGCTTTTTGTGAGGCACACACCGCATATCTAACGTCAGGATCGTTAATGCCCCTAACAAATGCCTCTATCTTAAATTGGTCTAAGAAAGTTTGGGGTTCTCTAGGATATGCCATCAACACAAACGTTCCACCTCGGTTGCACTGGGCCCAACATGATTTTAAAACGGGGCTTTCTGAAGCGATTTCATTTCGCGTTAATTGTCTATCCTCTTCCTCTTCCTGCATACTTTCAGGCGCAGCACTAACCGCCTGTTATTTACTTACTGTTAGTAGAGTCATAAACAGCAAGCAAAAGCTTTTACTTATTCGTTATAATATTTATTCTTCGTAACAATACAATCGCCTCTGTAGCTCTACCGTATTACCAGCTGTCGGTTGATCCAATTTACTCAACTCCTTTTTTAGTTGCTCAACTTTGAGGTCTTCGAACTTCATCGTTGTCCTTAATTCGTAATTTCACTTCTGACACCAATGTTACGAATTTCCTTATTCGTCCTTTTTGCGCTGTCTTATTCCCAATAATGAAACAAGGTTCGTTTTAAATTACGATAATTACAACGGTTTAACTTCCTTTTATTTTACTTATATAGTACAACAGTTTACTTTATTTACACCACTTTAATAAGTAATATTTTACTATCAAATTGCGTTGCTTACTTTACGGCGATTAATCACAAACTGAACTCTCCATTCCAAAGACCTCCGCTATTTATACCAACTCACCATACTCAAATGAAATTAGATCTAGCGAATTCAAGAACCTTCTAGACATTGTTGTCGTTGCTTATCTTTGTAGAACAGTCTCGAATGACGGAGAGTTATCTTTACTGAGGTGAATTCATGCTACTGGTTACGTTGTTACAATGCATACTTTCAGGCGCAACACTAACCGCCTGTTATTTACATACTGTTAGTAGAGTCATTAACAGCAAGCAAAAGCTTTTACTTATTCATAACACTGCCCCCCACTTAAGCCTGTTGGTCTCGAGCAGGCTCAACCCCACCGTTTTCCATACAGGGCTAGTCTTTCCAAATGCACGACTTTCATTTTAGCTCTTGGACTTTGGCTTTTCTGGATTATATAAACCACGTCATTTTTTCGTTTGACAACCTTGTAAGGGCCTTCCCAGTGAGTCTGAAGTTTTGGAGATAAACATTTCTTGCGCTGTGGGTTGAACAGTACAACTAGCTGGCCTTCATGGAATCCTTCGGAATTTGCCGCTTGGTCGTACCTGGCTTTCATCTTATTACTGACCAACTTCATTCTGCTGCGAACAAACTCGTGAAGTGCGCTAAGCTCTCCTGGGATACCATCATTCTCCCCACTGTCGGCTTTTAGGCAGTTGCCAAACTCCAAAATTCTAGGGAGCTTTAACTCTGTCCCGAAGACGGCACTAGCTGGTGTTCGGGCAGTGGTATCCTGGGTGGCCGACCGGTATGCTAGAAGGAATTTTGGTATGCGTTCGTCCCAGAATTTTCTATCCTTACTGACGATCTTGCTCAAATATTCTTCTAGAGCCTGATTAAATTTCTCTACCGTGCCGTCAGTCCGAGGGCGCACTGATGTCGTTCTTATACCACGAATTCCATTCCTCTCGCATACTTCTGGGGGTTCTGGATCATAATTGGTGTGTTAATGACATGCTTAATTGCTTTTTTGACACTAATTGCTTTTTTTGTGACATGTTTGACACTAATTGCTTTGTTAGTGACATGCTTAATTGCATTTTTGACATTAATTGGTTTTTAATTGTTTTTTTTTAAATAGGTCAAGTGGATCGTGTTCATGTAAAGTTTGATTTTATTACGTGTCATTGACATGGGTGCCCGAGTTTAATGTTTTTTTTTCAAGTGGTTGAAGTGTGAAGTTGACATGGGTTGAGAGTACAGCTACTAAGAGTTCTGATCGCCCAGGCTTTGAGTACGTCTTAGTGAATATATTTGTAATTTCTATTAAATTTATTTTTCTTGTATGTATACTTTGTCAAGTGGTTGAAGTGTGACGTTGACATGGGTTGAGAGTACAGCTACGAAGAGTTTCAGATCGCCCAGGCTTTGAGTACGTCTTAGTGAATATATTTGGGTTTTCTATTACATTTATTTTTCTTGTGTGTAATATTTTCAAGTGGTTGAAGTGTGAAGTTGACATGGGTTGAGAGAACAGCTACGAAGAGATTCTGATCACCCAGGCTTTGAGTACGTCTTAGTGAATATATTTGTTTTGATTGGGGTTTTCTATTACATCTATTTTTTCTTGTGTGTAATGATTTTTTCAAGTGGTTGAGGTGTGAAGTTGACATGGGTAGACAGTTCAGCTACTAAGAGTTTCTGTTCGCCCAGGCTTTGAGTACGCCTTAGTGAATATGTTTGGTTGGGTGTTTCTATCCGTCTCTCTGCCAATGTATTATTTCTATGAACCCTTATTAATGTCAAGTGTTCGATGCGTTTTCTTTAGACCGCACTACACATTTTCTCCCTTTGCTTTATACAACACAACACAATACGCGTTGTTCCCCAATAAATACCATGTGGCTCGTCCGTTGAACACTTTACATACAAAGTATCCTAGTGTGGTTAGAAATATGATCATAGAAACATGAACACTAATTTCCCAATAAAATACGAAACGTTCCTCATCCGTTTGCCTAATGGTAGTGTAATAGACATTGTCAAGTGGGTTATATCGATCGGGCTGCTTCAGATCGACAAACTATGGCACGTTCCTTATAGCCATTACAAAATTGACTTGTATATAAATGTCTTCTAATTTCAACGAGAGTTTTTTACCATTTAATGTATCGACAAATATAAATGCAATGTGAAGTGGGTTATGTCCGTCGTCCGGGTTCTAATCGGTGAAATACGGCATGTTCTTTAAAGCCGTGGTTCGTTACGCATATGTATTGAAATATACTTCTTGGGTGGTATTAGATGTTTGTAGGAGTGTATTTATCCCTATGTATTCCTATTTGAACGAGTGCTTACACATGTGATATTTCTTAATATTACATTATCCCCGTCCACCAATGAGAAATGAGAGAATGTAAGGAATTATTTGCAATAATCTTTGGTCGCTACTTTTTGGTTTGAAATCAGTGTTCGTTTATTCATCGTAAACACAACACCGTGGTCTTCAACTCCTCTTTTTTTTAAATTTTGTTAAAGTTTAATAGTGATCGTTTTTCACTATTACGTTTATACCGTGCGTACGATTAAAAAAGTTTCTTCCATCATATAAAAGTTGTAAGCGCAAAGCTTAAAGTAAGATTATCTTCTTGCGAATTATAAAGATTTATTAACTGAACCCCAGACATTAAAAATTTCCGTGTGGTTAGTGTATAAAATATAAAAATGAGTTCTATTGTACGCAATTGCAATATGTGCACCAAAATTTTCGAAGATGAAGAGTGTTTTAAACAGCATTTGAAAGTACATGAAGCGTGCGTTATGTGTGGGTTTGTTGCGAAAAGCCATTCACAATTAAATAGACATAACGCTCTTCATCTACATAATGAATTACTTAATTCACATTCCAATGGCGTACAACAACAACTACCGCATGAACAACGCCAATCCCAATTTTTCTGTCAGCAGCAACAACATCAAATCCCACGTCAACAACATCAGTCCCACTATTTTGGTCAGCAGCAACAACAACAACAACAAGTAGCAGAGCAGCCACAACAATATCAGCAAACTAACTATTTCGGACACCAACAATTGATAGAGAAACATCAAACTAATTATTACGGCCACCAACAGCAAGCTAATTCTTTCCTACACCCAAACCAACAACAACAGTGGTTCCAACCTGAACTCTCGCTACCAACAACATCGAAATCTGTTAAACACGTAACTACTTCGAGTACTCCATTATCATCAGCATCGAGATATCAGCAACGACGTATGCGTCCATATACATTACCTAATGTTGAAGAGAGGTTTTC
Organism: Phaonia tiefii; assembly: GCA_963931995.1. Classification (NCBI taxonomy): domain Eukaryota; kingdom Metazoa; phylum Arthropoda; class Insecta; order Diptera; family Muscidae; genus Phaonia; species Phaonia tiefii. The sequence goes on from OZ008368.1 coordinate 134,159,446, forward strand.
CAAACCTGATATCCCAAAAGTATTTTGTGAAGACTGCAAAGTTAATATAGAATCTAGGACTTGGTTCAGACATTGTCAGACAAACTCACACAAAAATAACTTACAAGTGGTTTTAAAAATCGTATTACACAGTATAGATACTCAGCACGGAGTAACTTTACAAACCTTGATGAATTCCTCTCAAATGACTCCAATTCCATTAAAAAACTGATAAATGATGCTCTGGCAATGCATAAAGTTTTAAAGTTTAATATGTAACTTGCGGTAGAATACATAAAATTCTCCCAAACTGATCTAATATTAACAATTATATACCACACTACTAAAATGGTGCAACTTACAATGTCTGATGACATTGATGCTGTGATAAAGGATCAAACAGATCTTTTAAAAATGAAGATGTCAGAATTCCAGGAGAGAGACTCAGGATGGACACTTCTTAAAATTGAGTGGTTGGACATAAATATAAATAAGTGTGCGTTGATTAGAGGTTCACAATATATACCGACCCCAAAACCACTTCTTGATAGGAATGCGTGTCTCAACATCAAAAATAATGATATTTATTATTTTAAGTGGTGTTTGATTGCTGCGTTTAACCAAAGAACAATGAGTCATGCGTGCAAACCACATTCCTCTAATATAAATAATATATCGTTAGAAAAAATTATATTGGAATGTGGTACAACATTAAACTTTGCCAAAATAAAATTTCCTCTCGAAGTTAGAGAGGTTAAAACATTCGAGGTATATAATGCAGGCATAAGCATAAATGTCTTTGGTTATGACAATGAAAGTCGGAAAGTTATTGGACCGTATTACATCACTAAAGAAGAAAAGGGAACACACATAAACCTGTTGCTGTTGGAAGATGGTGGTAGATCACACTATATTTTAGTAAAGGATATATCAAAGTAATTATATAATATTTGAAAAATATGGAGTTACATTTAGTTTCATAAATGTTTTATTTTCTTTAGGCTGTTACGTAGACAGACATCAGCCCATAAAAGCAAAATGTACTTTTGTAATGTGTGCCTCCACCATACTCATTCGGAAGACCTCATGAGGATCCATAAGAATGAGTGCAGCAGAATTGTGTCCTATATGCCAACCGAAAAGGACTCAATTCTAAAATTTGAAAGCTACTGGCGGCAGATGGATGTTCCGTTTGCTGTGTACGCCGATTTTGAATGCGTACTAGAAGATGTTCTCGTAGATGTAAGTAGTATTAGTAATAGAAAATTCGAGAAGAAACATGTGCCTTCCGGATATAGTTTTAATATTAAGTGTAGTTTTAATGATAGTTTAGATAAGTTTAAAATCTTTACAACATGTGACCAGAACGTAAATGTTGGAAAACATTTCGTTAATTCATTAGTTGCAGAATGTAGGGAAATTTATAAGCAATATTTAGAAAATACAATGCATATGAGTGTTTTAACCCCCTTAGAGGAAGAACAATTTTCTATTGCGATTTCTTGTCATATTTGCGGTAAAGGTTTAGGTAACGATACACCCGTTCGAGATCACTGTCGTGTGTCAGGAAGGTATAGAGGACCGGCACACAATTCTTGTAATTCAAATTACCAAGTACCGAAGTTTATTCCAATTTACTTCCACAACTTTTCTTCATACGATTGCCATTTGTTTGTAATAGATTTGCTAGCTATTGAAGGTGATTCTAAAGTAATTCCTTTAAATAACGAATTATATATATCGCTGTCACATACAGTAAATGTATATGAAAATAATAAGGATCATAAGGTCGAATTAAGATTTTTAGATACACTACGCTTTATGGCAGCGAGTTTAGACTCCTTAGCTAGCTATTTAACGGAACATAATTTAGTTTCTGTTCGCAAACACTTCCCCAATTCAAATGAGTTTAGTCTTGTGAAAAGGAAAGGAGTTTTCCCCTATGAATATATCAATAGCTTTCAAAAATTAGAAGAAACCCAGATTCCTCCAATAGAAGCATTTAAAAGTAAGTTATATAATAAGGTATGTTGTCAAGAGGATTATCTTCATGCTCAAGAAGTGTGGAATACATTTAATTGTAAAACTTTACAAGATTATATGGAAATATATTTAAAAACGGATGTGTTATTACTCACGAATGTTTTTGAAAATTTCAGAATGATTTGTAAAGAAATTTACAACTTAGATGCCAGCCATTACTACACAGCTCCTGGACTATCGTGGGATGCAATGCTGAAAATGACCAAAATTGAGTTAAATCTCTTAACTGATATTCATATGTACAACTTTTTTAAAAAGGGTATCCGAGGAGGTTTAACTCAATGTAGTAAAAGGTACACAAAGGCAAACAACAAATATATGAGTGATTTTGATTATTCTAAACCTTCAGAATACCTCATCTATTTGGATGCCAATAATCTTTATGGTTGGGGAATGTCAGAAAGTCTTCCCTACGATGGTTTTAAATGGGTTGAAAACATTAGTCTCCTACCTAAAGTCAATACTATTCCTTATGATTCAACCATTGGATACATATATGAGGTTGACTTGGAGTATCCCAACTATATACATAACGCACAGAATGATTTACCATTTTGTGCTGAAAATAAAATAGTTGGGAACACAAAACATAAAAAACTTATTGCCGATCTTTCCAGTAAAAGTAATTATGTAATACACTATAGAGTATTACAGCAGTGTATAGAAAATGGATTGATTTTAAAAAAAAGTTCATCGTGTTTTGTCGTTTAAACAATCTCCTTGGTTAAAAACATATATTGATTTAAACACACATCATAGGACAGTAGCTAAAAATAATTTTGAAAGAAATTTTTTTAAACTCCTGAACAATGCGGTTTATGGCAAAACAATGGAGAATATTGACAATAGGAAGAATGTGAAATTAGTAACCAAATGGGAGACAACAAATAAAAACCATTTAGGAGCGGAGGCTTTGATTGCAAAACCCAACTTTCATAGCATATCAAAATTTACTGATAATTTATGGGCAATACAGATGAACAGAACTAAGTCCAAGTACAATAAGCCGATCTACTTAGGGTTTTGTGTGCTCGAAATGTCCAAATGGAAAATCTATGATTTCCATTACGGGTATATGAAACCTAAGTTCAATGACAATCTAACGTTAAACTATATGGACACAGATTCTTTCATTTATTCCATAACAACAAACGATTTTTACCAGGATATTAAATTCGATATAACATCGAAGTTTGATACATTCGATTATCCAGAGAATAATATATTCAATTCCCCCGCTTGAATAAAAAAGTTCTAGGTATGATGAAGGATGAAAATTCTGGAAAAATTATGAAAGAATTTGTTGGGTTAGGTCCTAAAGTCTACTCCTTTACCGAAGAAAATGACGAAGAGGTAAAAAAGCAAAGGGGGTTAAAAAATGTGTTATAATGCAATACACAATAGAAAATTATAAGCATTGTCTATTTAATAAGGAAATTTCAACATTTACTTCTAAATTACATAATATTCTCACAGAAAAAATTCACAAGGTTACACTAAGTCCAACAGATACTAAACGTAAAATTAGAAGTAATGGAATTAATACATATGCATGGAATCACTTTGAGATTGAGGAAAATGATAATCTCAACTCAGAATTAGATTTGCTTATAAGAGACATCGAATTTTATAACGATAATTTCATGGACTGACGTTTAAATTATTATTGAGAATTTTTAAGTTTAAGGCTATTTGTTATTTACTAATATATTTATTTAGGAATATTTCTATTTATTTCCTTATCTATTTATTTATTCGTTTATTTTCTTTATTTATTATAATTTAAATTAAACGATTATCGGGAACTTTAAGACTGTAAATAAAAAGTAAATAATACAAAACAGATTAAAATAAATAAAATACAATATCTTTATATTAAAACATACAGTTTATTCGTCTTTAATTTTAGATTATAGAAATGGTGTAAGTATCAAAATATAGACTTATATTTACAGACTGTGACCGTCGGTGGTGCAATGGGTAGTGTGCGCGCCTCTTGTACAGGAGATCCTGGGTTCGATTCCTGCTCCAACCACCTTAAAATTTCTTTCGACGACGGTCACCTCGCTTAGTGACGGCGACACTATCGAGTATATAGCCATGAAAAAGCTTCTCAAAATACCGTTCGGAATCGGTGTAAAACTGTAGGTCCCAATCAGTGAGTGAAAACTGGAAAGCGCACAGCTCAGTGATTGTGAGAAGTTCTCCCCGGTTCCTTCATGGGATGTAATGGGAAACCATTTATTTATTTTATTTATATTTACAGACTATATTATTTAATGAATTTTGCGTACAATTCCAGTTAAAGGTGTGTATTCAATTAAGCGATCATGAAGAATTAAACAATATGCAGATGTGTTTTTAGGAATGGGTTCACCGGTCTCAAATTGAATGTTTACATCTATAGGTCCACTCTTAATCATCTCATTTTGATGACTTACATCAATCACAGTAATTGGGACGTCTTTGAATTTTTCACATGAAAGTAGCGGTTGAGGTTCTTTGATATAGTAGTTCTGTTGAAATTGTGCATACATATCGTATAGAATAGCATAGCGATTATCCCCAAACTTCAAATTTAAATCATCGTAAGGATAAGTATTTGAATTCAAATGTACTTTTATATTCTCCAAATGAGAGTGTATAAATTTATTATCTTTCTCAAATACGAAAATAATAAATCGTGGTCTTTCTCTGTTTGTAGATAGCTTAACATTCCAAATGTGTTTTATCCCACCCTGAAAAGTAGGGTTGAAATGACAATCCCAACTACGAAATGCTTTTGGTAAAGATATTCCATCCTTAACAGTTTTCATAATTTGTATATTTTTAGAGTCAGATAGTTGTACATGTGGTATTCTCCAAGTAATATTTGTAATTGTTAGATGCAGTTTATCCTTTTCATCAGTCATCAATATGCGCTGACATCATTTGCACTTCTTAGAAGAATTAAATCATGTTTACTATTCAATATAATTTTATTAAAATCTTCAGCAAATCCTAGTAATGACTTTAGGGGGATATAAAAATTAAATGAATTCATGGTTAAATCCCCATTATTACTCCATCCAGCATTTCTCATCATATTGCTCTCGAATTCGTTTAGGGAGATATAATTCTTAATGGTAGTTGCATTACCCAAGTATCGGGTTCGATCAATTTCGATACCATTTATCTCATAGCGAATTTCACCAAACATGTAAGCTACACAATTATTTCTAAGTCGACCATTCGGAGATTCTTCACCGCTTATGTTTCTCACATTTCCTTCTATGTACAAGTAGCTTTCACAGGGAAGAACATACAAATCTTGATTTTGTAGTGTTATCCTTATTTCATCATTATTTTTGAATGATTGAATATAGGGTATGTAACTATGGTATTCTTTTTTTATAATAGTGTCATCCAAAATTGGTTTTTCTCTAACGTTTAATATTTCAGACATCGCGATTTAATTGAAGGTTTAGTGATTGTAAAAATAATTTATTCTCTTCTGTTAAACGTGGTCTTATTAGTTTGACGGCTTGAATAGGAGTGTTGATTCCAGTTTTTCTATTCTTATATTTGTTGTAAATTATCATTTCAACTTTGGCCTTAGGTGTAGCCGTAGGGTAATTTCTTCACCTCGAAAATTTATTAGGCGACCGTGCTGATCTACAATCCAAATTGTTAGACAACTTACTTCCTTCACATTTACTGGTAAATAAATAAGATTTCTTGGTATTACATCTAATTTATACCCTGGAGGGACGTCTAATGCAAACTCATGAAGTGTATGTGCTGGTAAGTTGTTCATGTATGCTCCTGTTATAATACTACATTGAATTTGTAAAGCATTGACTTTTAAAATATTCACGGGAAGGTTTGATGTATGCTTTCTATTTGGTGCTAAAACTCCATCGAAACCAAATAGTTGTCCAATAGAACGTTCTCGATTGAAGTGTATTGTATCATGTGTTGATATTATTTCAATTTGTAATGTGTTATTGTTAGCGTCTATGTCAATAGATTTGTTAAAATTATGAGATTTATACACGCTAGTTATATAATCAACAATGTCTTGCAATTCGTAAGAACCAATTGGTATTTCAATCACTTTATCTGCAGTATGGAATAAGTTATTATCATAATCCACATTTGGAACTGAATTATATGAATGAAAATCAATAAGAGAACATTCGTAATCAACAGATAAATCTATTGGAGGGCAGTAATTTGCTGTCAAGATGGAGGAATTTCCGCTCAATGCTAAAGTTATTGACATTGTAAAGAGTAAACAGCAAATGAAATAAAAATACAACGTAATTAGTTTTTATTATGAATTATGTTGCGACGAGAATCCCAACCATTTTACAAATGCTTTGTCTCCTTTTAATTTCAATACTTTTTCAACGAGGTAGGTATTTGGAAAACGTGTACGTTGCATCTCTTCCTTATAAATTCCACCTTTAATAGGATTCCCTTGATAGTCTTCCAATAAATATGTAACGGGGTTTGGGATTTGTATAGATTTAATTTTAAATATCTCCGTACTCCAATTGGGTGTATATCCTTTTTCAAAAATATTTTTATATTTACTAATTCGTACGTTATCTCCAATACGGAATCTAGATGGTTTAAATAATTTAAGGTGATTGTATACTGTTTTCAACAATATTTTCTCATTAGACAAATTTACATTAGTTGGAGCCATTTTGATTGTTCGATGGGTTTTATTATTATAACTTTTAATTAAATCTTTGTAAATGTCAATCCAGTGATATGTTCCATTATTGCTAAACTCTTTCCACATCATACCCTTTAAAGTTCGATTAAATCGTTCCACAATTGACGCCTTCATTACACAATATGTAGAGTAATGATAAATCGAATATTTTTTCATCAATTTGTTAAAGTCCTTATTGAAAAACTCTTTTCCATCATCGGTTTGTAAATTTTTTGGTATGCGTCCCAAACTTAATATTCTTTGTGTGCTCGAAATGTCCAAATGGAAAATCTATGATTTCCATTACGGGTATATGAAACCTAAGTTCAATGACAATCTAACGTTAAACTATATGGACACAGATTCTTTCATTTATTCCATAACAACAAACGATTTTTACCAGGATATTAAATTCGATATAACATCGAAGTTTGATACATTCGATTATCCAGAGAATAATATATTCAATTCCCCCGCTTGAATAAAAAAGTTCTAGGTATGATGAAGGATGAAAATTCTGGAAAAATTATGAAAGAATTTGTTGGGTTAGGTCCTAAAGTCTACTCCTTTACCGAAGAAAATGACGAAGAGGTAAAAAAGCAAAGGGGGTTAAAAAATGTGTTATAATGCAATACACAATAGAAAATTATAAGCATTGTCTATTTAATAAGGAAATTTCAACATTTACTTCTAAATTACATAATATTCTCACAGAAAAAATTCACAAGGTTACACTAAGTCCAACAGATACTAAACGTAAAATTAGAAGTAATGGAATTAATACATATGCATGGAATCACTTTGAGATTGAGGAAAATGATAATCTCAACTCAGAATTAGATTTGCTTATAAGAGACATCGAATTTTATAACGATAATTTCATGGACTGACGTTTAAATTATTATTGAGAATTTTTAAGTTTAAGGCTATTTGTTATTTACTAATATATTTATTTAGGAATATTTCTATTTATTTCCTTATCTATTTATTTATTCGTTTATTTATTTATGTGTTGATATTATTTCAATTTGTAATGTATTATTGTTAGCGTCTATGTCAATAGATTTGTTAAAATTATGAGATTTATACACGCTAGTTATATAATCAACAATGTCTTGCAATTCGTAAGAACCAATTGGTATTTCAATCACTTTATCTGCAGTATGGAATAAGTTATTATCATAATCCACATTTGGAACTGAATTATATGAATGAAAATCAATAAGAGAACATTCGTAATCAACAGATAAATCTATTGGAGGGCAGTAATTTGCTGTCAAGATGGAGGAATTTCCGCTCAATGCTAAAGTTATTGACATTGTAAAGAGTAAACAGCAAATGAAATAAAAATACAACGTAATTAGTTTTTATTATGAATTATGTTGCGACGAGAATCCCAACCATTTTACAAATGCTTTGTCTCCTTTTAATTTCAATACTTTTTCAACGAGGTAGGTATTTGGAAAACGTGTACGTTGCATCTCTTCCTTATAAATTCCACCTTTAATAGGATTCCCTTGATAGTCTTCCAATAAATATGTAACGGGGTTTGGGATTTGTATAGATTTAATTTTAAATATCTCCGTACTCCAATTGGGTGTATATCCTTTTTCAAAAATATTTTTATATTTACTAATTCGTACGTTATCTCCAATACGGAATCTAGATGGTTTAAATAATTTAAGGTGATTGTATACTGTTTTCAACAATATTTTCTCATTAGACAAATTTACATTAGTTGGAGCCATTTTGATTGTTCGATGGGTTTTATTATTATAACTTTTAATTAAATCTTTGTAAATGTCAATCCAGTGATATGTTCCATTATTGCTAAACTCTTTCCACATCATACCCTTTAAAGTTCGATTAAATCGTTCCACAATTGACGCCTTCATTACACAATATGTAGAGTAATGATAAATCGAATATTTTTTCATCAATTTGTTAAAGTCCTTATTGAAAAACTCTTTTCCATCATCGGTTTGTAAATTTTTTGGTATGCGTCCCAAACTTAATATTCTTTGAAAAGCTTTAGAAACATCAGAGGCCATTTTTGGTTTTAGTTGATTCAGCCCAAGCATATTTTGAAAACGTATCGATGACTGTGAGCAAATATCTGTATCCGTTGTTTATAGTTGAATAATTACCCATTTCCACTAAATTCGCTTGCCATAAATCATCAAATCCTTTCATTATAACTCTCCGTCGAACGAAATTCTTTCGCGCTTGCTTATGAAGTTCTTTCACAATGGCTCTTTTTTCCATTATTTTATTGATGGCATTGACTTCATTAAATCATAAATGTCATTAATTTTTTGATTCAAGTCTTTTATTTCTTCTCTGATTTTTACAACTTCCTTGCTGATACCTCTTTTTAATACCTCTTGGGCGTTGTTGACTTGCGAATATAGATAGTCTTTGTTGACCGCATCTGTTCCTTCTGACGGGTGAGCCAAATTTTTGATTTTTTTATCCTGGACGCTAATGTTATTACTTTGATCAAGAGAGATGCCCAAAATTTTTGAAACATTTTTCTTTAATATTTCTGAGTTATATTTATGATTATAATAATGACCGAATTTGTCAACAGTCATATTATGAATATAATATTTATATCGCAATATTATTTTATAATTTTGGCTTCTTTGAGTTCCTCAATAATTGAAACTATTTCGTTATTGTGGTTGTTGTTGCCAGCATGTTGTGATGCCATCAACAGCTTTAATCGTTCTACAATTTCGTTGGGGTCATCCCAGTATATATAGTTAGGGTTTTGAAGATTGACCGTCATTAATCCTTTACCGGTGTGCGTAATATTAAACATTTTCTTGATCATCTTTTTATATTTATACCCTCTGTTTCCTTTCAGTTGACCATTAGGATCAAAATTTTTCTTGTGTGCATTTGTATTTAATAGTATCGTTTTATATATTTCCAATTCTGATGTGTCATAATGTTTCGGATTTTTATAAAAAAGGTGGCCGCCCAATTCTGATTCCCAATAATAATTTTATCATTATTTACTTTTATGTCAACATTCCCAAGTTTCCATGTGCCAGTATCGCTTTATCAAGTTTTTCATTTCTTTCTAAATATGATAAATCATTATCATCTGCTTGTGAATAAAATGTATCATTGTGAACATCCTCTTCGCCTTTAACTACATCATCATCTTCCTCATCATCGTCTTTTTCAGCGTCTGCATTATTCTGCTATAGGTAGTAAATTTAAAATTTTCTTGCTTCATAATTTTCTTCTTTGGTGTGCTCGTATGCAAAATATCTTCATATTTTCTCTTAAGATGATTGGAAATATGGGGAGAGTTCTTTTGAATTTGTTTATTTCTGTTCTCGTCTGATAACTTAACAAGAGTTTTTAATGGTTCTGTTAAAGGTTTTAATGATTTTTCCAATTTTTCAACTGTTTCAGCATCACCCAATTTTATACTTTCAAATTTTCTTTTCAAAATTTTTCTCGATTTGATCAATTCTTTTAAAATGGTTTCCTCCATTTCAAACTGCTTTGAACTGGGTTGGAACCGCTTTGAACTGGGTTGGAACCGCTTTGAATTGGTATTAAACTAGTTTTGGACCGCTTTCAACTGGTATGGAACTGCTATTGAACGGCTTTGGACTGAACTGCTTCTGAATGGATCTGCTAAATTTGGTTAGATATGCGATTATTGAAAGTTAGAATACAACTAAACAATAATGAAGCTGTCAAAGCCTTTTCTATAACGTCCACATTGAATTTCATCATCTTTGTTAATTAATAGAAATCCATACTTGTCCTTCCAACACTCTCGGCATAAGTCATAAAAATTATTGAATCCCATATCACTCCCAACGTGATCATTATAGATGTGTTTCAAATTCATCTCATCTTGTTTAAAAATAAGTAATATGTTTGCATTATCCCGCACAAGGTGTTTAGGGATACGTGTATATGTTTGACATAAGTAAAATGAATCAATATTCTTATGTCGTCCCATACAAAAATATGATCGAATATTGATTTGCTTTTCACATGCCACATCATCGAATATCATTATTGAATTTGGTTTGGCGGTATCTGGGGGTATAACTTCTTCATGGTATCCCATTCCCTTTACAGATGAAATTAATGTTTTCAAGTATTCATACTTTGGTTGATATAAAGACTTTGAGTATACATAAATGTTTTCAAATTTTAATCCGTTTGGACTTTCGATTAAACTGATCATAACATTAGTCTTTCCACAATTAGAAGGACCCACTATTAAAGCTCGTATAGAATTGGGTAATAAAGAACTATGTCTCATATACGTTTGATTTTTATGAGTGAAATCTAAATTTCTCACGCAAATATTAGTACGTTGCTTTATTAAACGCATTTTACTACTGAATATATATTAAAAATTACCATTCATATAATACAACATAATAACATATTTTCAGAAAAAAATATAAAATGATTATGTACTCAAAACACAAAGTTACATCCAAAAGAAACGTTCATGGAAGAGGATTAGTGAATAATTTACTTAATTCACTACCAATAGAACTTCATTTACCTGGTTATCAATTTTGTGGACCTGGAACAAAGCTTGAGAAACGATTGCAAAGAGGAGATAGAGGAATAAATCCGTTAGATGCAGCATGCAGAGTGCATGATATAGCCTACGCCCAAAGTACTGATATTAATAAGCGACATCAAGCGGACAAAGTATTAGCAGAAAAGGCTTGGCAAAGAGTGAAGGCTAAAGATAGTTCACTAGGAGAAAAAGCAAACGCATACTTTGTTACGAACGCAATGAAAACCAAAGTGAAATTTGGTATGGGGATGGAAAATAAAAAATCCAAAAAAAATATGTGGAAGAAATATTTTTAACAATGCTGTAAAAGCAGCAACAATTATCCTTAGAAATGAAAAACCGCAAGATATTAATAGCGCCATCAAAACTGCACGAAAAGCTATTCAAAAATCATTTTGAGGAAAGAAAGCACAAGTCATTGTCCCTAGAATTATTCATGTACCTAAAGTTGGGGGCTTTCTACCTCTAATACCCATATTAACTGCACTTGGAGCATTGGGAACATTAGCTTCTGGTGGCTCAGCAATTGCAAGAGCCGTGAACTCTGCTAAAGCTGCGAAACAACAGTTCGAAGAACATGCTAGACACAATAAAGCAATGGAAGCTATTGCTGTGGGAAAAGGCCTTTACCTCAAACCATATTAAAAAGGATATGGTATATTCTACAATAGTCTGACAAAAACTAATGTCACAGCTACCCGAAAGGCCTCTTACCGACGTGGATCTGAAATTATTTGGTAAAAAATATATATCACATTTTAGAGGAGTTTATATGAGAGATCAGCTACCGAAAAAAGCTTATCGCAGAGAATGTGGAGTCATTAATTTGGATACATATAAAGGATCTGGATCACATTGGGTAGCTTACAGGAAGGAAAATTAATAATGATGCTGAATATTTTGACAGTTTTGGAAATCTTCAACCTCCCGTCGAAGTGTTGAATTATTTAAGAAAAAACATCACATACAACTATAAGAGAGAACAATATAATACGTATAACTGTGGCCATCTATGTTTAAAATTTCTCTATCAGTTCAAATAAAGAAAGAAATACAAAATTTTTGACTTTCAACTTGATGTGTTTTATTTGACATATAATCGATTTAATACATTAACATTTAAATTTATCCAACTACATCGTAGGATCCCGAACGTATTTTCTCCTCACGACTCATAACTAATGAGCTTGGGCTTCGTTCAAGAATCGACGGGTAGGGAGCACTAAACCGTTTACCTAGTTTTATTTACTTTGCCATTATTTTTTCAATATATTTCTTCTCCTCATTTACATGAATGCAGCTGCATGAATCCGCATCCCCATATCTTCGTTTGAATGATTGTATTATTTGTAAATGTTCCTCAAAAATCAAATTTTCAAACTCGAACAAAAACTGGTCTATTTCAGACATCTTGTCTGATTTAGCTTTACTTATTGAATGAAAACTTAATCGAAAACTGATTCCCTTGTACCCATTGCCTCAAACTTTTGAAAATATAAAAAACACTCAAATTGTTTGTCAATAAAATTATTTACACATTTATTCATATTCTCTATAATTAAATTAGTAGTCAGAGTAAGAGGGATGAAATGAATTTGGAGGTAAATGTTCATGTATCTCCAGCTTGCAAAGGGACTTGTCTTCATCGCCCTTCAAAGGAATCTTGGAAATAGTAAACGATCCGCTGGATAAACTCTCAATCACTCCATCATTCAAAGTATTGAATCTCTTAGGAAGATATAAAATTCTTTCTCCCAACTGCAGGACAATGACATCCCCATATTTAGTAGTTGTCCGATAGGCACCATCCATGACAAAATTCTGGTTTTCCTCCATATCCTTAATGTTAAGGATCTTTTTAAAATTTTGTGAGTTAAAGGATGAGACAATGTGTGCGTTTGAAGACATGGTGGAAACTGTTGAGCTTGTATGAGATTATTGCAATATTTATATCAAAAAATATTCAAAAAAGTCATACTAAATGGGTTGATTTTCTACAGTGTTGTACTTTTCTATCACTCCTTACATTATCTTCCACAATAATATACTTTCCTACATCTCTTTCTAATACATAATTTCCTCTTTCTCTTTCTAATTTAGACTTATGTCGTTTTTTCACCCAAATAATTCTAGTTTTTATATTAATCTCATAATCAATATAAATAGTTAAAGAAACTCCAAAAATTCATTTGTTTTTTAATTTGAAGAAAATATATATTTTACATTTATATTTATTTCATTATATATTTATATTTCTAAATATTACATCATTTTGGGAACTATTAAATTCCGCCTTTATATGATTTAAATTATTTTGATATAAACTTAAATATAAATTTTTAAATAACTCATCATTCTGGGAGCTTTCAAACTCCGCCTTTATGTTTATTCCGTCTAAATCAGCTATATTGATGTCTCTGAAAATATAATCGTCGTACGAGCTTTCAAACTTAGCCTTTACTATATCTATATTTTCTTGAGCCACACTTTTGTATAATACGGAGTCCAAATCGCATATTCTTTCGGCTTCCTGTGTTAGGTTGAAAAAATTTCGCTCACAGCCGACAGAATCGAAGCTATCGTCATCTATAACTATGACTTCTGCTTCTACTGTAGCACCGTCGTCCACACCATCGTCCGGTTCCAGAACAGCAAGTTGCGATTGTTCTATCGTGATCTCGCTAAAGGTGGCGGGTGCGGAATCATCTATAATATAGATATTTGCATCTTCCACCAATTCTGCCAAACTATAGTAGCCCATCTGGTTGTTTGGGATGTCATCCTGTGTCTCCAAAAAAATTACCTCTCCTTCAAATTCCATTTTCCCGTTGTGAGCAGTTTTAGAAGATTTGTATGTGTTGTGTATACGATGAATAAACGATCAGTGATTTCAAACCCAAAGTAGCGACCAAAGATTATTGCAAATAATTCCTTACATTCTCTCATTTCTCATTGGTGGACAGGGATAATGTAATATTAAGAAATATCACATGTGTAAGCACTCGTTCAAATAGGAATACATAGGGATAAATACACTCCTACAAACATCTAATACCACCCAAGAAGTATATTTCAATACATATGCGTAACGAACCACGGCTTTAAAGAACATGCCGTATTTCACCGATTAGAACCCGGACGACGGACATAACCCACTTCACATTGCATTTATATTTGTCGATACATTAAATGGTAAAAACTCTCGTTGAAATTAGAAGACATTTATACACAAGTCAATTTTGTAATGGCTATAAGGAACGTGCCATATTTTGTCGATCTGAAGAAGCCCGATCGACATAACCCACTTGAGAATGTTTATTGCACTACCATTAGGCAAACGGATGAGGAACGTTTCGCATTTTATTGGGAAATTAGTGTTCATGTTTCTATGATCATATTTCTAACCACACTAGGATACTTTGTATGTAAATTGTTCAACGAACGAGCCACATGGTATTTATTGGGGAACAACGCGTATTGTGTTGTGTTGTATAAAGCAAAGTGAGAAAATGTGTAGTGCGGTCTAAAGAAAACGCATCGAACACTTGACATTAATAAGGGTTCATAGAAATAATACATTGGCGGAGAGACGGATAGAAACACCCAACCAAACATATTCACTAAGGCGTACTCAAAGCCTGGGCGAACAGAAACTCTTAGTAGCTGAACTGTCTACCCATGTCAACTTCACACCTCAACCACTTGAAAAAATCATTACACACAAGAAAAAATAGATGTAATAGAAAACCCCAATCAAAACAAATATATTCACTAAAACGTACTCAAAGCCTTGGTGATCAGAATCTCTTCGTAGCTGTTCTCTCAACCCATGTCAACTTCACACTTCAACCACTTGAAAAACATTACACACAAGAAAAAATAAATGTAATAGAAAAAACCGCGATCAAAACAAATATATTCACTAAGACGTACTCAAAGCCTGGGCGATCAGAAATTCTTAGTAGCTGTTCTCTCAACCCATGTCAACTTCACACTTTAACCACTTGAAAAATATTACACACAAGAATGTTCTTGAATCGGTGGATTCATTTGTTGATCTTGGTGTTCTCTTGGACAGAAAATTGAATTTCAACTCCCACATAATTACGATGGTGAACAAGGCTTATGGCGTTCTGAACTTTATTAAACGTTGGGCAAAGGAATTTTCAGATCCCTACGTTACGAAAAATCTTTTTACTTCACTAGTCCGCCCTATTCTCGAATATGGATCAGTTGTTTGGGACCCCCAGTACAATTTGTATGTTAATATGATTGAATCGGTCCAGAAACAGTTTCTCATTTTTTGTCTGAGAAATCTTCAATGGAACCCGAACCATAATCTTCCTTCGTATAGCAGTAGACTAGCATTGATCAGATTGCCGACTCTTAGTAGTAGACGTACCATGATAAACTCTATTACAGTTTTGAAGATAATTGATGGATGTATATGTTCTGAATTTCTGTTATCTAAGATTTTCATAAATGTCCCATTGAGACCCACGAGGTACTATAAACTCGTAAACATCGAGTTTCAGCGTTCGAATTATGCGTCCTTTGATCCAGTTAGGAGAATGTGTCGTGACTTTAATGAGCTATATCAGTTTATTGATTTCACAGGTAGTTGGGAAACGACAAAGTCTAGCATAATTTGTCATTTGAACCGATTGCATTAGTGCTGTATATTCGTTGACGTACATATGTAAATTTAATTTACTTTATCCTTACTATCTGGTCTGATTTATGATTTGGTTTTCGTTTTGCTCGTAATTATTATATATTGAAGTATCTTATGTTAATATCTCGTGATGTGCTTTTATACTTATTTATGTTAGTGTAATACCAACTGGTGAAGAATTTCTGTAGTTGGTTGTAATTTGTGAACTTATAATCCTTGCTCTCCCGTTATAGACCGGTCTATAATGTGTACGCTGTCCTCACGTTATGGGGACGTGGCCCTCTCGGTCGGTAGGGGCGGGTAAGAGTGGCGGCGATGGGTTCGCTCGATTTAAAAAAAAAAAAAAAAAAAAATAAATGTAATAGAAAATACAAATATATTCACTAAGACGTACTCAAAGCCTGGGCGATCTGAAACTGTTCGTAGCTGCACTCTCAACCCATGTCAACTTCACACTTCAACCACTTGACAAAATATACACACAAGAAAAATAAATTTAATAGAAAATACAAATATATTCACTAAGACGTACTCAAAGCCTGGGCGATCAGAACTCTTAGTAGCTGTACTCTCAACCCATGTCAACTTCACACTTCAACCACTTGAAAAAAAAACATTAAACTCGGGCACCCATGTCAATGACACGTAATAAAATCAAACTTTACACGAACACGATCCACTTGACCTATTTAAAAAAACAATTAAAAACCAATTAATGTCAAAAATGTAATTAAGCATGTCACAAACAAAGCAATTAGTGTCAAACATGTCACAAAAAAAGCAATTAGTGTCAAAAAAGCAATTAAGCATTAACACACCAATTATGATCCAGAACCCCCATTCCCCTACCCTGCTCCGAATGCAGATCTAAAGGGACACCAAAACGACTTATCCAGCTGTTCACGAAAGCTTTGCTTATTGTTTTCGCTTCTTTATTCGGAATAGCGTGCACCTCGAGCCATTTACTGAAGTAGTCCATAACGACTAGGGCATATTGGTTCCCAGAGCTACTTGTTGGATATGGGCCAGCCACACTCATGGATATTCGCTTGAAGGGAGCACTTGGGCTCTCCTGATGTCTCTGTTCGCAACTCCTCCGTGTTGGTCCTTTAGTTGTCAAGCACTGGGTGTAGCCTACAATCCACTCGGATACAGCTTTTTGACGACCAATAGAAACGTTCCCTTAGTTTCTCCATAGTTTTGCCTTTTCCGAGGTGCCTACCACTCGGACCATTATGAGATTCTGCAATTATCTCTTTCACTTTCAAGGCAGGTACCACAATTAGATTTTTCTCCGTTTTTCCATCTTCACTTTCCCATACACGGTATAGACAGCCATCTAGCAATCTCAGGCTATTCCACTGGGCCCAATATGATTTTAAAACGGGGGAAGCGATTTCATTTCGCGTTAATTGTCTATCCTCTTCCTTTGCCAAACTAATTTTTGCCCATACAGGATCACTTCTCTGTGCCGGGAACCACTCGTCGTCCGATTCAATTCTCAGGGATCGGACGTCAATAATTTGCTCTTTTGTCTCAGCCTGAGAATCCTGCTTACGCTCGATTACATGTGGACGGTCATTTACTCGTCCGGTATCGCTGGAGATCTTGACCGTTTTCGCGGGTCTCTACAGTCCCGCCCTATACGGCCACGTTCGCCATGATTCTCACCTTTCAATTTTGTTGCTTGCCACAGCGCTTTCGTGAGAATCCGAATCAATTCTTTCAGTTCGCTAACGGCGCCTTTCAAATCTTTTGATTTACCTTCCGTTTCTACCTTTCGCACATGATGTGTCTGTTAACTGGAAACAACCCTCGCCGTCTCATTCTCCAAAGCAAATGAAACTGTTTCGGCGAATGTAGCTTTTTGTGAGGCACACACCTCCTCCAACTAGCTGGCCTTCATGGAATCCTTCGGAATTTGCCGCTTGGTCGTACCTGGCTTTCATCTTATTACTGCCCAACTTCATTCTGCTGCGAACAAACTCGAGAAGTTCGCTAAGCTCTCCTGAGATACCATCATTCTCCCCACTGTCGGCTGTTAGGCAGTTGCCAAACTAGCTGGTGTTCGGGCAGTGGTATCCTGGGTGGCCGACCGGTATGCTAGAAGCAATTTTGGTATGCGTTCGTCCCAGAATTTTCTATCCTTACTGACGATCTTGCTCAAATATTCTTCAAGAGCCTGATTAAATTTCTCTACCGTGCCGTCAGTCCGAGGGCGCACTGATGTCGTTCTTATACCACCAATTCCATTCCTCTCGCATATTTCTTTCAAGATGGCAGATTCAAAATTCCTAACCTGCCCCGAATGCAGTTCTAAAGGGACACCAAAACGACTTATCCAATCTCAGGCTATTCCACTGGGCCCAATATGTTTTTAAAACGGGGCTTTCTGAAGCGATTTCATTTCGCGTTAATTGTCTATCCTGTTCCTCTTCCTGCATACTTTCAGGCTCAGCACTAACCGCCTGTTATTTACTTACTGTTAGTAGAGTCATAAACAGCAAGCAAAAGCTTTTACTTATTCGTAACAATATTTATAATAAAAATTAAAATGTATATTTACATATGTAGAATAAGTACTAAATTTAGTAAATAATAAAATAAAAGTAAATTTAAAATATATGAGTAATTTTAATTAATATTATTATAAATTGGTAATTCCTCCTGATTTATAATTATAAAACCCCTAATATTATAATTAATTTTTAATTTATATATATACATATAAAAATATTTATAACTTTATATATTTATAAAAAATTAAAATGTGTATTTACATATATAAAAAAAGTATTAAATTTAGTAAATAATAAAATAAAAGTAAATTTAAAAAATATTTATTATTAATAAATAATGAAATATTCACAATTATAAAATCAATAATTAAATAATATAATACCATTATAAATTAATATTTCCTCGTAATTTTTTTTTAATTAATTAGTAACAAGAATTATTATTATATTATTTATTTACCAATAAATATATTAATTAATTATTATATTAAATAAATATAATTTTTTTACCTGACACTAACAGTTACCAGTAGATTACAAAATTGTATTTTTAGTCTATATACCATATAGATTATTAGATGAATATGTCTTTATATATATAATTCTACTGCACGTGTGTTTGTGACTGAACTCCTGCTAAACTTCTGGACCGATTTGAATAAATTTTTTTGCATGTGAATAGATTTACTATTCGGTCCAATTGGACAAAGGGGCGTGGTACCTCCCATACAAACCACAAATTCAAAATCCATTGCTTCTGCTCCTGCTAACGGTATTTGAACAAAATTTGCAGGACAACGTCTGCCGGGTCAGCTAAAGATTTCAAACTAATGTCAAAGTGGACGGACGTGTTCTGTAACCGTTGTTAATAAATCGGATTTTTTTTTACAAAGAAGCTATCCAAAAAGTTCTGAAATTCATCAAAATAAAACAAAATTTAAAATAAAATTTTCACTGATATCTTCCCTGTCCATGGAATTCCAAAGGAATCATGGATTTAAGTTGTGGAAGATGTAATAACTCTTGTCGGGATAAAGAAATACGTTGTGGCGGGTTTTGTGAAAAATATTTTCATATGAAATGCACTGGATTATCCAAATGTGAATGTGATGCTATTTTTAAACACTCAAACATAAAATACATATGTGATGGCTGTATTAATTACATCAAATTAACAAATGAAAATTATAAAAGTTTATTGAATCTCGTAAAAGAAAATGAAACAAAAATGACTGAAGAAATAAATAAAACAAGCAAAATTATGGAGCAACGAGTGAAAGAAGCTAAAACAGAGATTGTAAACGAAATAAAAAAACACAAACAAGTGCTGGAAGCGAAACATATGCGAGTAAACTGAAATCTTCTAATAGTGTGCCCGTTATTTTAAAGCCAAAAAACCACCAAAACAGTGACATGACAGAGAAAGAAGTGAAAGAGAAAATTAAACCTTCGGCTCTTAAAGTACAAGTGAAGGGAATAACAAAGAGATATGATGGAGCAGTAGCTATAAAGTGTGAAAATGGGAGCGGTAGAAATACCTTGACTGAAGAAATAAAAGACAAAATGGGTAGTGACTACGAGGTGCAAGCTCCAAGGATGAGAAATCCAAAAATATTGATCGTCGGAATGACGATATTTAATTAAATAATATATTAATATTAAGTTAGACTAAAAAAAATTTTCGATTTCATAAAGGATCATAATATATTAAATTTTATTTGTTTATTATGATATGTCTAATTGTTAAGTTAAATATAGATACATATATCAATAGCTTATATGTATATATAAATAATTTATTTAATTATATATACATATTTATTTAAATTAAATAAATTATTTGTTATTTATATTATTATTTTTATTATTATTATTTATATACATACATTTTTATATATGTAAATTTATGTATATATTTTATTAGGGCGAGTTAATTTTGTTTTGATGAAGCGTATAGCAAAAACGTAATCTATAGGTGATTTTGAGAAATTTTGCTCAATAGACCATAGCTCTAAGTCGGATTTGGAGCCCCCAAAATTTCAAAATAGATATTTTTACATATATACATAGAATAATTTAATTAAATTCGTCATAAAATCGGATAGAATTATAGTAGATTTCTCAATGTGGGCTTGTTTGAAAGGTATTACCTTTCAGAATCTGTATTGATACCAATATTTTTTTATTTTTAGTAGAGATATTAGGAATTTTTTATCGACAAATAGCCTAAAATTAACTTTTAACTAATAAATTCTGAATTTTGCAGATTATGAAAGTTCAGATAATTTCCAACAACTTTTATTACGATCAATTTGTTTGTTTTCGAACTTCTTTTTGTAGGAAAATCGATCTGAAAAAATCAACATTTTCAAGGTTTCAACAAAAAACACTATTTTTACATTTTTAATTCAATTTATTTTTAAATATTATTCTCGACCTACAATTTAATGTTTTAACGTGGTAATATTATTTTCTAAGGTCACACAAAATTTGAAAAAAAAAAATAATAATAAGCTTGGCACCGTTTAGTGTTGGTAAACGTCATTATTTTGTAACGTCATTATTCAGTGTTACAAAGTTGTTCAATTGAACAATGCTGCCATTGACGACTTATTCAACAGGTATCAATACAGATTCTGAAAGTTGATAAAAATACCTTTTGGGGGGCTCGAAATCCGATTTAGAGCTATGGTCTCTTGAGCAAAATTTCTCAGAATAGCCTATAGATTAAGTTTTAGCTATACGCTTCATCAAAAAAAATCGTTCCATACAATTTGACCCGCCCTAATGTATGTATTAGTCTATGGTTGTAGGCAGCAACAACAGGCATTTTGGTTTTGATCAATTCGCTTCAGTTGTCAAACTCTACACAAATGCATACCAAAAACACACGAATGCAATAGAGTACAAAAACAAAATACATATGAGTTTGACAAAAACCACATGAAACAAATAAATTAGCTGTTCAAACGACTTTACATATTATTGTACTATTAACGTTTCGTGGCAATTTGAACAAAAAAAAAAACATCGCAAAAGACCGCGCAAATTGGGAAAATTTATTGACATACATCTAGTGTAGCAACAATGCTCTGATTTACACCAAAATTTCCCACTGACAAGTGTTTTTGTGTTCTGCGGACGGTCCGACTTCTTGAGATATAGTGCTTTGAAGCTTGAGTATATAATCGGCCATATCTCACGTATTTATAATCCGATATACCTAAAATAGCTATCATTACAAAGGTCCTTTTAAGCTCTATACATCTGTGTAGAAACATGTTTATTTTTACTAAACGATCGGGGGCTAATTTAAAAAGAGGCCTTTTAACCTCACTTTTTGATGTGTTAACATCTATGGGCGCGGGTACGGCCTAAATTCACAAAGTGAATACATCCAAACAGAATTTGTCCGACTGCGCTCACACAGATTGTCCGACATTGTTTGCCGTTAAACTCCTCCGAAACGGCTGGACCGATTTGTATGAAATTTTGTGTGCATATCGGGTAGGTCTCAGAATCGGCCAACATCTATTTTTCATACCCCTAAATGAGAAGGCTGACCCACCCCTATATAGAAAACACACACACACTGATGTAGCGGCAGCGAATAGTTGTATTGTGTGGGTGCGAAGCACTCTCAGAGCAAAGAGAATAATAACGTGCTTATTCGTATATAAAAATGAGATAGCAAGAGAGCAAAGAAAATTGTGAACTTGTGTAGCGTATGTACGAACATAACAATGTATGGGGATGTATGTACATGGGTATGTTGCTTAGCATTCTCTTTGTTTTTTGTGGGAATAAAACAAAAAGTAATAATCAAGAAAATAATGACTCTTGCCTTTAAATACTTTTAAGTGTTATTAAATATTAATATTATTTAAATGAAACCTCATCATATGATTGAATGACTTTTTAAATTCTTTATATTAACTTCACCTGTCTGTATGCATGTATGCCGAAAAAATTTTGGATGGATTTTTAACCCTTTTCCTATGATGCAATCGAGCTGAAACTTCGCAGGCAAACTAATGGCGACGACCAAAAAAGAAACTGTCAAAATATGGGCGGAAGTGGTTAATAGGGCGTGGTACTGTTAACGGTATTTGAACAAAATTGGGTATGTTGGTTAGGTGTACATATTCTAAGATCTGCTGCAAATATGGGCGGGATTGGACAAAGGGGCGTGGTCACATATAAAGAATTTATAGTCAAAAATATGTTTTTTACGGGTTGGTTTTTTATTATTGTGAAAGCGAAGTCAAATAAAATGTGGGTGCGGAGCACTCTCAGAGCAAAGAGAATAATGACGTATTATACGTACATATATAAAAATGAGATAGCAAGAGAACAACGAAAATTTTGTGAACTTGTGTAGCGTATGTACGAATATAACAATTTTGTGTGAATAAAACAAAAAGTATTGAGCAAGAAAATAATGGCACATGTGCTTGCACTGTTCTTTAAATAATTTTAAGTATAAATATTATTTAAATGTAACGTCATCATAAGATTGAACGCTTTTTTTTATTTTCCAATGTAACATTTACTAATGTGTTCACAGAAATCGAACAGTTACCGTGTAGCAAAAAGGTGTTAACACATCGCCCGTGAGTTCGAACACTCATTGGATTTCTTTCATACAAATGTACTATTTAAAAAAAAAAATCTATTAAAGTTATTGTCGTGGTAGACTCCGATAATAGAAAAGATTCCAACCTTTTTTAATCGTAGTTACTGGAGAACCCGTTTACCTTGATAACCCTAACTTACCATACTGACCTCTCACTCGGCCATATCCAATGAGAAAACAAGTTAAATTCCGTAAAAACGGTACAAAGTTTATATCCTCTTCACGAGGCTGATCTTAAATATATAACAAAAATCAATACATTAAAAATGGGCAAAGTACTTCCTCAGCGGATACAACAATTCTACAGGGTTAAAGTGTGGCGTCATAAATGAAAAAAAATATTTTGTTAACAATCTAAGCCTTTGATCTGCATAATAAAAAATAAATGGTTTCCCATTACATCCCATGAAGGGCCAGGGGAGAACTTCTCACAATCACTGAGCTGTGCGCTCTCAAGTTTTCACTCACTGAATGGGACCTACAGTTTTACACCGATTCCGAACGGTATTTTGAGAAGCTTTTTCATGGCTATATACTCGATAGTGTGGCCGTAACTATGCGAGGTGACCGCCGCCGAAAGTAATTTTAAGGTGGTCAGAGCAGGGTTCGAACCCAGGATCTCATGTACAAGAGCCGCGCACACTAACCATTGCACCACCGACGGCATAATACTTTCCTACATATTCACAAATTATGTACATATGTAACCCCCAAATCCAGAAAAACTATAGGGATTGAGGTTACTTGAAAATTCTCCTATAAGGCTTGAAACTTGAGTATATAATCGGCCATATCTCATGTATTTATAATCCGATCTACCTAAAATAGGTATCATTACAAAGGTGTAGACACATGTTTATTTTTATTATTATATACATTTTCAAAAAAATCCATTAAATTTATTGTCGTTGTAGACTGTCGTTGTAGTCGTTGTAGACTCCGATAATAGAGAAAACTCCAACCTTTTTTTAATGTATACCAATCACCTATAACCTTTAGAAGACCGGTGATATTAACGTTCAAAATTTTGGAAAAAAAATTTAGAAGACGAAATAAAATTTTTTTTTAAAAATAATCGTGTGGCCTCGGTGGTGCAATGGTAGTGTGCGCGCTATTTTTGCATGAGAACGTGGGTTTGATCCCTGCTCTGTCTACCTTAAATTTCTTTCGACGGCGCTCACCTCGCTTAGTGCCACTATAGAGTATTTAGCCATGAACAAGCTTCTCAAAATACCGTTCGGAATCGGTGTACAACTGTAGGTCCCTATTAGTGAGTGTAAAATTAGAACGCGCACAGCTTTCTGGATGTGAGAAGCTCTCCCTAATCCCTAATGTGATGTAACGGGAGACCATTTATTTATTTATCACATGTATAGGCACGGGTAGGGCAATCTATCAATGTGAACACATGCAAACAACACACAGCGTTAGTATCACATACGTGGTTGTTGTACAACAATAGGCTCTAGCTGAAAATAAGTATAATGGTATTGATGTAGCGGCAGCGAACAAACAAGGTGGTCGTCGTCGCCAAAGAGTATTGAATAGTATAGAGAACTCATGAAACGAATTGTGCCTTTTGAAACATTTATGCTTTTGTATTGGTTTATGTAATAACATTGTCGAAATGGTGGATTTATATTCTATAAAGAGAATAAGACTCGTTTATGCTCTTTTACTCAGACTCTCTACATGAGAGCGGAAAAAGAGTGTAATGAGTTATCTATACTATTCAATACTTTTTGTCGTCGCTCTGTTTATGATAAGACAAAAACAATTATTTCAGTGAGCTAAATATTGCTAATATTTCGAAATCCACGAGTTGAGTAGTTTGATTACATTTTATTTATATTAACTGTAATAATAACATGTTAACATGAAGAAAAAACGTCGTTTCATTGTAGTCGTTCAATTTGTAGTAGCGTTATGTAAACAAATATTGCCCAAAGGGCTCGGTTGCTATATTAGTACCAATGAATAAATAGAGGCCCAAAAAATCAAAAATATACTGCAAAATGTAGTAGATAGAATGAGGAACTGTAAAGCAAGTAATAGAATCCATTCGAACGATGTTGTGTCCATTAACAAATAAATATTAATAATGGGCCTTACCAATAAAATAATAATTTTGGAAAAATGTCTATTAGTATTTTTAGAAAGCGAAAATAATCCCAAATTTTACATGGCCTACCGTGTAGTTTCCCATTACATCCCATAAAGGTATAGGCTCACACACTATGATCCCAGCAATGTTACACCGGTTCCGAACGGTATTTTGACAAGCATTTGCATGGCAATGTACTCGATAGTCGACCTCAAAATTAAAAGAGACGAATTAAAAATATATAATGTTTATAAAACGCATAGTTGTCCATTTTGTTATAAAAACCGAAACCGGTTATTAACCGGTTTCTACGCCTCGGTTTAACCAAAATCGGTTTCGCCAATATCGAATAATCCGATAACCGACAATTTTGAAAAACCGGTTTTTGAATACGCTATATAATACCCACGAATAACGACTGGAAATATTTACGTTCATAATATTGAAATACATGTGGTGTAGCTTTTTTTCACCAAAATACTATGCCGATGCCGCGAAGCCGGTGTTGGACTCAGCCCAGAGGAGAAAATCCCTAAAACAGAAAACTTTATAACATAAAAATACTATGCCGAAGCCGGCGTTGGCCCCATCCCAGAGGAGAAAATACGTAAGCCCGGCCGAAGGTTATCCACGCAGAAAGCTTTATAACATAAAAATGCTATGAACTTTAATATCTCCGGTCTTTGAAGGGTTATTTGTGAATATTATACCTTAAAACAAGGTTAAGGTCTTGTCTATTATTGGAGGCTACAAAAAATAAATATAATAGGGCACTAAAAACATTTTTATCAAAACAAGTTGAGTTAAAAATAGTTTTTTAAATTCGCCTCCAATAGGGTAATAAAAGTGAATATTTTTGAACAGCGATTATAGATCGGATAATAATTGGCTGACTTATGAATGCCCGATTATACATATATGGACGATCTCCCTTTTTTATTTTTTATCACTGTTTAATGCCCTGCCCTATCAGGCCAACAAAATAGGGCAGTTGGTACGAAAGTAGGCAAGAGTACGATATCCGTGGCCCCTCATTTCGATAACCTTGTTTTTAGAACACCCCAAAATAAGCCGAAAAAATTAAATAAAAGTTATCGATAACTCGCTGAGTTATCGAGATATTGAGGGTTAAAGTTTAAAAATCGATAACTTTTTTCAACGTTTTATTCAAAAAGATAACTTTTTCTGTAGAACTTTGAAAATTATTCGGAAAATTTAAAAATAATTTATCGATCGTAGTAGTAGTATCGAGATATTGCCAAGAGTACGATTTCCGTGGCCCTCATTTCGATAAACTTTATTTTTATAACATTCGAAAGAAAGCCGAAAAAATAAAAGTTATCAATAACACGCTTAGATATCGAAATATTGAGGGCTAAAGTTTTAAAACATCGATAACTTTGTTTCACCGTTTTGTCAAAAAGATAATTTTTTCCTGTAGAACTTTCAAAAATTATTCAGAAAATTGAAATAAAATTTATCGATAACTGTAGTAGTTATCGAGATATATAATATCGGATTGGTAAACTTTGTGCTTTGGCAAGAAATACTGAAATTGAAAAATTTTGAAATTAAACGCAGGGATCTTTGCATTATGTCAAGTTTATGCTGTTTCAGATTATTATTTATTTTTATTATTATTTAAAATTTTTTGTTGTCTTTTTGTTCATTGCTTCACATTGCTTCACAGAAAGCGCCGCAGTCGAAAAATAATAAATAATTTTTAATTTTTTGTCCTTTTGTAAAAGGACAAACGGAATTTTTGGATTGGTAAAAAAATACAAGTAAAATTGTTGAAAGGAGTACATATAAAACGGTACAGCTACAGATATCTCGATAATTAAAGAAGTTATCGATAACTTTTACTTAAAATTTGGGCTTATTTTGAGGAGTTGTACCAATCTGGTGTAGTAAATTGGTAAAAAAGGTATTCATTTTTTAAAATATTAACCCACGATATCACGATAACTAAACGAGTTATCGAAAAATTTTATTTAATTTTTTCGCATTATTTCGCATATACTTACATCTCCCCCGAAAGTATAAGTGAATTTGCTCAACAATACACACACACAAGTTTTGTGTCGTCTTTCCCCATTAACAGTTTTTGGTTATTCCCATGGTAGAATTAACTATTAGGTAGTCGCATTAGTAATTCCGTGGATAAGCTGTAAATATTAGCTGAATAATAAAAAACACTATCGGCCTTATTCATAAAAAGTTGTCATGGGTTTGTTGAAGGTTTAAGAACGTAAAGCCCAAAAATTGTATTCATAATCAAAAAATTCCTCTGTTAAGAGTTCTCTAACGTCGCCATTTTTTTTGAACGTTTCGCCCTTCTTTAACGCCATTTTATCCGCATTAATACACAAAAGAAATGTTTTTTTTACATTTCACGCGTACTGTGCTTAAATATTTATGCGATATAAACAATTCAAATTATTTTGTGTATATTTGCAGCGTTTATAGTGTCACATTATCCTGCCAAATAGTTTCGTTCCAAATTTTAAAATTTTTAACCAAAAAGAACTCTTGTTTACATAGTGATGTATATAAAATCAAAACATTGAAACTACAACCTAATATCCGGTTTTATATTCGACTACCCAAAACTGAAATCCAAGTCAATATGATTTATTAACACTTCTTCCAAATTTATGAATATAGGAAACATTAATTGATCTTTTTATTGAATAGTTCTTTCCATTAATGTTTAAAATTTTGCAAAAATGCATTGACGCATTTAAATAAAAAAAAATTTAATTCGATCTTTCGGTAATTGTTCATCTTGTTTTTACATCACAAGCACTGTGAGAATACATAAAACATTATGAATACAGTACTAATAAAACCTTCCCCAAATGTTAAAGCTTTCAATAACTGATGAATGCTTTAGAGCTAATTTAATGATTTTTTATGAATAAGGCCGTATGTATACAAAATGTGAAAAATTGTATAAGCTTTTCTTACTTGATACAAAGTCTATGCTATTAAATTGCATTTTGATTGAAATTCTTTGAATTTAATTAACAAACAAAAAGAAACAAAATCGAATTTGACAGCTCACACACGGAAAATACGAAAAAATCACATATCAGCTGAGCTGACGCAGACTCGATAAATAATTTTACCAAGGTTATTTCACTTTTCTCTCATCTTTTGTTGTTCCAACAACATTTGTTTTTATCGGTAACACCCAAAAAGGATGTACAGGTAGAGAAGCAAAAAACCCCGCAATGTGCACACCTAGTAGAAGAGAACCAAAAAAAGTCGACGCGATTCACTCTTTCCCGCGTCATAACTTGACTATTGCATACTTTTTACATACTTTATGTAATTTTGTTTAAATATGGTTTGAATTTCTATAGTTAGATATAATAACATCATCATAAAACTGCTCGTGTATTGAAATATTCAACGAAGTGAGTAAGAGAGCGAGCAGTGAAACGACACGCTTCACTCTTTTTCTTTGTTGGCATTTTACTCAGAGTAAATTTTCTTCTCTATACAATAGTTGTTTTATGTAACACCGAAAAATGGCACAATAAGTAAGGTAAACTCTTTAGAACAGCTGAATTGAACATTTATAGTGCTTAGGTGTTTCTCTTATGTCAAATTCATATGTAATTTGTTTTTGTACCTTTTTGTTTACTTTTACAATAGATACACCCATGTAGAAAATGTGACAGATTATGGACACCAAACAAAAACAAAATGCTTGTTTTTCTTGCAACAATTCCTACTGCGTTTACCTTACTTAATTTTCCATGCACCGAAACATGCAAACAGTTTTAAAATCCAAATGATTTATCTGACGACAGGTGTTCAGATTCTAAAGCGACATTCAGGTATGCCGAGATTTCGCAGTTTTTGAGATTTCGGCCGAAATGGCAACGAAATCCAGAGATTCTGCATACATTTTCATAGTGCTGGAATCTCCATAAATTTTTTAGATTTCGTTCAAATGGACCAGAATCTGTGATGCCGGTGTGACGCAACGCTGTTGTTTCACATCAAAAACGATGTACAAATAGACAGTCAAAATTTCTCTTCACTCAAATGCCAACAAACAAAACGAGTGAAACCTTAGCACTTATCTGCCCTCTCTCTTACTCTCTTCATTGAATATTTGAATACACAAGCGGCTTTTTGATAGTGTCATTGTATATAACTATACAAATTCCAACCGTGTTGAAATAAAATTTCATAAACTATGCAAAAAGTATGGAATAATCAAGATATGGTACGAGAGAGAAATGTGTTTGAGTGAATATCTGGCACTTTTTGGTTCTCTTTTACCAGGGTTGCCAAATTGCGCACATCTTCTGGTTGTCTAATTCTAGATCGTCTTTGTCTACATTCGGTTATAATTAAGTACTATTTTTTACGATGCTGTCTGTAACAACCAAAAACGATGTACAAGTAGACAGTCAAAATTTCTCTTCACTCAAATGCCAACAAACAAAACGAGTGAAACCCTAGTACTTCTCTACTCTCTCTCTTACTCTCTTCATTGAATATTTCAATATACGAGCAGCTTTTTGATAGTGTTATTGTATATAACTATACAAATTCCAACCATGTTGAAGTAAAATTACAGAAACTATGCAAAAAGTATGAAATAAGTAAGGTATGACGCGAGAGAGAAATGCGTTTGAGTGAACTCCTAGTACTTTTTGGTTCTCTTTTACGTCTAATTGTAAATCGTCTTTGTAACAACCATAAAGCAACTATGGTATAGAGATGAAAATTTACTCATGGAGTGGAATGCCAACAAAGAAAACGAGTGGAGCGGGTCGTTCCTATGTTCTCTCTCTCTCTCTTACTCTCTTCGTTGAATACACAAGCAGTTTTCTGATGATGTTATTGTATCTAACTATAGAAATTCCAACTATATTTAAATAAAATTACATAAAGTATGAAATAAGCAAGGTATGACGCTGGAAAAAATGCGTTTAGTGAATCGCGTCGACTATTTTGGTTCTGTTCTAGTAGGGTTGCCAAATGGTGGTGGTTTCTTCTTCTCTACTTGTACATCCTTTTTGTAACAACATTATTTGTTTATATAGAGCGGAAAAAAGTTTCCTTGAGTGAACTGCATACAACAAAAGTGGTGATGAAAGTTAGCTTTATTTCAATAGATCAGCAATTTTTGAGAATGTTATTGTTTATAATACTTTAAATGCCAACAATATTTAAGGAAATGTCCATAAAATCTATAATTAATTTAGTATATTTTTGGTTGCAATGTCTAACAAATTTCCAGATCTATACTAAATATGTTGTCCTGGCAAATCCACCTGCAGTTGGCTAGTTATATGATGTATTGGTTATTTTATTTTTAATAATGTCTTAAACATTAACTGATGTTTAGAATATAATAAAAACAGCTTTGCAACTGATTGTTAATTGTAATTTTCCATTTAATTTAATAGTGTAAATAAGAATTTCAATGAGTAAACAAAAAAATGTTTGTAATCAAGTTGTCAAAATGAAGCGAAATCTTCTCGAAGGCGATTCTAGAATCTTTTGAGCTGAAATGCGGTATACATGAACATGCTTTAAGATTTCCGTCAGATCAGTTTTTTCGTCAGACAAATCTGATAATGTGAACTTCGCTAAAGAAAACCCGAAGTGTCGAAGAGGTTTTGTTGACAAGTTTCAAAACGCCGGCGGGAATAGTAGTTGGCTTCGTTCTCTAACCGGCAATATTGATTCAGCGGTCCTTTCATTTAGATAATCCTCATAAAAAAATAATTCAGAAAAAATGAATGCCCCACCAACATTTGAATCGTTTTTACTGTATGAGGGCGAAAAGAAGTAAGTGTATCACTTGTACTTTGTGCATTCATTATTGCAATGATATTTTATTGTGCCTAGAATCATCAAAGAGTTGGACACAAAAGTAACTAATGCGGCTATATTTACGGTCAACAAAGAAGATCACACTTTAGGAAACTTAATTAGAAAGTAAGTTATACCTAAGTTCAATTAAAAGATGATAGCAATTTGTTACTCTCCTTAGCCAATTATTGAAAGACCCTAATGTGCTCTTCGCCGGCTACAAGGTTCCCCATCCATTGGAACATAAATTTGTTATTCGCATCCAGACAACGGCAGACTATTCGCCACATGAAGCATTCATGAATGCTATTACAGATTTGTTAGCTGAATTATCATTGTTTGAGGAAAGATTTAAGGTACATCGATCAAATCAAACCTCCAAAAAATCTAATGAAATCAACATTCTTTTTATAGGACGCCATTAAAGAGAAAAAGGAGGGCGGAGATTGAGTATACAGTAGCAATAAGAATATTACTATAGGGTTCTTTCTATTTCTTTTTTTTGTTGTAGATTCATTTATAATTAATAGCAACAAATTTTTCAACCAAACTAAGAAACGTGTCGAGTCAATAATTTATTTTAAGATTTGATATTTCCATCGAAAATCATCGAAGCGTGTTGAGCCCGAGCAATATTGACAGCCAAAACAAAGATGTCAAGCATTAATTTACTTCAGTCAGAATTCTCTGATCTATACCATAATATGTTGAAGTTAAGGACCAGGGGCAGGCAAAAAAAATACCAAAATTACCACGGTGGTCTGGTTTTGCCTCCCGCCGCCATTAGTTATATTGGTAATATTTACATTAAAGGGCACAACTTCTGGGAATGATTATTTTTGTAGTACTTGGTAGCTTTTTTGGAATATTCCAATAAAAATGTCATCAGTGTTGCCTCATTCCGCATTGATATACAGAAACACATTTTACTCACAATTCGAGAAACGATAGAATTTTTTGTTTCATGCTTAATGTGAAAACTTTTTCAATTCGAGAACTACAGAAACGAGATACAGGAAACTTCGTTTTATAGTAAAGCCCGATTTTATTTTTGGGTATTTTCTTCATCCATCATTTTTGAAATAATCCACATCTGTTTGCACAACTTGCTTCAAAACAACCGACAACGTACATAGATTGAGCCATGCCAAGGTCGAAGTCGTTGCCATGGGACTTTTGGAAACTTTCCCCCGCAAAAACAACTTAAAGTTGCTCAAACTTTTAAGAGCGGAGGTATTGCTGTCGCCCGATGACTTCGTTTGAAGTGAAATGCTTTGTGAAATAAATACGAATCGGAATGGAGCACGTGGGTGTGCCAGTCACCGAAATACAAGATAACGTCGTTGTCCATCCAAGTCCGAGAGGTCTCACTTTAAAACCAAATATATATTACCAAACGATTGCAATATGGAAATAAATATCGTTATACTACCGATACGGTCAAACATGGAGGATCGAATGTAAAAGTTTGGCCGCGTTTTTCATATTATGGAGTTGGATCAAAAAATTGATCCAGAACTACCATGGACGCTGCCCAATATATAGAAATACAACAATATTCAGCCCAATTCTAAATATTCCCAGCGAATGAGTTCCCTGGGTATTAATAGTTCCCGGGAATAACATCCTCCTATTCTAAACACAAAAACTAAACAGCCGAGGAATAGAATAACAAAGACGATTTACAATTCCCTTTTTCGAAGAATAAGGGAAAAACTTCCAGGGAGATTTTATTAAGAATAGGGGAATAAGGAAAAAACTCCCAGAGAATTGCTATTGAGAATTGGGCTGATTATGCTTCCATATGCGTGGCCGTCTGTGGAGCAATGGGTAGTGTGCGCGCCTCTTGTACTTGAGATCCTGGGTTCGATCCCTGCTCTGACCACCTTAAATATTTCTTTCGACGGCGGTCACCTCATAGTGACGGCGACACTATCGAGTATTTAGCCATGAAAATGCTTCTCAAAAATACCGTTCGGAACCGGGTAAAACTGTTGGTCCCAATCAGTCAGTATAAAACTAGAAAGCGCACAGCTCACTGGTTGTGAGAAGCACTCCCCGATTCCTTCATGGGATGTAATGGGAAAACATTTTTTTATGCTTATGAAATGCTTCTTAAATGGGTCTCTCAGCAGGACAATGATCAAAAAGACATAACCGACTCCCGAAGTGGTAAGAAACAGCAAAGGCAGTACAACTAAGTACTAACTTCAAATAAATATCGACATATATCTTATTATTCTAAAACAACTTCGTTTCTAGTGAATTAAGAACCTATATTTAAAGCTTTTGTTAGCATTGCTATTATTTTGACTGTTGTAACTTCTTAAATAAATGGTTCTGAAATCTTAATATCAACCTTAACAACTCTTTCGTTTTTATTTGAAGTCAAATTAAGAATGGTTCACTAACATCTTTAAATCATCGCAAAAACTTTGAGTCCCCGAAGAAAAACTAAAATTTTTCCTTACTGACATTTTTTTATGATAGCGCTGTTTTTTTTTAACCGCAGCTGCATGTATATCCCGTAATAGTTCTGATCTCTTTAGGAACAAAACAAGATTTACTCAAAGTAACTTGGTATTCCTGACTTGGTATCACCTGTTACTAGAAAGTCTTGTATCGTTTTCTGACCTTACCAAAAAAGATACATCCTAACATTCTCAAAGAAAAACAAATACTTTGACTTTGATGATGTTTTTATTCGGATATTTTAACGCCACTAAAAAATATTTTGGTTACATTATCTTTAAAGTTGTGTTTAAAACAACGAAAAATTATGATAAACACACGTATGACTCATTGGTTAAATTAACACAAGATTAAACAAGAACGTTTGGGTTCGTTTTTCCATTATGTGATCCTTGTATATGTCAGCCATCAAGGGCAATCGAAAAAAACAAAAAGCATTCTTTCCATAGATGATGAGGTTTCTGTAAATAAGTAAAATAATGAAAATGTTACAAAACGACTTATAAAAATACGACTTTTTTCGTCAGAAGACTTCTGAGTTGTTAAGACATTATAGATCTACCACTAATTTTTAGATGTGCCTATCAGAAAGAATGGTCACTGATGCTAAGATGCGGCAAGTACACAATACAGCGGCATTATGCATCCGACCGCATTCAGTTTCCAACAGTGATAGTCACATACTATCAAATGGTACAGATGGGTATCCTTGATTCTTTTAAAAATAATAAAATTTATAATAATAGAACTTACCATGTTGATACTTCCTTGGCATCATCCGCCAGTGCCAACTCCTGATAGTTAAATCTTAACGTAAGACCAACACCCTCAAATCTTGGCATCCTTACCATTACAAAGACCCAATCCACCTACTCAAATTGGGAAGACTTTTTCTGTAAATTGCAAAGAAACAACCCGCATTAGGCATTACTATGCACATTATTTCGTTTAAATTTTCACAATGAAGAATGTCAGTACTATTGGAAACATGATAAATCGTTCATTATATATCAGATGTCCCTATCAAAATGTATCATCATTGCATTTTCACTACATCACCACTAAGCCATTTTGGTACACGAGTCGGAGTAATCAGCTGCTGTGCCTTAATAATGCAGAATATATACATACTATGTATACAGACTCACCATTTCATTCAGCAAGTTAATTTTAACGTAAGATCGACAGCAGCTATTCCTGTATACTTCCAATTACAAAGACACATTGTAGATATCCAATCCAGACGAGCTTTTCTGTAAATGACTAATAAACAATCCGCATTAGACATCAGAGTTCAAAGGATTTCGCTTCGATTTTCACAATGGAGAATGTCAGTACTGTTGGAAACATGATAAATCGTTCATTATATATCAGATGTCCCTATCAAAATGTATCATCAATGCGTTTTATCATGAGCGAGCAATCAGCAGCTCTGCATTAATACAGCAGAATATAAATGACTTACCATTTCATTCAGCAACTAAATTTGAACATCAGACCGACACTACCAATCCCTAGGCATTCTTTTAAATACGAAACCATATTCTACATTCCCAATCGAGACGAGCTTTTCTGTAAATGCAAAGAAAGAACCCACGTTATATATCAGAGTAAAAAGGACTTCGATAAGATTTCCACAATGTAGAATGTCAGTACTGTTGGAAATATGATAAATCGTTCATTGTACATACTTAAGTATATCAGATGTCCCTATCAAAATGTATCATCATTGCATTTCAACCACATCGCCACAGCAATGCTATTTTAGTGCACGTGGTCGAGTAATCGGCAGCTCGGCATTGATACAGCCGAATATATACTTATATAACTTACCATTTCATTCATCAACTAAATTTTAAAATAAGATCGACACCAGCAATTCCATACATTCTTTCAATTACGACGGCGCCTTCGACATTTTTCTCTAAATAGCAAAGAAACAATCCGCATTAGACTTGTGTGCAAAGGATTTCATTTAGATTTTTAATATGGAGAATGTCAGTATTGTTGTAATCACGATAAATCGTTCATTATATGTATGTATATCAGATGTCCCTATAGATTTTTTAGATTTAAATTTTATTTATCCAAATATACATGAACATCTTATTAAGAGCTACATATATACATTAGATGTCCCTATCAAAATGCATCATCATTGCATTTTTTTGGTACAACGCCACTGCAATGCTATTTTGGTGCACGTGTGGGAGCAATCAGCAACTCGGCATTGATATAGCAGAATATATGTATGTATGTAGATATCGTCACCTAAAATCCAAAAAGATCTAACATTCTGATCATTTTACAGGAGACTAGTTAGGTATAGAATCGGAATTTTGTGAATAAATTGCCATTTTGGATCGAAGATGTATAAAAGTTTGCGGGCATATGTAGTTTAGTCAATTGTACATATAGGGGCATCGAAATTTTACATAAAATTACAGTTAAAAGAAAAAAACGTTGATTTATCAAAAACTTCATCTATTTAATCCTTTTAATAAAATCGTTGATTTTGAATTTAGGTGTTTAAAACTCTGTCAAATTGTTATTTTAGTCAAACATATCGTATTGTCAGAAAGAAAATTTTGGAATTTTGTTACGTCATTTTGGATTTTAGGTGACGATATTATAATGACTTACCATTTCATTCAACAACGAAATTAAGATCGACATCAGCAATTCTACACATTTTTTCAATTACGAAGCCACATTCTAAACTTTCAATCAAGACGAGCTTTCTGTAAATCGCAAAGAAACAAAATGCATTAGATTTCAGTGTGCAAAGGATTTCGTTTAGATTCTTACAATGGAGAATGTCAGTATTGTTGGAAACACGATAAATCGTTCATTATATATCAGATGTCCCTATCAAAATGTATCATCATTGAGTATTAAATACATATGTATGAACATAGCCACTACAATGCTAGGTTGGTCCACATGTCCAAGCAATCAGCAGCTCTTCATTATTACAGACTTACCATTTCAGTCCGCTAACGTAAGATTGACACCAACAATTCTAGACATTCTGCATATTCAAACGAGACGATACGCAAAGAAATAATCCGCATTAGACGACAGAGTAAGTACAAAGGATTTCCTCCAGCCTTTAACTGTGGAGAATATCAGTACTTATGGAAACATGATAAAACATTCACACGTGGCAACCAGCAGAAAACGAAGCCGTTAGAAAATATTAACTGGGGCGGCTGATTGTCGACGGCATCACCAGGGTCGCCAATTTTTTAAAGGCGAAATCCCCGAATCGTTATTTGTAATCCCCGAAAATCCCAAAAAAAAATTTAAAATCCCCGGAAAAATCCCCATAGTTTTAAAGGAAGTTCAAGAAAGTTCTAAGTTTTAAAATAAAAATTTATTTAGAATTCAGTTCAACAAATCGAAAACTTAAATATTGAAATATGTAAACATAATAAATTATTATATTATTATTAAATTATAAATATTAAATTATTATTGTTTTAATAATAATTAGTTATAACAAAAAGATTCTGACAAATGAGATCTGGATTTTGATCTGGACGTTGGTTAAAAGTCATTAAGGCTTAGTATATCAAATACTTAAGTCTCATAATCTTCAGATTCATCTAGTTCATTATTTGTTTTGTACATAGTTTTACGGCCTTATTCATAAAAAGTTGTCATAGGCTTGTTAAAGGTTTAAGAAGGTAAAGTCCAAAAATAGTATTCATAATCGAAAAATTCCTCTGTTAAGAGTTCTCTAACGTCGCCATTTTTGTTGAACGCGTAACCCTTCTTTAAGGCCATTTTATCCGCATTAATACACAAACGAAATAATTTTTTTACATTTCACGCGTGCCGTACTTAAATATACACAATAAACAATTGGAATTATTTTGTGTATATTTGCAGCGTTTATAGTGTCACATTATCCTGCTAAGCAACCAAATACTTTCGTTCCAATTTTTATCATTTTTAACCAAAATGAACTTTTGTGTACCTAGTGATGTATATAAAATCAAAACATTGAAACTACAACCTATTTTCCGGTTTTATATTCGACTACCCAAAACTGAAATCCAATTCAATATGAGTTTTTGGCACTTCTTCCAAATTTATGAATATAGCAAATACTAATTGATGTTTTTATTGAATAGTTCTTTCCATTAATGTTTAAAATTTTGCAAAAATGAATTGACGCTATTCAATACAAAAAATTTAATTCGGTCTATCGGTTATTGTTCATCTTGTTTTTACAACACAAGCACTATGAGAATACATTATACAGGGTTGTCAGTCAATTATCTGTTCCCTAGTTAAAATACTCATGAATACGGTTCTAATAAAACCTTCGTCAAATCTTAAAGGTTTCAATAACTGATGAATGTTTTAGAGCTAATTTAATGATTTTTTATGAATAAGGCCGTTAGTATTTATCGTTATTTCTTCTCCACTGCTTCTATTCTTTTCAGCAACGCCAAATATCAAAAATGTTTGTTACTGGTTTTATTGTTGTCATCACGTACAGCCTTGCCAGTAAAACATTTTGATATTTTCTGGGAGTTACAAGTTCATAGAGTAAATCTTATCTTACTATAGAAGAAAATTTACTCTAGGAGAGTAATTCCAACAAAGAAAACGAATGATGCGCGTTGTTTCTCTGCTCTCTCTCTTACTCTCTTCGTTGAATATTTTAATACCATAGATTAATACTTATAGTAGATCTACTAGTTCTACCACCAAATTTCTGACATTTGTCCTGGTGTGATATTTACGTTGGATGTTGAAAAGAATTGCTTTAATAATACCAGATAGAGGCAATGGTTCAAAACAACGAACAAAATAACAACAGCGGCATTTCGTTTTGTGTGTTAAAATTTTTGTGTTAAATACAACACAAATAAACCGTCAATAAGAAAGTTTAAAACACATTTAAATTTCACAGTTTTTCACCAAAACGACATGAAAAATTAAAGTCAAAAGTTATTGTAATTCCACCTGGTGTATGCCACTTTTCGTCAAACATCTCTCTATCATATCGACCGCATCACGAAGAGTGTGAAAGGAAACGTTAGATGAGCCAAATATTCTCTCTAGTCTGAGATTACTCTATGTTTAATACAGTTTTCTGAAGATGTTATTGTATGTAAAGGGGGCCTTAGACCTGTGGATAAGTTGCTCGACTTCAACTTCGATAATTTCACATCAATTTCGATTTTGCCCTTACACTCTCAAACTAGTTGAGGCAACTTAATTTTCTTGTCAGATGTCGAATTGATTTTTTACGAAAAAAACGCTATTTTTATTTTCTTAAAATATTTATAAATAACACTACAAATCATATTTATTTAGTTTATATTTTTCCGATAATGTTTAATTTATTTATTTTTTGGTTCATTTATTTACATTTTGCCCATAATGTTTCCTCATGAACGATTCTCATCGAAATACGTATGAAAGTTGATGTAACTTCCCCATACACTGATGGATAAGTTGATATCAACTTCAAATAATCAAAATCGCTTTGATTTTACATCAACTAGTTTGTACAAACCACCAACTTATCCTTGGTGTAAGGTGATGTCAACTTGAAGTCGCTGCAACTTATCCACAGGTCTAAGGGCCCCTTAACTATAGAAGTTCCAACCATATCTAAATAAAATTACATAAAGTATGTAAAAAGTATGAAATAATCAAGCTATGTCGCGGGAAAGAAATGCGTTTGAGTGAATCGTGTCGACTTTTTTGGTTCTATTCTACTAGGGTTGCCAAATTTCGGGGGGTTTTTCTTACCTACTTGTACATCCTTTTTGTCAAATGCAAAAACGATGTACAAGTAGACAGTCAAAATTTCTCTTCACTCAAATGCCAACAAACAAACTGAGTGAAACCCTAGTACTTCTCTACTCTCTCTCTTACTCTCTTCATTGAATATTTCAATACACGAGCAGCTTTTTGATAGTTTTATTGCATATAACTATACAAATTCCAACCGTGTTGAAGTAAAATTACATAAACTATGCAAAAAGTATGAAATAAGCAAGATATGACGCGAGAGAGAAATACGTTTGGGTGAACTCCTACCACTTTTTGCTTCTCTTTTACCAGAGTTGCCAAGCTGCGCACATCTTCTGGTCGTCTAATTGTAAATCGTCTTTGATAAAAGTTGTTGTGGAAACGAAAAACGTATGATTTTTGGGTCGGAAAATTTTCATTCTTTGTCAAATTATTTAGTGATTGTTGAAAATAATTTGTTTTGGAATTTTCAAGTATTTTTTTTTCAGAAATATTTGTATCCATTTTTCAAAACACCGCGTCACAAAAAAAAAATAATGTCACTGCGAAAACTAAACAGAAATATAATTTCAAGTAATTACGCAGATAAACATCAAGCTGTCTTCAAATCTCTGCAGCGACATTAGTGAAAATCAAAAGTATAGATCAACCTACATGAGTGAGTTTCTTTTTACTACGAAAACGATGTACAAGTAGACAGTCAAAATTTCTCTTCACTCAAATGCCAACAAACAAAACGAGTGAAACCCTAGTATTTCTCTACTTTCTCTCTTACTCTCTTCATTGAATATTTCAATCCACCGACAGTTTTCTGATGATATTATGATATTATTGGCAATTCTCTTTTGAACTTGCTTTCGTGTTCAAACAGGGAAAGTTTGCTTAAGTAATTTTTGCTTTCTTTAGCTTCCACGTTCTTGCTTTTTTGACGTTCTATTTTATTTCAATTATCAAAAAATTTATTTGAATTGAAATTTTATTGACCGATTTTTGTTAGTTTTTGGGTAATGTATGACAAATTCATACTACAAGCCTACAAGTCATTAACATTTTTCTAATTGAAAAATGGCTAGTTTTTGTTGGAAATAAAGACAATTCAGTTCAACACACACTCACTGGTATGACTAGTTTCGAACTCGTGACAAGTTATCATCAGATGCCTAGCTAATGTGCCTGAATTGATACCATCGGTTGATCATCAATCGTATACATATATATGTACAAACTCAATTCTGCAATTCACATGTTCGAATTATGGGTCGATTATCGATTGCAACCGAACCTCAATTGCGTTGTCAACGGACAACGACACTGAAATAAAAATTAGTATTATGTATGGCGTGTTTTGGTTACACCGCTTGCTCATATATTCGCTTATTTTGTATGAAGCGCTTAGCGAGGACTTATCGAGAACTTAGCGACGAGATTCATTTTCGCTAAGTTTAAAACAAAAAAATTTTGTCATCTTTTACCCTTTTTAACCATTTTTCATATTTTTGAATAAAATGACTTCTCGCTAAAAAGCCGTTTTCTTTGCAACTTAGTAAGCAATAATCGCTTGCTTGTAACCTAAACACGACAGAGTTTTGACACTTGATGTGAGCAAACAATAAATCGCGCGAATTTTTTAAAATAATTGTTTTTGCACAAAAAATAAAAAAATATTTTTAAAAAATCGCGCGATCCACTGTCCTTATTACCGGTTGTTCCAAGTCTAACAGATTTAAATTTTCCCGACTTCTAGTTACAGGCATTATATTTATTTTCTTATGTTTATTTACGTTCAAATATGTATTTCACTAAGTTAATTGAAGATGATATATTATCCGCAAGCGTTTATTCTTCATGTATATAATTTAAATTTACACTACTTCTGAAGTTAAGTTAATTGGTGGTTTTTGATAACCTTTCCATTTCATAAAGCCACAAAATTTGTAATTAAATTATCAAAACTCATAAAAGAGTAGAGGAATTCATTAAGAAATGCACTAAAAATCTCAATTATATGATGTTTCATGCACAGTTTAATTTGAATACTCTAGCACATGCCAAAATTACTACAAAGAGCTTTTGAGTAGAATTCCAACCTAAATTAGTATTCAAAATCTCATTTGCACTCAATGTCTTTATTGAAATGTTAATATTAAATCCATTTACTTTGGTATCAAACTCGAACAATTCCAAGATGAAAATCCGGGGCAAAAGGAATTAAAAATTTTACTGACACTAAGTAATTGTTTCTGGTACACATACCGGATCAGAAATCCAGAATTGAAATCCAACGAACAATACACGCAAATTGTAATTTTAAATAGTCGTCAGATTTGGCATCGCGTTTAAATCCAAAATCCATGCTGTAAATCCAAAGTTCAAATATAAAAATATTGCGTCTCAATGCTTTAGCTAACGAATCTCTAATTGTAAATGAGGCAAACATCCACGATCTTCCAACTGTTCTTATAATTACAACATAATTTAAGTATGCAATTCTATTCCTTGGATGTTTTGGCCCCACGTTGGGCGCCATTTATAATATCTGTAACGACCCGCTCCACCAGACTCTATCCTTTCTTGGCCATTGCTACCTTTTATACCGGCTTAGCTCAGGGCTGGGGGGTGTTCTTGCCTGAAAGGATGGATCTCGGTCTGTTACCATAATTATAAAATTGTAGGTAGGTTTTCCTAGATTAAGATATTTCGCTAACTAAAGCCGTACGCACCTTCACAAATAAATTTACCACAAACTATACATGGAAAGGCTATGTCATTTGGGAATTAATTCAGATAACAGTTTATTCCCGAAGAGGAACGTTGCCCACCCTACCATGCTGACTCTCTTCATAAATTGGTCAGCCCTTTACCCCACCAATTAACTATACTTCATTTTCGTGAATAAATGTTATAATATGCTTAAATATTTATCTTTTCAAAATTTATTATCACAAAATTCATTATTAAATAA
Source organism: Phaonia tiefii (assembly GCA_963931995.1). Lineage (NCBI taxonomy): Eukaryota > Metazoa > Arthropoda > Insecta > Diptera > Muscidae > Phaonia > Phaonia tiefii. The sequence goes on from OZ008368.1 coordinate 134,201,736, forward strand.
TCTAAATTAATGGTACTAATTCTATTTATGAAGAGAGGAAGTTGCATACAGAGAGGAAACTAAACAAAAATAAAAAAAATCAGTTATGCAAAAAAACAAAGTATAGTTATAGTTAAAATTAAGATCAAATTTATGTAGAATTGAAGGCCAATGTTCTAATATTGTTAAGATTACCTAATTTAACTATAATCATTCGTAATATGTGTAGTGCAAAAAAAAATGTCTTGATATTTTTATATGTAATAATTTCAAATTACTCACTTATTCTCATCCAATGTCGTCAAGCGCTCGAAGACAGGAAAGTTGATGTATAATATGATTATAATAATCTGCAAAAATTCTAAATCTTGATAACAGTATTAAAGTAAATTATAAAATTTAAATATCTGGAGCTCTTTCTCGAATGTAATCTTCTTGTTTATAGCGTGGAACCCCTCACATATCGGATAATTGTCATCTTCATCTTAATGTTCATGATGATGTGATTTGCCAAAAATGATGTTATAGCGTGGAACCCCTCACATAGCGGATAATTGTCATCTTCATCTTAATGTTCATGATGATGTGATTTGCCAAAAATTATGTCCCCATAAGGTGGGACACGGGAAAGGATTGCTCAATATTATTTTGTAAAGGTTATCCAGAAAATGTTAGATGTGGTGCCCCTTGATTTACGATAGTCCCATAACCATTTTTACCCAGAAAGTCAAAGAGGTTGCGGTTCCGACTTCAAAAACAAATATCTACCACGAGATCATTGGCAGTTGTTTGCGGTAGCCAAATTTCCTTCCGTGTTCTCAAAATATCAATTCACTATCCTTTTGGAGCTTCGACCGCAAATCTTCAAACACTATTTTTTCCGAAAATTTTCCGTAAAATCCAAGATCAAGATTTAGAATTTTTGCAGATTATTATAATCATTGTCATATTGAAGTTAAATTGCTATTATTTCGAATTTGAATTTTCAACCGTTGTTGCATGGATTGAGCGGCATGCTTGGTATGCCATGCGTTTAAGCCGGGCTGGTAACTCGTCGGACGGGGGGGATCTTTCCGCTTAATCCTCGCGTAAACAATTAACCTCATAACACTAAAATTACATACCAAGTCGTGATACCAATACTGGACGAAAGACATAAAAAAAGAAACAGAGCCCGAGTTATATTTTCAATAGCAAATCAAAACGAAAAGGCACAATTATGAATCATAAAGAGGGACATTCGTGATCGTGCTGGAGAAAATTATTGTCGACAGGAAATACTTTTATCTGGCCTGAGATGTACTGACAGATGTTATAGTCAGTTTATACCCACCCACTTGAAACTTCCTGTTTCACCATGACGCTGTTTCTCTTCCCAGCGACCCAAAAGACAACGTTGCCCCTGGAAACTTACCCTTGACTTACCCCTACATCACCATGATTGTCTACACAACCATATTCAACTCGCGCAAAACCGATTACAATCGTTATAAAACTTTATTTCGGCCTATCAATGAGGCCCTTAGAATACCGTATGTGGTTCGCTTAATTTACTAATAATTTCATGCTTAATGTATAAGAAAATAACAACAATTTACATTAGGGTGCCACATGGGCGAAGCGCTACGTTATTTCAAGCAAAACAATATTCAGGCCTCTTATGGAGTACCTGATAACAAATCCACTCCATGGATATAATCTTAACTTTAATATGCCTTTGAAAAAGCAGGCAGGAAAATCTATAGATGAAAAAGCTTACGCCTAGACTTATACTTCTGGCATGACACAACGATTCGTAAGATAAAAAAAAACAAACAATAGCAGTGAACACGATGTTTCACGCCATAGAACCCCGAGTTTAAGTACTTGGCCACCTAACGGGCACGTTTAAACCGGGTATCCCTATTAGCCAATTGCTACAAATGCGGCTCGTAACGAATTAATAGTAACGAACCGTATTTGGGCACAAGTATTTATGTCAATGAACCATAGATAAATACTGGTTATAATCCCATAGCGGTAGAAATAAGCTATAAATATATATATATATAAGATTTTCTACACCATGGCCACGTCGCTTTATATATTATAAATGAAAAGAAATGTAAATCTATATATATAGGATACCACAAGAATAAAAATACATAAATATATAGTCGGTACGTCACCCTATCGTGCTCACTCCTAATCTGCTTTATTTCATTGTTTCTTGGTTTTTTTTTTCTTTTTTTTTTCTTTAGAAGTCCAACACGGACCTTAAACTTTTTCTCAAATTAGTATTTTCCTTATTCTCTTACTTCTATTTTCTTTTTCCTTTTCTTCTTCTTACTTCTTACACTACACTTTAGCACTTTAAATTTTGTGACATATTCTTTAGCAAATGTTACTCTCTTCAATTTGTATCTAGTTCGCAATTTAGTGTTATATTTTATTTGTAAAAACTTTAAATTCGAATTTCGGTACAAATATAATTTAATTCAAAATCGCTTATATTCATTTAGCCTTTAATTGCTCAAACTTCTCTTGGAATTTTGAAAAATTAAAAACACTTTCTGCACTTGAATATTCCCGATTTTCAACACTTTATATTCTCCTCTTACTTAGCACTACTGAGTTAAATTTTAAATAGCACTTATAACTCCAGGGTGCCTCTGAATTTAAAGTGCTAGAGTTCTTATAAATTAGCTTTAAAATTAATCTAACACTAAAAAGATTTCCGAATTTCACTTACTCATTTGAAATTCGAAGTATCTCTTAGGCGGTTTTCTCAAAACCGTAATTATAACAATCTAATTTTTCTTAATTTCCAAATTTAAGTTTAGCAAATCTATATTATATCCACATTTACATAATTTATTTAACTTTCACCCTTTTCACTTCTCTTGAGTATTATCTTTAACACTTTAAGGGTGTATTTTCGAACTAGGATCTTGCAACCCTATCAGGTTTATATTATCTAATCGTGAACATAATTAAATTTTTTTTTTTTTTATTTTATGATGACACTTTTCGCTACTCTATCCTTTAGGCACTGAAAATATGCACTTGGGATAACGTAGTGGTTTCTCTTGCAGATGCCCTACTCTACATACGGTCCATTGGTGTTCAGACGTCCAAAAAAGAAAAACTGGACTTACCGCTAACTGCTGGTCAAAGATAGGGACTGGATTTAGGGTATTATCTACTTGCGGATATGACCAAAGAAAACAGATGCAGCTGCTGTTGGTGTTTAGGGCTGATCTAGCTGATGTTGTTGCTGCTGTAAATGACTGTGGCTAGTGATGAACGATGGTGTTGTTGTTGCCTATGCAGCTAAGCGTTTCTGGCCTGTGTATGACGGTCGTTACGTGGCTTAGCTATCTGCTGGTGGTAGATGAGAGATATTCCTAGTGGATTTGGCCGACCTGCTGGAGCTGGTGTTGTTAATGGAGCTCTGATCAGAGTGCTTGGTGCGACGAAGACTGTTTATGGCGTTTGGCGCTTTCCACACTTTCGAGCCACAGCACTGGCCGATCAGAACTGACCGGCGGTTGACGTTTTTTGGCCCCACGTCCGGATATGCACACCCAGAGTAACCCGGTGGTACTGCCTGTTCCTGCTGGTATGCCAGGTACAACCTCTGCAGTACTCACCGAACCTCCGAATGCGCAGTCTTTCTTAAACAACTGCCGGACAGTTCTGACTGATTCGTGCTGCCTTCGGCTTTTAAGTACGTTAACGCGGGTTCTCGTCGGGCACTCGGGTAGGATCTCGTTTGCAATCTGTGGGGGGGAAACGTGGAACTGTGTCAGCTTTGCGTTTTCTCAGTAAGGTTTGATATCTGCTTTGACGCTATTATACTCGCCTTTTCTGACCTGATTCCCCAGATCGGTTCGGTCTTTACCTGGTTTTGGAGGAACTGGCACCGCTGATGGAATGAAATTTCGCTTCTCTGGCTCGTTGTTCTCTGATGTTGATTTACTCGAGGGCTGGAGTGGTCACGGACAACAAAGGATATTACTGTTGGGGTAAAATAAAGGCAGGCAACGATCACATACTTACACCACTTTTCCTTACTTTTTCACTTGCTGTTCGGGGCACGAAAACTTGACTAGTCTGCTAGTTCTCAGGGGCACTGGAATTCCGCGCTCCTAAAGATGAGGTGGTGGTGCTTGGTTTCCTTTCCTTTTACCTTTTTTTTTTCCTTTTCTCTTAAAAATTTTCAGTTGGACGCTCTAACCTTTAGTTGTTGAACACTGCGGCTGCTGACAACTTTACTGATTGTCACACTGGCTATTTCGCAATTGATTTGCAAAATGGCCGAAACGATCAGATGACGCCGTTTTGCGGGAATTTTACTGCCGTTGTTGCAAATTTCACTCGTTCCGGCCTGATTTCTCGAAATTTCTGTGAAAATTGCCGTTTTGCCAGATAATTCTGACAATGTTGTTTACTTTTCATTTACCAACTGTCATGGTACAATTTCAACAGGTGGTACCCACCAAGTTCTGTGGTGGTGTAATCAAACGGGTGGTTGCCAGATTATGTGGCCGTCGGTAGATGGCCAGTTCGGCGCCGCCATAAACCCGGTAATCCTGATGACAGGCCTGGCGAAGGATGACAGGGAAACTTTCTCCGGTCTGTGCCTGATCATGGGGTGTTGTTTCTGGAGAAACCCCCACCTGGATAGTCCGCTACCGCTCCGGAAATTGATGCGGGTGCTACCCGGTGGTGAGGTCCTTATTTTTGTTACGGTCCTGGTTGGACGTTTTAGCGGGGGGTCGCTCTTGCTCCTGAGGTCTGCGGCAGCCGATTTAGCACTGTCTGTAGCTGATCCTCCGTTTCGACCTCACAAGGATTCGCCTCTCCGGCTAGGTGGATGACAACCTGGTCCTCGAAGAGCCTAATGGTCCTCACTCCTTTTCTGCCGAAAACTCTGCTGGTCACCGTCTTGTAGAACGCGGAGACGACTTCGCTATCTTTGACGACCAAACGCTGTAAGGCTGCCCTGCCAGTGTGTTGCAGGCGTTCAAACCGGTTCAGGATTTCAAACTTGAGATCTGGTACTTTGACCTCCAGTCCTACCTGATACTCGGTGGGGGTAGCCACCAGTGGAGCACACGAACGTATGGTCAAGTCTTCGGGCCGGTAGATAATGTCAATTCGTTCCAAGAGCTTGCGTATCTTCTCGCTGGTGTCATGCTCTATCGACGCCGGGAAATAACGAATTGACAGGCGGCTGGCCGCGTATCCTGCGGTCTTTGACTTGACTGTGCCCTCTCGCTGGCGTGATTTGGCTGTCTCCTGCTCTCGGGTCAGATCTTCGTTCCGACGACGTAGCTCACGCACTTCCACTTCCAGGCCAGGTGATTGGTCATCCTCGCTTGCAGGGCGCGGTTTTCGGCTTGTGTCACCTCCCTTTGCCTCTGCATCTGCGCCACATCGCGCATTAAGGTTTCGACTTGCCGGCTGTGCCGAGCCTGGGATGCATCCATCTCGGCGCGTAAGGTCTGGTAGTCCTGGTGTGGTTGGTTACGCAGTCGGCTATTCTCCAGCCGGAGGTGCCTTATTTCCTCCTGGGCCGCTTCCTCCTCGCGTGCGAGAGTTCTCAGGTGGTTTCGATGCTGTTGGTTTTGTTGCTCGTTAATGCTGAGCAAGTCAGCCACTTGAGCCTCTGCATCCTCATATCTCTCTTCGGCGTAACGGAGTTCCCGACGGAGCGTGTTTATCTGAACCGTAAGTAGAGGGGATGCGTCGTGTAATTCGGTCGCCGACAAACGGGGCAATCGGTCCGATCCTGCTCCGCCCAAGTCCACTGACATCTTATGTGGAACACGTGTCCACATTCCGACGAACAGATACCGCCATCCGCCTCCGTCATCGTGCCTAAGCACACGTTGCATTCGACGCTGCTCGCCATCGCCGAGGAATCTACCTACTCAAGGGATATATCTACTCGGGGGTCTTGCTTAATGCTAACTGTAACGACAACAAAGGAAAATTCTCATCAATACGAAGAATATCGTCAAAGGGGAACTATATATCTGTCCGGGTCCTACCTATGGATATCTGACCTTTCGAAAACTGTTGACTAATAATTCATTGGTTTATTATTACTTACTCAAATCGCATAGACGTATTGCACGCTTGCTCGCTCCTTTCAGACTCTATCCCAAAACCTCTTCATCGCTCAGGGATGGTGAGGTTAGCCTATCGACTACCCGCATCTCCCAAGCTCCGAGTAGCCTTGAGATAGATATTCTGAACGGAAGGTTTATTGGACACGTTGTCTCAGACTTGTTCAGCCATACCTTACACCGTTCGTAATACCAAAATTTTACCGGTATTATACCAGTTATTAATTCCACTAGTTGACTAAAAGAAAAAGGAAAGCTTCGAGCCTCACGCCCCCGAACCCAAGCCCTTTCTCCCGACGCAACTTTGATCTTTTCATAAAAACAAAAGTCTGATTGGACTTTTCACCAATTCACATTTACCGCTTTCGCTTTACGTAAATACGTGGATTATTGTTTTAAATCCTTTGCATGAAATACCCCTAGGGGTTTACCCTGCATATCTTCAACCTCATACAGGCTATTTCCTATGGGCTTCAGTACGCGACACTTCAGGAACTTCCGCGACAGTTTGGCGTTAAAATTATCTTTGAAGCTGCTTTGTTGGAAATTGCGCCGATATACTTCCTGTCCGGGTATATACTTGACCTGCCTACACCTCGTATTATACGATCGCTTGTTCTTTTCGTAGGCCTTGTGCAGGCTATCCCTGATTTTGTCCGTATCAGATCCTGTGCTACTGATTTCGGGACTTGGTCACTTTCAAGATCGTTTAAATTTTTCAGACGAATAAAGCGAAATATGGGGTTACTCCGATTGCGCTGTGTATCGATGACCGAAGTGAGCACTCAATTTCCGACAGATGCCTATCCCACTCGCGGTGGTCTTCCTTCATATAAGATCTGATTGCCGCTAGAACGGATTGATTTACACGCTCCGATGCATTAGCCTGCGGAGAATGTACTGCGGTGCGATAGTGTTTAATACCAAAGTTTGTTACAAAGTCGGTAAAGTCTCGACTGACAAATTGCTTGCCGTTGTCCGAGACTATGGTCTCCGGCACGCCAAACTTGTGACAGATTTCACTCACAAGAAAACGAATTACACTCTTGCTACTGGCCTTCGGCATGGCCTTCAATAATACGAACTTCGTCAAGTGATCGAGGACAATAAAAATGTAACTATTTCCATTGGTGGAACGTGGATACGGGCCCAAGAAGTCCACAAAGATCCTTTGAAAAGTCCTCTGACTGATTATTTCTTTGCCCATCGGTGGTCGTAACGTTACGTTAGCCGCTTTGGCCTCTCGACACACTTGGCAAGCATCTACAAAACTTTTTATCTGAGCGTTCATGCAAGGCCAGTAAAAATACTCCTTGATCCGCTTCATCGTCTTGTAGAAGCCTCCATGGGCCACATGAGGGTGGTCATGCGACTTCTTGATGATGCCTTGAGTCAATTCATTCGGCACCCACATCTTCCACGCGAAATCCTCATGGAGAGGTACCCCATCGTATGGCATAGTTCTCTTGTATACCACTCCATCGATCACTCGCAAATCTGGTAGCCTATCCGCATTATCCTTCACGGTCTCCATCAGATCTTCGTAATCGGAACTCTGAACAGCCTTATCGTCTAGATCGATTAGCCTTAGCACCTCCAAGGCTATTTCCTCCATCTCGTATATCGACAGAGTATCCGGTACGACGTTGAGCTTGCCTTTGCGGTGTTCAATTACGAAGTCAAACGACTGTAGGTGCAGGCTCCATCGAGCTAATCGCCCACTGAGATCACGGTGAGACATCAGCCACATAAGGCTGCTGTGGTCCGTGATCACAGTGAAGGCCATCAACTCGACGAAGGGCCTAAACTTCTTTATTGCTAGAACCACCGCTAGGCATTCTCGCTCAGTGACCGTATAGTTCCGCTGGGCGGACGTAAGTTTGTGCGAAAAATAGGCTATCGGGTGTTCCTCATTACTATCATCCCGTTGGAAGAGTACTGCGCCAACTCCTAAGTCTGAGGCGTCACATTGTACAAAGAACCGCCTTGAAAAGTCTGGGTGCACTAACACGGGGCTAGTCACCAAAGCGTCTTTCAATTGGTCAAAAGCGATCTTGGCCTCCTCTGGGAATTCAAACGATTTACCCTATTTCAGAGTATCAGAAATTGGGGCCGCTATGGTGGCGTAATCGGATATAAATTTCCGATACCAACCAGTGGCTCCTAAGAAGCTCCTCACCTGTTTAAGGGTTCTTGGATACTTATAATTCACAATGGATTCCACTTTCGCTGGATCGGGTTTAACTTGGCCGCCTCCGACAAGGTAGCCTAGATAACGCAATTCTTTGAAGCAGAACTTAGATTTTTCCACATTAATCGTGAGACCTGCATCTTCAAGGCAACGTGCGACTTGTCGCAACAGGTCCGTATGGGTCTTAAAGTCTGGTGATACCACCAGAAGATCATCCAGGTAGACGAAGACGCGATCACGGAGAGCGGAAGGTATCACCCTATCCATTAAACGGCAAAGCCTTTGAGCTGCATTGCATAACCCAAAAGGCATTACCTTAAAATGGAAGAGTGGCCTTCCGGGTACCGTAAAAGCGGTCTTCTCCCGACTGGATGGATCTAATGGTATCTGCCAGAAAGCATCTTTCAGATCCACACTTGAAATGTAATTGGCATTCCCAAGTCTGCTGAGCAAACCCTCTATATGGGGAAGTGGATAGGCATCCTTGACCGTCAAAGCATTGAGCTTGCGGGAGTCCAAGCACAATCGATTCTTGGGCCCCTTGCGGACAAAGTCACGGGGTGGCTCCACGGACTCTCGCTGGGCTCAATGACCCCTAGGTCAAGCATCCTATCCACCTCTGCGTACAGAAGTGTTTGCACCGCTGGTGAAATAGGGTAATAGCGGTCCTTAACTGGGACTACGTCTCCTGTATCAATTGAAAGCGTCTCCAATTGCGTCTTGCCGAGGCCTTTCCTTGTATAACAAGGAAACAACCGAACCACGGCTTCCAAAATTTCACTCTGTTGTTGCGACATAGTATGGGTTTTGACCTCCTCACGGGCTTGGACTTCCCCACATAGGTCTACCCCTTGAGTGGTAAGACTCTCTATATTCGCAAACAACTTAAAACTCCTCATAAAGTCCACGCCCAAATAGAGCGCACGTTCAAGAGTCGGAACTAGATAGATGTCAATTTCCTCCAACTTCTTACCGAATTCAATTTTCACTCGAACTCTACCTAGAATTCGGTGGGCACTTCCATCAGCCGTCTTTACCGACGAGCCAAACCGGAATGTCCGTAACCCAGCTCGTTCGATCAGCTCCTCACATCCCTTGCCTAAGCAAGTTACAGATGCTCCGCTGTCTACGAGTCCTTCGACTTCAATGCCTCCGATATTCACTTTGGTATAGAATCGGTTATCGTCTCCTTCGAACAGAGTAGCAGCGGTGATCTCTCGTCGGATCTGCCGTCGTTTCTTATAACGCACTCGTGTTCGTTCTATCCGATCAGATACCCCAAAAACTCTAGCGCGAGCTTCACGATATTCCGCCATTCGCTGATGCAGCGGCTTAAGCTGCCGGAGAACGGGCAGTGAAGGAGTTTCTTCCACTCGGCTGGTGTTCTTCAGAATGGTAATGGTGGTATCATCATCGGGTAATGGTAACACAAAAGTGGTATCAGCTACTGTTATGTTAGAGTATGTACCAGCAGCATCAGATTGGTTAATGTCTGTGTTATTAAAATCAATGTTGTTACGGGCTTGGTTGGTAATATCCGCGTTGTTAATGTCTGGGTTGGTAATTTCTGGGCTTAAACATCGGTGGACCTCACCTCCCCAGTTAGAGGTGTGGACCTTGGCTGGTTTCCCTGGAAAACAGGACATTTGGGAGTAACGGTGTTCTCTCTCCCACACTTATAGCAAAATATCTTCCTATAAGTTGCAGGACAATCTCTGAAAGTATGCCCTATGGTCCTGCAGTTCCAGCAGGTGACTTTATTCGAGCTACCTATGGCATCCACTTCACCTACAGTTACTTGACTAACGGCCTCATCTTCGAAAGTAACTTCATGTACACGCGGTTGAGTTGTCTGCCGCGAAGGAAGTTGCTGCCGCTGCATCGACAATAAAGTTTCCGCTCTCCTCACCTCTCGTGAGAACTCACTAAGAGAATTTGCAGGAATCGGAAACATCAGTTGAGCTAGAGCTGGTTTCAAATAGCCCTTCATAATTTCTGCCAGTTGTGCCTCCGAGTAAGGAACCCTCTGCTGGTGCCACAATCTCATGGTATTGTAGAAATCCTCAAAAGACTCCTGTGGCTGCTGGCGCCTGCTGAGAATCTGCACCTGAATCTGGAACTCGTTGTCAAAGCGCTGGAACTGTACCAGCATCGCTCGCCGTAGTTCGTTCCAGCATAGGACGGGCGTTAATCTCCGATAGCTCGAATAATATTCGAGTGCCGGTCCTTCCAATAGGTGGTGCAAGTCCTTCAGCAACTCTGACTCCGTGCATTCTTTGCACGGCTTCCAAAATTTCACTCTGTTGTTGCGACATAGTATGGGTTTTGACCTCCTCACGGGCTTGGACTTCCCCACATAGGTCTACCCCTTGAGTGGTAAGACTCTCTATATTCGCAAACAACTTAAAACTCCTCATAAAGTCCACGCCCAAATAGAGCGCACGTTCAAGAGTCGGAACTAGATAGATGTCAATTTCCTCCAACTTCTTACCGAATTGAATTTTCACTCGAACTCTACCTAGAATTCGGTGGGCACTTCCATCAGCCGTCTTTACCGACGAGCCAAACCGGAATGTCCGTAACCCAGCTCGTTCGATCAGCTCCTCACATCCCTTGCCTAAGCAAGTTACAGATGCTCCGCTGTCTACGAGTCCTTCGACTTCAATGCCTCCGATATTCACTTTGGTATAGAATCGGTTATCGTCTCCTTCGAACAGAGTAGCAGCGGTGATCTCTCGTCGGATCTGCCGTCGTTTCTTATAACGCACTCGTGTTCGTTCTATCCGATCAGATACCCCAAAAACTCTAGCGCGAGCTTCACGATATTCCGCCATTCGCTGATGCAGCGGCTTAAGCTGCCGGAGAACGGGCAGTGAAGGAGTTTCTTCCACTCGGCTGGTGTTCTTCAGAATGGTAATGGTGGTATCATCATCGGGTAATGGTAACACAAAAGTGGTATCAGCTACTGTTATGTTAGAGTATGTACCAGCAGCATCAGATTGGTTAATGTCTGTGTTATTAAAATCAATGTTGTTACGGGCTTGGTTGGTAATATCCGCGTTGTTAATGTCTGGGTTGGTAATTTCTGGGCTTAAACATCGGTGGACCTCACCTCCCCAGTTAGAGGTGTGGACCTTGGCTGGTTTCCCTGGAAAACAGGACATTTGGGAGTAACGGTGTTCTCTCTCCCACACTTATAGCAAAATATCTTCCTATAAGTTGCAGGACAATCTCTGAAAGTATGCCCTATGGTCCTGCAGTTCCAGCAGGTGACTTTATTCGAGCTACCTATGGCATCCACTTCACCTACAGTTACTTGACTAACGGCCTCATCTTCGAAAGTAACTTCATGTACACGTGGTTGAGTTGTCTGCCGCGAAGGAAGTTGCTGCCGCTGCATCGACAATAAAGTTTCCGCTCTCCTCACCTCTCGTGAGAACTCACTAAGAGAATTTGCAGGAATCGGAAACATCAGTTGAGCTAGAGCTGGTTTCAAATAGCCCTTCATAATTTCTGCCAGTTGTGCCTCCGAGTAAGGAACCCTCTGCTGGTGCCACAATCTCATGGTATTGTAGAAATCCTCAAAAGACTCCTGTGGCTGCTGGCGCCTGCTGAGAATCTGCACCTGAATCTGGAACTCGTTGTCAAAGCGCTGGAACTGTACCAGCATCGCTCGCCGTAGTTCGTTCCAGCATAGGACGGGCGTTAATCTCCGATAGCTCGAATAATATTCGAGTGCCGGTCCTTCCAATAGGTGGTGCAAGTCCTTCAGCAACTCTGACTCCGTGCATTCTTTGCACGGCTTCCAAAATTTCACTCTGTTGTTGCGACATAGTATGGGTTTTGACCTCCTCACGGGCTTGGACTTCCCCACATAGGTCTACCCCTTGAGTGGTAAGACTCTCTATATTCGCAAACAACTTAAAACTCCTCATAAAGTCCACGCCCAAATAGAGCGCACGTTCAAGAGTCGGAACTAGATAGATGTCAATTTCCTCCAACTTCTTACCGAATTCAATTTTCACTCGAACTCTACCTAGAATTCGGTGGGCACTTCCATCAGCCGTCTTTACCGACGAGCCAAACCGGAATGTCCGTAACCCAGCTCGTTCGATCAGCTCCTCACATCCCTTGCCTAAGCAAGTTACAGATGCTCCGCTGTCTACGAGTCCTTCGACTTCAATGCCTCCGATATTCACTTTGGTATAGAATCGGTTATCGTCTCCTTCGAACAGAGTAGCAGCGGTGATCTCTCGTCGGATCTGCCGTCGTTTCTTATAACGCACTCGTGTTCGTTCTATCCGATCAGATACCCCAAAAACTCTAGCGCGAGCTTCACGATATTCCGCCATTCGCTGATGCAGCGGCTTAAGCTGCCGGAGAACGGGCAGTGAAGGAGTTTCTTCCACTCGGCTGGTGTTCTTCAGAATGGTAATGGTGGTATCATCATCGGGTAATGGTAACACAAAAGTGGTATCAGCTACTGTTATGTTAGAGTATGTACCAGCAGCATCAGATTGGTTAATGTCTGTGTTATTAAAATCAATGTTGTTACGGGCTTGGTTGGTAATATCCGCGTTGTTAATGTCTGGGGTGGTAATTTCTGGGCTTAAACATCGGTGGACCTCACCTCCCCAGTTAGAGGTGTGGACCTTGGCTGGTTTCCCTGGAAAACAGGACATTTGGGAGTAACGGTGTTCTCTCTCCCACACTTATAGCAAAATATCTTCCTATAAGTTGCAGGACAATCTCTGAAAGTATGCCCTATGGTCCTGCAGTTCCAGCAGGTGACTTTATTCGAGCTACCTATGGCATCCACTTCACCTACAGTTACTTGACTAACGGCCTCATCTTCGAAAGTAACTTCATGTACACGCGGTTGAGTTGTCTGCCGCGAAGGAAGTTGCTGCCGCTGCATCGACAATAAAGTTTCCGCTCTCCTCACCTCTCGTGAGAACTCACTAAGAGAATTTGCAGGAATCGGAAACATCAGTTGAGCTAGAGCTGGTTTCAAATAGCCCTTCATAATTTCTGCCAGTTGTGCCTCCGAGTAAGGAACCCTCTGCTGGTGCCACAATCTCATGGTATTGTAGAAATCCTCAAAAGACTCCTGTGGCTGCTGGCGCCTGCTGAGAATCTGCACCTGAATCTGGAACTCGTTGTCAAAGCGCTGGAACTGTACCAGCATCGCTCGCCGTAGTTCGTTCCAGCATAGGACGGGCGTTAATCTCCGATAGCTCGAATAATATTCGAGTGCCGGTCCTTCCAATAGGTGGTGCAAGTCCTTCAGCAACTCTGACTCCGTGCATTCTTTGTACTCGCATGTCACGCTTACACGGTAGAGGAACTCCTGGACATTCATCGTTTTCGGGGTGCCATCAAATTTGATACCCCACTTAGTCAAGTCTGCCTTACGTCCACTTCGGTTAAATGTTTCGTCACGCCCTCCAGAGCTCTGATGACGATGTTGATATCCATCGGCTCTCGGTACTCTGTTTCCTGGAGGCGGTGTTGATACCCTCGTTGGCCAAAACTGTGCTGTAGGTGCCTAAAAATTCTCTGAAGGCCGCTGGTATCCTACCGTCGTCGCTATATCCACCATTGAAACCATTTGTGGTCTGTCATACCCCGATGGATGTTCAGCTTCGGTTGGTCGTCTAAAATCTTCAGCTGGTACTAGCTCTCTCGCATTCCTAGGAGCTTGCATCGGATAACTCGACATATCGGGTTGCCGAAACTGTCTTTCATCGAACGTCATAGGCTGGTGGTCCACCTGAGTTGGTACTAGTGGTGGCGGTAGTTGCGCCTCTGACTGGCTTCCCATACTGCTGGCCAATGACTGTCGAGTTGCTTCCACAATAGGCGGAAGAATTCGTCGCACTAACGCTTCGTCTTCTCTCTGGCGGTCCGCTTCAGTTAGATAGCTAGCCTGTCTTCCCGGATGGTTTCTGGATGCTGCCTCGAACGCTGATGGTGTCGCGTCTGCCATTTGTCGTCGACCTGCTAATGCTCGGCGGGCTGTCAGCATGCTGAAATCTGGAGACTCTGGAGTTTCTTCTTGATCAGAAGTACAATGATCTCCTGTGAGTTGGTCAAGGCTCACCGGATATATTCTACCACCCGGATTACTGGTTGGTACTGCAGCTGTTGTTATGGCCGTCACGGCCGGTCCTGCTGCGGTAGTATACGTCAGCGTCGCAGACGCTGCCTGCGTGAGAAACACGCCTACATTGGACTCTCGAGACGGGTCATCCCCGCCTGTTCCTTCTGCAAGTGGTGAACGCTGAACGGGCATGGTCAATCAACCGAAATCCGAAAGAAAGTAAAAACGTAAAAATTTCTTCCCCTCAATGGGGGGTACAATGCAAAGAAAAGTAACTAAAAATTTAGTAAAACTAGAGGATTACCGAATGTTGTTCACGAAACAACAGCTTGCGAAAAGTTAGCTAAACCTCCCACAAAAACAAAATCTACTAATATGGCAAAAAATAGCAAGCTGAAAGTCAAAGTTAAATTAAATGGTATAAAATGTCAAATAATATAGTGTACAAATAGGAAATGTAAATAAAAAGATAAATGTTTGCAAAAATTTCTAAGATTATCCCTTATTCAAGTATCTTATCTTATTCAAGTATCAGGCGGTGATAACTGAATAATCGAATGCAAAAATCAAGGATGAAACAAAAAGGAAAATCAAAACTCAAAAAAAAAACTCGGAAAATCAGAAACAAAATTCAAAAGTCATAATCAAAACTTAAAAATCAATAACCTAAACTAAAAACAAAATCCGCAACGCAAATAAATCAAAAACTCAAAACCGAAATCTAAAATCCGTATCTTAAAATGCGGTAATTATGGGTAAGTTTAGGTAAGTTCCTTGGGCAACTTTAAGCAAGATAAAAAGACAAAAAAAAATTTTTCTCCAAAACGACATAAATACGAAATCTGATATAACTCAGAAAAATTATCATGGAGGTCTACTACGAACCAAAAAGAGGGCAAACGAAATGGGTCAGCGACCGCCTACCGTGACTCTCTCTCCCAGATTCGCCTGAATACTTTCATCGTATTCAGCCTAGGTCCTAATATCTAGTAGCAGCCGTAATTTAATACGAAACCGTAAAACTGACTATTGTAGACACTCGTTTTGTCATGGGTGCGGTGTAACAGGACGTCGCAACGCGGCTAGACCTGAAGATCTTCACCGGGACTTACGCCTGGCATCACACCAAAGAACAAACTTAATGTCGGGAACTATAAAGTCTTCCTAGCTATGCGTCAAACAACGTGTCGCAACGCGTTTAGATAATAAAATCTTCGCCGGGACTTACACTTCGGTTGGCGACATAAACTAAAAATGGATCAAGCAAAAATATCTAAGTCTGTGTCCCACTTGGAGCAATTGCCCCTGACATTACCGCAGAGACAAGACTTCGCAAGCACTAGACACAAAGAAAAATATTACAAAAAGAGTATCATTGCCCCGCGGCTGATCCGTCGCAACGCGTCAAGGACTGAATAACCGCCTAAAACGGGACTTACAGAACGCGTAGGGACAACTAAATTCTTTATACTAAAAAAAATCAGACTATTGAAAACTTAACTCGGGCCCCACGTTGGGCGCCATTATGTCATATTGAAGTTAAATTGCTATTATTTCGAATTTGAATTTTCAACCGTTGTTGCATGGATTGAGCGGCATGCTTGGTATGCCATGCGTTTAAGCCGGGCTGGTAACTCGCCGGACGGGGGGATCTTTCCGCTTAATCCTCACGTAAACAATTAACCTCATAACACTAAAATTATATACCAAGTCGTGATACCAATACTGGACGAAAGACATAAAAAAAGAAACGGAGCCCGAGTTATATTTTCAATAGCAAATCAAAACGAAAAGGCACAATTATGAATCAAAAAGAGGGACATTCGTGATCGTGCTGGAGAAAACTATTGTCGACAGGAAATACTTTTATCTGGAATGAGATGTACTGACAGATGTTATAGTTGACGCTGTTTCTCTTCTCAGAGTCCCAAAAGACAACGTTGCCCTTGAAACTTACCCTTGACTTACCCCTACACCACCATGATTGTCTACACAACCATATTCGTTATAAAACTTTATTTCGGCCTATCAATGAGGCTCTTAGAATACCGTACGTGGTTCGCTTAATTTACTAATAATTTCATGCTTAATGTATAAGAAAATAACAACAATTTACATTTGGGTGCCACATGGGCGAAGCGCTACGTTATTTCAAGCAAAACAATATTCAGCCCTCTTATGGAGTACCTGATAACAAATCCACTCCATGGATATAATCTTAACTTTAATATGCCTTTGAAACAGCAGGCAGGAAAATCTATAGATGAAAAAGCTTACGCCACGACTTATACTTCTGGCATGACAACGATTCGTAAGATCAAAAAAAAAAAACAATAGCAGTGAACACGATGTTTCACGCCATAGAACCCCGAGTTTAAGTACTTGGCCACCTAACGGGCACGTTTAAACCGGATATCCCTATTAGCCAATTGCTACAAATGCGGCTCGTGACGAATTAATAGTAACGAACCGTATTTGGGCACAAGTATTTATGTCCATGAACCATAGATAAATACTAGTTATAATCCCATAGCGGTAGAAATAAGCTATAAATATAAATATATATAAGATTTTCTACACCATGGCCACGTCGCTTTATATATTATAAATGAAAAGAAATGTAAATCTATATATATAGGATACCACAAGAATAAAAATACATAAATATATAGTCGGTACGTCACCGTATCGTGCTCACTCCTAATCTGCTTTATTTCATTGTTTCTTCGTTTTTTTTCTTTAGAAGTCCAACACGGACCTTAAACTTTTTCTCAAATTTGTATTTTCCTTATTCTCTTACTTCTATTTTCTTTTTCCTTTTCTTCTTCTTACTTCTTACACTACACTTTAGCACTTTAAATTGTGTAACATATTCTTTAGCAAATGTTACTCTCTTCAATTTGTATCTAGTTCGCAATTTAGTGTTATATTTTATTTGTAAAAACTTCAAATTCGAATTTCGGTACAAATATAATTTAATTCAAAATTCAAAATCGCTTATATTCATTTAGCCTTTAATTGCTCAAACTTCTCTTGGAATTTTGAAAAATTAAAAACACTTTCTGCACTTGAATATTCCCGATTTTCAACACTTTATATTCTCCTCTTACTTAGCACTACTGAGTTAAATTTTAAATAGCACTTATAACTCCAGGGTGCCTCTGAATTTAAAGTGCTAGTTCTTATAAATTAGCTTTAAAATTAATTTAACACTAAAAAGATTTCCGAATTTCACTTACTCATTTGAAATTCGAAGTATCTTTTAGGCGGTTTTCTCAAAACCGTAATTATAACAATCTAATTTTTCTTCATTTCCAAATTTAAGTTTAGCAAATCTATATTATATCCACATTTACATAATTTATTTAACTTTCACCCTTTTCACTTTTCTTGAGTATTATCTTTAACACTTTAAGGGTGTATTTTCGAACTAGGATCTTGCAACCCTATCAGGTTTATATTATCTAATCGTGAACTTAATTAAATTTTTTTATTTTTTTTATTTTATGATGACACTTTTCGCTACTCTATCCTTTAGGCACTGAAAATATGCACTTGGGATAACTTAGTGGCTTCTCTTGCAGATGCCCTACTCTACATACGGTCCATTGGTGTTCAGACGTCCAAAAAAGAAAAACTGGACTTACCGCTAACTGCTGGTCAAAGATAGGGACTGGATTTAGGGTATTATCTACTTGCGGATATGACCAAAGAAAACAGATGCAGCTGCTGTTGGTGTTTAGGGCTGATCTAGCTGATGTTGTTGCTGCTGTAAATGACTGTGGCTAGTGATGAACGATGGTGTTGTTGTTGCCTATGCAGCTAAGCGTTTCTGGCCTGTGTATGACGGTCGTTACGTGGCTTAGCTATCTGCTGGTGGTAGATGAGAGATATTCCTAGTGGATTTGGCCGACCTGCTGGAGCTGGTGTTGTTAATGGAGCTCTGATCAGAGTGCTTGGTGCGACGAAGACTGTTTATGGCGTTTGGCGCTTTCCACACTTTCGAGCCACAGCACTGGCCGATCAGAACTGACCGGGCGGTTGACGTTTTTTGGCCCCACGTCCGGATATGCACACCCAGAGTAACCCGGTGGTACTGCCTGTTCCTGCTGGTATGCCAGGTACAACCTCTGCAGTACTCACCGAACCTCCGAATGCGCAGTCTTTCGATGGGTAACCTAAACAACTGCCGGACAGTTCTGACTGGTTCGTGCTGCCTTCGGCTTTTAAGTACGTTAACGCGGGGTCTCGTCGGGCACTCGGGTAGGATCTCGTTTGCTATCTGTGGGGGGGAAACGTGGAACTATGTCAGCTTTGCGTTTTCTCAGTAAGGTTTGATATATTTAATCTGCTTTGACGCTATTATACTCGCCTTTTCTGACCTGATTCACCAGATCGGTTCGGTCTTTACCTGGTTTTGGAGGAACTGGCACCGCTGATGGAATGAAATTTCGCTTCTCTGGCTCGTTGTTCTCTGATGTTGATTTACTCGAGGGCTGGAGTGGTCAGGGACAACAAAGGATATTACTCTTGGGGTAAAATAAAGGCAGGCAACGATCACATACTTACACCACTTTTCCTTACTTTTTCACTTGCTGTTCGGGGCACGAAAACTTGACTAGTCTGCTAGTTCTCAGGGGCACTGGAATTCCGCGCTCCTAAAGATGAGGTGGTGGTGCTTGGTTTCCTTTCCTTTTACCTTTTTTTTTACTTTTCTGTTAAAAATTTTCAATTGGACGCTCTAACCTTTAGTTGTTGAACACTGCGGCTGCTGACAACTTTACTGATTGTCACACTGACTATTTCGCAATTGATTTGCAAAATGGCCGAAACGATCAGATGACGCCGTTTTGCGGGAATTTTACTGCCGTTGTTGCAAATTTCACTCGCTCCGGCCTGATTTCTCGAAATTTCTGTGAAAATTGCCGTTTTGCCAGATAATTCTGACAATGTTGTTTACTTTTCATTTACCAACTGTCATGGTACAATTTCAACAGGTGGTACCCACCAAGTTCTGTGGTGGTGTAATCAAACGGGTGGTTGCCAGATTATGTGGCCGTCGGTAGATGGCCAGTTCGGCGCCGCCATAAACCCGGTAATCCTGATGACAGGCCTGGCGAAGGATGACAGGGAAACTTTCTCCGGTCTGTGCCTGATCATGGGGTGTTGTTTCTGGAGAAACCCCCACCTGGATAGTCCGCTACCGCTCCGGAAATTGATGCGGGTGCTACCCGGTGGTGAGGTTGGACGTTTTAGCGGGGGGTCGCTCTTGCTCCTGAAGTCTGCGGCAGCCGATTTAGCACTGTCTGTAGCTGATCCTCCGTTTCGACCTCACAAGGATTCGCCTCTCCGGCTAGGTGGATGACAACCTGGTCCTCGAAGAGCCTAATGGTCCTCACTCCTTTTCTGCCGAAAACTCTGCTGGTCACCGTCTTGTAGAACGCGGAGACGACTTCGCTATCTTTGACGACCAAACGCTGTAAGACTGCCCTGCCAGTGTGTTGCAGGCGTTCAAACCGGTTCAGGATTTCAAACTTGAGATCCGGTACTTTGACCTCCAGTCCTACCTGATACTCGGTGGGGGTAGCCACCAGTGGAGCACACGAACCTATGGTCAAGTCTTCGGACCGGTAGATAATGTCCATTCGTTCCAAGAGCTTGCGTATCTTCTCGCTGGTGTCATGCTCTATCGACGCCGGGAAATAACGAATTGACAGGCGGCTGGCCGCGTATCCTGGGGTCTTTGACTTGACTGTGCCCTCTCGCTGGCGTGATTTGGCTGTCTCCTGCTCTCGGGTCAGATCTTCGTTCCGACGACGTAGCTCACGCACTTCCACTTCCAGGCCAGGTGATTGGTCATCCTCGCTTGCAGGGCGCGGTTTTCGGCTTGTGTCACCTCCCTTTGCCTCTGCATCTGCGCCACATCGCGCATTAAGGTTTCGACTTGCCGGCTGTGCCGAGCCTGGGATGCATCCATCTCGGCGCGTAAGGTCTGGTAGTCCTGGTGTGGTTGGTTACGCAGTCGGCTATTCTCCAGCCGGAGGTGCCTTATTTCCTCCTGGGCCGCTTCCTCCTCGCGTGCGAGAGTTCTGAGGTGGTTTCGATGCTGTTGGTTTTGTTGCTCGTTAATGCTGAGCAAGTCAGCCACTTGAGCCTCTGCACCATCATATCTCTCTTCGGCGTCACGGAGTTCCCGACGGAGCGTGTTTATCTGAACCGTAAGTAGAGGGGATGCGTCGTGTAATTCGGTCGCCGACAAACGGGACAATCGGTCCGCTCCTGCTCCGCCCAAGTCCACTGACATCTTATGTGGAACACGTGTCCACATTCCGACGAACAGATACCGCCATCCGCCTCCGTCATCGTGCCTAAGCACACGTTGCATTCGACGCTGCTCGCCATCGCCGAGGAATCTACCTACTCAAGGGATATATCTACTCGGGGGTCTTGCTTAATGCTAACTGTAACGACAACAAAGGAAAATTCTCATCAATACGAAGAATATCGTCAAAGGGGAACTATATATCTGTCCGGGTCCTACCTATGGATATCTGACCATTCGAAAACTGTTGACTAATGATTCATTGGTTTATTATTACTTACTCAAATCGCATAGACGTATTGCACGCTTGCTCGCTCCTTTCAGACTCTATCCCAAAACCTCTTCATCGCTCAGGGATGGTGAGGTTAGCCTATCGACTACCCGCATCTCCCAAGCTCCGAGTAGCCTTGAGATAGATATTCTGAACGGAAGGTTTATTGGACACGTTGTCTCAGACTTGTTCAGCCATACCTTACACCGTTCGTAATACCAAAACTTTACCGGTATTATACCAGTTATTAATTCCACTAGTTGACTAAAAGAAAAAGGAAAGCTTCGAGCGTCACGCCTCACGCACCCGAACCCAAGCCCTTTCTCCCGACGCAACTTTGATCTTTTCATAAAAACAAAAGTCTGATTGGACTTTTCACCAATTCACATTTACCGCTTTCGCTTTACGTAAATACGTGGATTATTGTTTTAAATCCTTTGCATGAAACACCCCTAGGGGTTTACCCCGCATATCTTCAACCTCATACAGGCTATTTCCTATGGGCTTCAGTACGCGACACTTCAGGAACTTCCGCGACAGTTTGGCGTTAAAATTATCTTTGAAGCTGCTTTGTTGAAAATTGGGCCGATATACTTCCTGTCCGGGTATATACTTGACCTGCCTACACCTCGTATTATACGATCGCTCGTTCTTTTCGTAGGCCTTGTGCAGGCTATCCCTGATTTTCGTCCGTATCAGATCCTGTGCTACTGATTTCGGGACTTGGTCACTTTCAAGATCGTTTAAATTTTTCAGACGTCTTGCCAACCGGTACATGCTACCGTGAGTAACCATGTTGACGCCGAATAAAGCGAAATATGGGGTTACTCCGATTGCGCTGTGTATCGATGACCGAAGTGAGCACTCAATTTCCGACAGATGCCTATCCCACTCGCGGTGGTCTTCCTTCATATAAGATCTGATTGCCGCTAGAACGGATTGATTTACACGCTCCGATGCATTAGCCTGCGGAGAATGTACTGCGGTGCGATAGTGTTTAATACCAAAGTTTGTTACAAAGTCGGTAAAGTCTCGACTGACAAATTGCTTGCCGTTGTCCGAGACTATGGTCTCCGGCACGCCAAACTTGTGACAGATTTCACTCACAAGAAAACGAATTACACTCTTGCTACTGGCCTTCGGCATGGCCTTCAATAATACGAACTTCGTCAAGTGATCGAGGACAATAAAAATGTAACTATTTCCATTGGTGGAACGTGGATACGGGCCCAAGAAGTCCACAAAGATCCTCTGAAAAGGCCTCTGACTGATTATTTCTTTGCCCATCGGTGGTCGTAACGTTACGTTAGCCGCTTTGGCCTCTCGACACACTTGGCAAGCATCTACATCGTATGGCATAGTTCTCTTGTATACCACTCCATCGATCACTCGCAAATATGGTAGCCTATCCGCATTATCCTTCACGGTCTCCATCAGATCTTCGTAATCGGAACTCTGAACAGCCTTATCGTCTAGATCGATTAGCCTTAGCACCTCCAAGGCTATTTCCTCCATCTCGTATCTCGACAGAGTATCCGGTATGACGTTGAGCTTGCCTTTGCGGTGTTCAATTACGAAGTCAAATGACTGTAGGTGCAGGCTCCATCGAGCTAATCGCCCACTGAGATCACGGTGAGACATCAGCCACATAAGGCTGCTGTGGTCCGTGATCACAGTGAAGGCCATCAACTCGACGAAGGGCCTAAACTTCTTTATTGCTAGAACCACCGCTAGGCATTCTCGCTCAGTGACCGTATAGTTCCGCTGGGCGGACGTAAGTTTGTGCGAAAAATAGGCTATCGGGTGTTGCTCATTACTATCATCCCGTTGGAAGAGTACTGCGCCAACTCCTAAGTCTGAGGCGTCACATTGTACAAAGAACCGCCTTGAAAAGTCTGGGTGCACTAACACGGGGCTAGTCACCAAAGCGTCTTTCAATTGGTCAAAAGCGATCTTGGCCTCCTCTGGGAATTCAAACGATTTACCCTATTTCAGAGTATTAGAAATTGGGGCCGCTATGGTGGCGTAATCTGATATAAATTTCCGATACCAACCAGTGGCTCCTAAGAAGCTCCTCACCTGTTTAAGGGTTCTTGGATACTTATAATTCACAATGGATTCCACTTTCGCTGGATCGGGTTTAACTTGGCCGCCTCCGACAAGGTAGCCTAGATAACGCAATTCTTTGAAGCAGAACTTAGATTTTTCCACATTAATCGTGAGACCTGCATCTTCAAGGCAACGTGCGACTTGTCGCAACAGGTCCGTATCCGTATGGGTCTTAAAGTCTGGTGATACCACCAGAAGATAATCCAGGTAGACGAAGACGCGATCATGGAGAGCGGAAGGTATCACCCTATCCATTAAACGGCAAAGCCTTTGAGCTGCATTGCATAACCCAAAAGGCATTACCTTAAAATGGAAGAGTGGCCTTCCGGGTACCGTAAAAGCGGTCTTCTCCCGACTGGATGGATCTAATGGTATCTGCCAGAAAGCATCTTTCAGATCCACACTTGAAATGTAATTGGTATTCCCAAGTCTGCTGAGCAAACCCTCTATATGGGGAAGTGGATAGGCATCCTTGACCGTCAAAGCACTGAGCTTGCGGGCGTCCAAGCACAATCGATTCTTGGGCCCCTTGCGGACCAAAGTCACGGGGTGGCTCCACGGACTCTTGCTGGGCTCAATGACCCCTAGGTCAAGCATCCTATCCACCTCTGCGTACAGAAGTGTTTGCACCGCTGGTGAAATAGGGTAATAGCGGTCCTTAACTGGGACTACGTCTCCTGTATCAATTGAAAGCGTCTCCAATTGCGTCTTGCCGAGGCCTTTCCTTGTATAACAAGGAAACAACCGAACCACGGCTTCCAAAATTTCACTCTGTTGTTGCGACATAGTATGGGTTTTGACCTCCTCACAGGCTTGGACTTCCCCAGGTCTACCCCTTGAGTGGTAAGACTCTCTATATTCGCAAACAACTTAAAACTCCTCATAAAGTCCACGCCCAAATAGAGCGCACGTTCAAGAGTCGGAACTAGATAGATGTCAATTTCCTCCAACTTCTTACCGAATTCAATTTTCACTCGAACTCTACCTAGAATTCGGTGGGCACTTCCATCAGCCGTCTTTACCGACGAGCCGAACCGGAATATCCGTAACCCAGCTCGTTCGATCAGCTCCTCGCATCCCTTGCCTAAGCAAGTTACATATGCTCCGCTGTCTACGAGTCCTTCGACTTCAATGCCTCCGATATTCACTTTGGTATAGAATCGGTTATCGTCTCCTTCGAACAGAGTAGCAGCGGCGATCTCTCGTCGGATCTGCCGTCGTTTCTTATAACGCACTCGTGTTCGTTCTATCCGATCAGATACCCCAAAAATTCTAGCGCGAGCTTCACGATATTCCGCCATTCGCTGATGCAGCGGCTTAAGCTGCCGGAGAACGGGCAGTGAAGGAGTTTCTTCCACTCGGCTGGTGTTCTTCAGAATGGTAATGGTGGTATCATCATCGGGTAATGGTAACACAAAAGTGGTATCAGCTACTGTTATGTTAGAGTGTGTACCAGCAGCATCAGATTGGTTAATGTCTGTGTTATTAAAATCAATGTTGTTACGGGCTTGGTTGGTAATATCCGCGTTGTTAATGTCTGGGTTGGTAATTTCTGGGCTTAAACATCGGTGGACCTCACCTCCCCAGTTAGAGGTGTGGACCTTGGCTGGTTTCCCTGGCAAACAGGACATTTGGGAGTAACGGTGTTCTCTCTCCCACACTTATAGCAAAATATCTTCCTATAAGTTGCAGGACAATCTCTGAAAGTATGCCCCATGGTCCTGCAGTTCCAGCAGGTGACTTTATTCGAGCTACCTATGGCATCCACTTCACCTACAGTTACTTGACTAACGGCCTCATCTTCGAAAGTAACTTCATGTACACGCGGTTGAGTTGTCTGCCGCGAAGGAAGTTGCTGCCGCTACATCGACAATAAAGTTTCCGCTCTCCTCACCTCTCGTGAGAACTCACTAAGAGAATTTGCAGGAATCGGAAACATCAGTTGAGCTAGAGCTGGTTTCAAATAGCCCTTCATAATTTCTGCCAGTTGTGCCTCCGAGTAAGGAACCCTCTGCTGGTGCCACAATCTCATGGTATTGTAGAAATCCTCAAAAGACTCCTGTGGCTGCTGGCGCCTGCTGAGAATCTGCACCTGAATCTGGAACTCGTTGTCAAAGCGCTGGAACTGTACCAGCATCGCTCGCCGTAGTTCGTTCCAGCATAGGACGGGCGTTAATCTCCGATAGCTCGAATAATATTCGAGTGCCGGTCCTTCCAATAGGTGGTGCAAGTCCTTCAGCAACTCTGACTCCGTGCATTCTTTGTCCTCGCATGTCACGCTTACACGGTAGAGGAACTCCTGGACATTCATCGTTTTCGGGGTGCCATCAAATTTAATACCCCACTTAGTCAAGTCTGCCTTACGTCCACTTCGGTTAAATGTTTCGTCACGCCCTCCAGAGCTCTGATGATGATGTTGATATCCACCGGCTCTCGGTACTCTGTTTCCTGGAGGCGGTGTTGATACCCTCGTTGGCCAAAACTGTGCTGTAGGTGCCTGAAAATTCTCTGAAGGCCGCTGGTATCCTACCGTCGTCGCTATATCCACCATTGAAACCATTTGTGGTCTGTCATACCCCGATGGATGTTCAGCTTCGGTTGGTCGTCTAAAATCTTCAGCTGGTACTAGCTCTCTCGCATTCCTAGGAGCTTGCATCGGATAACTCGACATATCGGGTTGCCGAAACTGTCTTTCATCGAACGTCATAGGCTGGTGGTCCACCTGAGTTGGTACTAGTGGTGGCGGTAGTTGCGCCTCTGACTGGCTTCCCATACTGCTGGCCAATGACTGTCGAGTTGCTTCCACAATAGCCGGAAGAATTCGTCGCACTAACGCTTCGTCTTCTCTCTGGCGGTCCGCTTCAGTTAGATAGCTAGCCTGTCTTCCCGGATGGTTTCTGGATGCTGCCTCGAACGCTGATGGTGTCGCGTCTGCCATTTGTCGTCGACCTGCTAATGCTCGGCGGGCTGTCAGCATGCTGAAATCTGGAGACTCTGGAGTTTCTTCTTGATCAGAAGTACAATGATCTCCTGTGAGTTGGTCAAGGCTCACCGGATATATTCTACCACCCGGATTACTGGTTGGTACTGCAGCTGTTGTTATGGCCGTCACGGCCGGTCCTGCTGCGATAGTATACGTCAGCGTCGCAGACGCTGCCTGCGTGAGAAACATGCCTACAGTGGACTCTCGAGACGGGTCATCCCCGCCTGTTGCTTCTGCATGTGGTGAACGCTGAACGGGCATGGTCAATCAACCGAAATCCGAAAGAAAGTAAAAACGTAAAAATTTCTTCCCCTCAATGGGGGGTACAATGCAAAGAAAAGTAACTAAAAATTTAGGAAAACTAGAGGATTACCGAATGTTGTTCACGAAACAACAGCTTGCGAAAAGTTAGCTAAACCTCCCACAAAAACAAAATCTACTAATATGGCAAAAAAAAAAACAAGATGAAAGTCAAAGTTAAATTAAGTGGTATAAAATGTCAAATAATATAGTGTACAAATAGGAAATGTAAATAAAAAGATAAATGTTTGCAAAAATTTCTAAGATTATCCCTTATTCAAGTATCTTATCTTATTCAAGTATCAGGCGGTGATAACTGAATAATCGAATGCAAAAATCAAGGATGAAACAAAAAGGAAAATCAAAACTCAAAAAAAAAACTCGGAAAATCAGAAACAAAATTCAAAAGTCATAATCAAAACTTAAAAATCAATAACTCAAACTAAAACCAAAATCCGCAACGCAAATAAATCAAAAACTCAAAACCGAAATCTAAAATCCGTATCTTAAAATGCGGTAATTATGGGTAAGTTTAGGTAAGTTCCTTGGGCAACTTTAAGCAAGATAAAAAGACAAAAAAATTTTTTCTCCAAAACGACATAAATACGAAATCTGATATAACTCAGAAAAATTATCATGGAGGTCTACTACGAACCAAAAAGAGGGCAAACGAAATGGGTCAGCGACCGCCTACCGTGACTCTCTCTCCCAGATTCGCCTGAATACTTTCATCGTATTCAGCCTAGGTCCTAATATCTAGTAGCAGCCGTAATTTAATACGAAACCGTAAAACTGACTATTGTAGACACTCGTTTTGTCATGGGTGCGGTGTAACAGGACGTCGCAACGCGGCTAGACCTGAAGATCTTCACCGGGACTTACGCCTGGCATCACACCAAAGAACAAACTTAATGTCGGGAACTATAAAGTCTTCCTAGCTATGCGTCAAACAACGTGTCGCAACGCGTTTAGATAATAAAATCTTCGCCGGGACTTACACTTCGGTTGGCGACATAAACTAGACAGGACGCGTACTATTAACTCTACTAAATTTAAAAATGGATCAAGCAAAAATATCTAAGTCTGTGTCCCACTTGGAGCAATTGCCCCTGACATTACCGCAGAGACAAGACTTCGCAAGCACTAGACACAAAGAAAAATATTACAAAAAGAGTATCATTGCCCCGCGGCTGATCCGTCGCAACGCGTCAAGGACTGAATAACCGCCTAAAACGGGACTTACAGAACGCGTAGGGACAACTAAATTCTTTATACTAAAAAAAATCAGACTATTGAAAACTTAACTCGGGCCCCACGTTGGGCGCCATTATGTCATATTGAAGTTAAATTGCTATTATTTCGAATTTGAATTTTCAACCGTTGTTGCATGGATTGAGCGGCATGCTTGGTATGCCATGCGTTTAAGCCGGGCTGGTAACTCGCCGGACGGGGGGATCTTTCCGCTTAATCCTCGCGTAAACAATTAACCTCATAACACTAAAATTACATACCAAGTCGTGATACCAATACTGGACGAAAGACATAAAAAAAAGAAACGGAGCCCGAGTTATATTTTCAATAGCAAATCAAAACGAAAAGGCACAATTATGAATCAAAAAGATGGACATTCGTGATCGTGCTGGAGAAAACTATTGTCGACAGGAAATACTTTTATCTGGAATGAGATGTACTGACAGATGTTATAGTCAGTTTATACCCACCCACTTGAAACTTCCTGTTGTTTCACCATGACGCTGTTTCTCTTCTCAGCGTCCCAAAAGACAACGTTGCCCCTGGAAACTTACCCTTGACTTACCCCTACACCACAATGATTGTCTACACAACCATATTCAACACGCGCAAAACCGATTACAATCGTTATAAAACTTTATTTCGGCCTATAAATGAGGCTCTTAGAATACCGTACGTGGTTCGCTTAATTTACTAATAATTTCATGCTTAATGTATAAGAAAATAACAACAATTTACATTAGGTTGCCACATGGGCGAAGCGCTACGTTATTTCAAGCAAAACAAAATTCAGCCCTCTTATGGAGTACCTGATAACAAATCCACTCCATGGATATAATCTTAACGTTAATATGCCTTTGAAACAGCAGGCAGAAAATCTATAGATGAAAAAGCTTACGCCACGACTTATACTTCTGGCATGACACAACGATTCGTAAGATCAAAAAAAAAAAACAATAGCAGTGAACACGATGTTTCACGCCATAGAACCCCGAGTTTAAGTACTTGGCCACCTATCCCTATTAGCCAATTGCTACAAATGCGGCTCGTGACGAATTAATAGTAACGAACCGTATTTGGGCACAAGTATTTATGCCAATGAACCATAGATAAATACTGGTTATAATCCCATAGCAGTAGAAATAAGCTATAAATATATATATATATAAGATTTTCTACACCATGGCCACGTCGATTTATATATTATAAATGAAAAGAAATGTAAATCTATATATATAGGATACCACAAGAATAAAAATACATAAATATATAGTCGGTACGTCACCCTATCGTGCTCACTCCTAATCTGCTTTATTTCATTGTTTCTTCGTTTTTTTTTCTTTAGAAGTCCAACACGGACCTTAAACTTTTTCTCAAATTTGTATTTTCCTTATTCTCTTACTTCTATTTTCTTTTTCCTTTTCTTCTTCTTACTTCTTACACTACACTTTAGCACTTTAAATTTTGTAACATATTCTTTAGCAAATGTTACTCTCTTCAATTTGTATCTAGTTCGCAATTTAGTGTTATATTTTATTTGTAAAAACTTCAAATTTGAATTTCGGTACAAATATAATTTAATTCAAAATCGCTTATATTCATTTAGCCTTTAATTGTTCAAATTTCTCTTGGAATTTTGAAAAATTAAAAACACTTTCTGCACTTGAATATTCCCGATTTTCAACACTTTATATTCTCCTCTTACTTAGCACTACTGAGTTAAATTTTAAATAGCACTTATAACTCCAGGGTGCCTCTGAATTTAAAGTGCTAAAGTTCTTATAAATTAGCTTTAAAATTAATTTAACACTAAAAAGATTTCCGAATTTCACTTACTCATTTGAAATTCGAAGTATATTTTAGGCGGTTTTCTCAAAACCGTAATTATAACAATCTAATTTTTCTTCATTTCCAAATTTAAGTTTAGCAAATCTATTTTATATCCACATTTACATAATTTATTTAACTTTCACCCTTTTCACTTCTCTTGAGTATTATCTTTAACACTTTAAGGGTGTATTTTCGAACTAGGATCTTGCAAACCCTATCAGGTTTATATTATCTAATCGTCAACTTAATTAAATTTTTTTTCTTTTTTTTAAATTATGATGACACTTTTCGCTACTCTATCCTTTAGGCACTGAAATTATGCACTTGGGATAACGTAGTGGTTTCTCTTGCAGATGCCCTACTCTACATACGGTCCATTGATGTTCAGACGTCCAAAAAAGAAAAACTGGACTTACCGCTAACTGCTGGTCAAAGATAGGGACTGGATTTAGGGTATTATCTACTTGCGGATATGACCAAAGAAAACAGATGCAGCTGCTGTTGGTGTTTAGGGCTGATCTAGCTGATGTTGTTGCTGCTGTAAATGACTGTGGCTAGTGATGAACGATGGTGTTGTTTTTGCCTATGCAGCTAAGCGTTTCTGGCCTGTGTATGACGGTCGTTACGTGGCTTAGCTATCTGCTGGTGGTAGATGAGAGATATTCCTAGTGGATTTGGCCGACCTGCTGGAGCTGGTGTTGTTAATGGAGCTCTGATCAGAGTGCTTGGTGCGACGAAGACTGTTTATGGCGTTTGGCGCTTTCCACACTTTCGAGCCACAGCACTGGCCGATCAGAACTGACCGGGCGGTTGACGTTTTTTGGCCCCACGTCCGGATATGCACACCCAGAGTAACCCGGTGGTACTGCCTGTTCTTGCTGGTATGCCAGGTACAACCTCTGCAGTACTCACCGAACCTCCGAATGCGCAGTCTTTCGATGGGTAACCTAAACAACTGCCGGACAGTTCTGACTGGTTCGTGCTGCCTTCGGCTTTTAAGTACGTTAACGCGGGGTCTCGTCGGGCACTCGGGTAGGATCTCGTTTGCTATCTGTGGGGGGGAAACGTGGAACTATGTCAGCTTTGCGTTTTCTCAGTAAGGTTTGATATATTTAATCTGCTTTGACGCTATTATACTCGCCTTTTCTGACCTGATTCACCAGATCGGTTCGGTCTTTACCTGGTTTTGGAGGAACTGGCACCGCTGATGGAATGAAATTTCGCTTCTCTGGCTCGTTGTTCTCTGATGTTGATTTGCTCGAGGGCTGGAGTGGTCAGGGACAACAAAGGATATTACTCTTGGGGTAAAATAAAGGCAGGCAACGATCACATACTTACACCACTTTTCCTTACTTTTTCACTTGCTGTTCGGGGCACGAAAACTTGACTAGTCTGCTAGTTCTCAGGGGCACTGGAATTCCGCGCTCCTAAAGATGAGGTGGTGGTGCTTGGTTTCCTTTCCTTTTACCTTTTTTTTTTACTTTTCTCTTAAAAATTTTCAATTGGACGCTCTAACCTTTAGTTGTTGAACACTGCGGCTGCTGACAACTTTACTGATTGTCACACTGACTATTTCGCAATTGATTTGCAAAATGGCCGAAACGATCAGATGACGCCGTTTTGCGGGAATTTTACTGCCGTTGTTGCAAATTTCACTCGTTCCGGCCTGATTTCTCGAAATTTCTGTGAAAATTGCCGTTTTGCCAGATAATTCTGACAATGTTGTTTACTTTTCATTTACCAACTGTCATGGTACAATTTCAACAGGTGGTACCCACCAAGTTCTGTAGTGGTGTAATCAAATGGGTGGTTGCCAGATTATGTGGCCGCCGGTAGATGGTCAGTTCGGCGCCGCCACATCATATTATACATCAACTTTCCTGTCTTCGAGCGCTTGACGACATTGGATGAGAATAAGTGAGTAATTTCAAATTATTACACATAAAAATATCAATACATTTTTTTTTGCACTACACATATTACGAATGATTATAGTTAAATTAGGTAATCTTAACAATATTAGAACATTGGTCTTCAATTTTAAATAAATTTGATTTTAATTTTAAGTATAACTATACTTTTTTTTTTGCATAACTGATTTTTTTTTTATTTTGTTTACTTTCCTCTCTGTATGCAACTTCCTCTCTTCATAAATAGAATTAGTACCATTAATTTAGATTATTTAATAATGAATTTTGTGATAATAAATTTTGAAAAGATGAATATTTAAGCATATTATAACATTTATTCGCGAAAATGAAGTATAGTTAATTGGTGGGGTAAAGGGCTGACCAATTTATGAAGAGAGTCAGCATGGTAGGGTGGGCAACGTTCCTCTTCGGGAATAAACTGTAATCTGAATTAATTCCCAAATGACATAGCCTTTCCATGTATAGTTTGTGGTAAATTTATTTGTGAAGGTGCGTATGGCTTTAGTTAGCGAAATATCTTAATCTAGGAAAAGCTACCTACAATTTTATAATTATGGTAACATACCGAGATCCATCCTTTCAGGCAAGAACACCCCCCAGCCCTGGGCTAAGCCGGTATAAAAGGTAGCAATGGCCAAGAAAGGATAGAGTCTGGTGGAGCGGATCGTTAATTTTGAACCCGACCACCTCAGATATCGATGAAATTTTGTTCATAGCTAAATTTGTTCAATACAACCAAACTCTCATTTTTAGAAATGACTGTTTTGGGATTTTTTGGGCGTGGCTCAGTGGGAAAGTTTTCGAAAAAACGCGAAAATGGTCGAAAATAGCTCCATTTAAACTACAATAACTCAGAATCGACTGAACCGATTTCCATGATCTTGGTATCATTAAAAAGATATTTTAACAGGCTTTATGACACTTAAAAAAAAAAAAAATACACTGTAAAAAATTTTATAACAAAAAAAAAATTTTAACTAACGAAAAAACCAAAAAGATCAAGGGTTTTTTACAGTGTATTATTTTTTTAGAAAGGTTTATCCTTCACCTATACCATATCCAAAAAAATGGGGTCTTTTTTAGTTTTTGTATATAATTTTTTAAGTAGTGTCACTTCTAGTAATTGCCCTAATATTTTATATTTACATGTAAAATAAATAAACATTGTCCCAGGAAAATTATGTCCCCAAAAAGTTCTTGCTTGCCTTAAAAATTGCTATATAAATGCACCTGATGAACGTACCGAAATTCATAATTATAAACAGTTTCGAGAAGGCAAGATATCCCAATTACAATGAGCAGCGCAAAATTTCTTACAAATAATTAACTTAAAAAAAATGTAAATAAAATAAAACACAAATTAATAAAAACATGGCAATAAGATAAACAATTGTTGATGGTTTTTTATTTGTAAACATTTAAAAAATGTTAGAATTGTTGAACTATTTTGTAAATGTGTAAGAATGTGACCTGATATTTTCGCTGTTATTCGAATTATTTCGAAAACTTTCGGTACGTATTACTAGAAGTGACACTACTTAAAAAATTATATAAAAAAAAACTAAAAAAGACCCCATTTTTATTTTTGGACTAGAAGTGACACTACTTAAAAAATTATATAAAAAAAACTAAAAAAGACCCCATTTTTATTTTTGGATATGGTATAGGTGAAGGATAAACCTTTCTAAAAAAATAATACACTGTAAAAAAACCCTTGATCTTTTTGGTTTTTTCGTTAGTTAAAATTTTTTTTGTTATAAAATTTTTTACAGTGTATTTTTTTTTTAAACGTGTCATAAAGCCTGTTAAAATATCTTTTTAATGATACCAAGATCATGGAAATCGGTTCAGCCGATTCTGAGTTATTGTAGTTTAAATGGAGCAAAATGAATTTTCTTGGGACAATGTTTATTTATTTTACCTGTAAATATAATATATAAGGGCAATTACTAGAAGTGACACTACTTAAAAAATTATATAAAAAAAACTAAAAAAGAACCCATTTTTATTTTTGGATATGGTATAGGTGAAGGATAAACCTTTCTAAAAAAATAATACACTGTAAAAAAACCCTTGATCTTTTTGGTTTTTTCGTTAGTTAAAATTTTTTTTTTGTTATAAAATTTTTTACAGTGTATTTTTTTTTAAACGTGTCATAAAGCCTGTTAAAATATCTTTTGAACGATACCAAGATCATGGAAATCGGTTGAGCCGATTCTGAGTTATTGTAGTTCAAATGGAGCTCTTTTCGACCATTTTCGCGTTTTTTCGAAAACTTTCCCACTGTGCCACGCCCAAAAAATCGCAAAACAGTCATTCCTAAAACTGAGGGTTTGTTTGTATTGATCAAATTTAGCTATGAACAAAATTTCATCGATATCTGAGGGGGTCGGGTGCAATGCATCTCGATTTTTACATGAAATTCATCAAATGGCGTCCAACGTGGGCCAAAACATCAAAGGAATAGAATTGCATACTTAAATTATGTTGTAATTATAAGAACAGCTGGAAGATCGTGGATGTTTGCCTCATTTACAATTAGAGATTCGTTAGCTAAAGCATTGAGACGCAATATTTTTATATTTATATTGAAAAAACCCTTGATCTTTTTGGTTTTTTCGTTACTTAAAATTTTTTTTTTGTTATAAATTTTTTTACAGTGTATTTATTTATTTTTTTTAAAGTGTCATAAAGCCTGTTAAAATATCTTTTTAATGATACCAAGATCATTGGTTTTTTCGTTAGTTAAAATTTTTTTTTTGTTATAAAATTTTTTACAGTGTATTTTTTTTTAAACGTGTCATAAAGCCTGTTAAGATATCTTTTGAACGATACCAAGATCATGGAAATCGGTTCAGCCGATTCTGAGTTATTGTAGTTCAAATGGAGCTCTTTTCGACCATTTTCGCGTTTTTTCGAAAACTTTCCCACTGTGCCACGCCCAAAAAATCGCAAAACAGTCATTTCTAAAACTGAGGGTTTGTTTGTATTGATCAAATTTAGCTATGAACAAAATTTCATCGATATCTGAGGGGGTCGGGTGCAATGCATCTCGATTTTTACATGAAATTCATCAAATGGCGTCCAACGTGGGCCAAAACATCAAAGGAATAGAATTGCATACTTAAATTATGTTGTAATTATAAGAACAGCTGGAAGATCGTGGATGTTTGCCTCATTTACAATTAGAGATTCGTTAGCTAAAGCATTGAGACGCAATATTTTTATATTTGAACTTTGGATTTACAGCATGGATTTTGGATTTAAACGCTATGCCAAATCTGACGACTATTTAAAATTACAATTTGCGTGTATTGTTCGTTGAATTTCAATTCTGTATTTCAGATCCGGTATTTCATTTCATTTATTGATTTGTATAACCAAACACAACAAGACTAATGTCTTATATATTATAGTGTTGGTTTAAATGTGTACATTTTCAAGTTTTAATAAATTCTTACATCTAATAAAATATTAAAATATTACTGTAATTGACAATCAAACATTAAAATACAATTTATTTGAATAAATCAAAGAGCTCCTTTTTGAAACGTGGGGCATTGCTTATTATTTGAATATTCGATGGAAGGTGGTTCCAGAGACGTACGCTACATATAAAAAATTGTCTTTCCGACGTTAAAGTATGAATTCTTCTATTGACAAGTTTCATTCCTCGATTTGATCTCACAGTGCAACACGAAAAAAAATAACCATATACGGGCACCACTACGTGATAAAAGACTAAAAAAAAAAAACCCGTGTCTCCCAATTTTTCCCAAAGTCATGCACTTTTTTTTTATGGGCCGCCAAAGATTTGGGGCCTCGATATCATTTTCGTAAAAATGTGATCATTTTCTCAGGCTCATATCTTGCAAACCGTTCAGAATTTCGAAAGAGCAAAGTTGTAGCTCTTGTCATAAAGAACAAAAATTGCGAACATATAAAATCAAAAAAACTTCACCTTCCAGATCAAAATCGCAAAAAACTTAAAAAAATTCGATTTTGTTTACCTTTTTACCCGTGTTCAGGTCCATAGGTAGCAAACCGTTCAAAATTCAAGGAAACAATCAACTACAAAAATTTACCTAAGATCTCAATAAACAAATTTCAAGAACATATAAACTTCCTAGAGATGATTCTTAACACTGTTTAGGTAGCACGCAAAAGTGAAAAATTTGCCGAAAATGGAATGCCTCGATGTGAGCGTCGTGTCGCTTTTATATTGTGTGCTGCGTCCCTTGTTGCGTGTGCTGAGCTTACTGCATTGCCTGTGCTGCTGCTGTCGGTGCATGATCGCGTGATACCTAAGCGCTACCTAAACGGTGTTAACCCTTGGACAAACACATGGTTCTGGACAGGCATATTTCATGTTTTGCTACCTATGGACCTGAACAGGAGAAAAAGGTAAAAAAAATGAAATTAAAAAATTTTCGGCAAATTTTTCACTTTTGCGGGCTACCTAAACAGTGTTAAGAATCATCTCTAGGAAGTTTATATGTTCTTGAAATTTGTTTATTGAAATCTTAGGTAAATTTTTGTAGTTGATTGTTTCCTTGAATTTTGAACGGTTTGCTACCTATGGACCTGAACACGGGAAAAAAGGTAAACAAAATTGAATTTTTTTAAGTTTTTTGCGATTTTGATCTGGAAGGTGAAGTTTGTTTGATTTTATATGTTCGCAAGAGTAAGTAAATCGAAATTCTGAACGGTTTGTAAGATATGAGCCTGAGAAAATGATCACAGTTTTACGAAAATGATACCGAGGCCCCAAATCTTTGGCGGCCCATAAAAAAAAGTGCATGACTTTGGGAAAAATTGGGAGACACGGGTCTTTTTTTTTTAGTCTTTTATCACGTAGTGGTGTCCGTATATGGTTATTTTTTATCGTGTTGCACTGTGAGATTAAATCGAGGAATGAAAATTGTCAATAGAAGAATTCATACTTTAACGTCGGAAAGACAATTTTTTATATGTAGCGTACGTCTCTGGAACCACCTTCCTCTTTGATTTATTCAAATAAATTGTATTTTAATGTTTGCTTGTCAATTACAGTAATATTTTAATATTTTGTTAGATGTAAGAATTTATTAAAACTTGAAAATGTACACATTTAAACCAACACTATAATATATAAGACATTAGTCTTGTTGTGTTTGGTTATACAAATCAATAAATGAAATGAAATACCGGATCAGAAATCCAGAATTGAAATCCAACGAACAATACACGCAAATTGTAATTTTAAATAGTCGTCAGATTTGGCATCGCGTTTAAATCCAAAATCCATGCTGTAAATCCAAAGTTCACATATAAAAATATTGCGTCTCAAAGCTTTAGCTAACGAATCTCTAATTGTAAATGAGGCAAACATCCACGATCTTCCAACTGTTCTTATAATTACAACATAATTTAAGTATGCAATTCTATTCCTTTGATGTTTTGGCCCCACGTTGGACGCCATTTGATGAATTTCATGTAAAAATCGAGATGCATTGCACCCGACCCCCTCAGATATCGATGAAATTTTGTTCATAGCTAAATTTGATCAATACAAACAAACCCTCATTTTTAGAAATGACTGTTTTGCGATTTTTTGGGCGTGGCACAGTGGGAAAGTTTTCGAAAAAACGCGAAAATGGTCGAAAAGAGCTCCATTTGAACTACAATAACTCAGAATCGGCTGAACCGATTTCCATGATCTTGGTATCATTAAAAAGATATTTTAACAGGCTTTATGACACGTTTAAAAAAAAATACACTGTAAAAAATTTTATAACAAAAAAAATTTTAACTAACGAAAAAACCAAAAAGATCAAGGGGTTTTTTACAGTGTATTATTTTTTTAGAAAGGTTTATCCTTCACCTATACCATATCCAAAAATAAAAATGGGGTATTTTTTAGTTTCTTTTATATAATTTTTTAAGTAGTGTCACTTCTAGTCCAAAAATAAAAATGGGGTCTTTTTTAGTTTTTTTTATATAATTTTTTAAGTAGTGTCACTTCTAGTAATACGTACCGAAAGTTTTCGAAATAATTCGAATAACAGCGAAAATATCAGGTCACATTCTTACACATTTACAAAATAGTTCAACAATTCTAACATTTTTTAAATGTTTACAAATAAAAAACCATCAACAATTGTTTATCTTATTTGCCATGTTTTTATTAATTTGTGTTTTATTTTATTTACATTTTTTTAAGTTAATTATTTGTAAGAAATTTTGCGCTGCTCATTGTAATTGGGATATCTTGCCTTCTCGAAACTGTTTATAATTATGAATTTCGGTACGTTCATCAGGTGCATTTATATAGCAATTTTTAAGGCAAGCAAGAACTTTTTGGGGTTAAAACATATTCATAATTTTCCTGGGACAATGTTTATTTATTTTACATGTAAATATAAAATATTAGGGCAATTACTAGAAGTGACACTACTTAAAAAATTATATAAAAAAACTAAAAAAGACCCCATTTTTTTGGATATGGTATAGGTGAAGGATAAACCTTTCTAAAAAAATAATACACTGTAAAAAACTAAAAAAGACCCCATTTTTTTGGATATGGTATAGGTGAAGGATAAACCTTTCTAACAAAATAATACACTGTAAAAAACCCTTGATCTTTTTGGTTTTTTCGTTAGTTAAAATTTTTTTTTTGTTATAAAATTTTTTACAGTGTATTTTTTTTTAAAGTGTCATAAAGCCTGTTAAAATACCTTTTTAATGATACCAAGATCATGGAAATCGGTTCAGCCGATTCTGAGTTATTGTAGTTTAAATGGAGCTCTTTTCGACCATTTTCGCGTTTTTTCGAAAACTTTCCCACTGAGCCACGCCCAAAAAATCCCAAAACAGTCATTTCTAAAAATGAGAGTTTGTTTGTATTGAACAAATTTAGCTATGAACAAAATTTCATCGATATCTGAGGTGGTCGGGTTCAAAATTAACGACCCGCTCCACCAGACTCTATCCTTTCTTGGCCATTGCTACCTTTTATACCGGCTTAGCCCAGGGCTGGGGGGTGTTCTTGCCTGAAAGGATGGATCTCGGTATGTTACCATAATTATAAAATTGTAGGTAGCTTTTCCTAGATTAAGATATTTCGCTAACTAAAGCCATACGCACCTTCACAAATAAATTTACCACAAACTATACATGGAAAGGCTATGTCATTTGGGAATTAATTCAGATTACAGTTTATTCCCGAAGAGGAACGTTGCCCACCCTACCATGCTGACTCTCTTCATAAATTGGTCAGCCCTTTACCCCACCAATTAACTATACTTCATTTTCGCGAATAAATGTTATAATATGCTTAAATATTCATCTTTTCAAAATTTATTATCACAAAATTCATTATTAAATAATCTAAATTAATGGTACTAATTCTATTTATGAAGAGAGGAAGTTGCATACAGAGAGGAAAGTAAACAAAATATAAAAAAAAATCAGTTATGCAAAAAAAAAGTATAGTTATACTTAAAATTAAAATCAAATTTATGTAAAATTGAAGACCAATGTTCTAATATTGTTAAGATTACCTAATTTAACTATAATCATTCGTAATATGTGTAGTGCAAAAAAAAATGTATTGATATTTTTATGTGTAATAATTTCAAATTACTCACTTATTCTCATCCAATGTCGTCAAGCGCTCGAAGACAGGAAAGTTGATGTATAATATGATGTGGCGGCGCCGAACTGACCATCTACCGGCGGCCACATAATCAGGCAACCACCCGTTTGATTACACCACCACAGAACTTGGTGGGTACCACCTGTTGAAATTGTACCATGACAGTTGGTAAATGAAAAGTAAACAACATTGTCAGAATTATCTGGCAAAACGGCAATTTTCACAGAAATTTCGAGAAATCAGGCTGGAACGAGTGAAATTTGCAACAACGGCAGTAAAATTCCCGCAAAACGGCGTCATCTGATCGTTTCGGCCATTTTGCAAATCAATTGCGAAATAGCCAGTGTGACAATCAGTAAAGTTGTCAGCAGCCGCAGTGTTCAACAACTAAAGGT
The DNA here is from genome assembly GCA_963931995.1 of Phaonia tiefii. Taxonomy (NCBI): domain Eukaryota; kingdom Metazoa; phylum Arthropoda; class Insecta; order Diptera; family Muscidae; genus Phaonia; species Phaonia tiefii. The sequence continues at coordinate 134,241,153 of OZ008368.1, forward strand.
TAGAGCGTCCAATTGAAAATTTTTAAGAGAAAAGTAAAAAAAAAGGTAAAAGGAAAGGAAACCAAGCACCACCACCTCATCTTTAGGAGCGCGGAATTCCAGTGCCCCTGAGAACTAGCAGACTAGTCAAGTTTTCGTGCCCCGAACAGCAAGTGAAAAAGTAAGGAAAAGTGGTGTAAGTATGTGATCGTTGCCTGCCTTTATTTTACCCCAACAGTAATATCCTTTGTTGTCCCTGACCACTCCAGCCCTCGAGTAAATCAACATCAGAGAACAACGAGCCAGAGAAGCGAAATTTCATTCCATCAGCGGTGCCAGTTCCTCCAAAACCAGGTAAAGACCGAACCGATCTGGTGAATCAGGTCAGAAAAGGCGAGTATAATAGCGTCAAAGCAGATTAAATATATCAAACCTTACTGAGAAAACGCAAAGCTGACATAGTTCCACCTTTCCCCCCCACAGATAGCAAACGAGATCCTACCCGAGTGCCCGACGAGACCCCGCGTTAACGTACTTAAAAGCCGAAGGCAGCACGAACCAGTCAGAACTGTCCGGCAGTTGTTTAGGTTACCCATCGAAAGACTGCGCATTCGGAGGTTCGGTGAGTACTGCAGAGGTTGTACCTGGCATACCAGCAGGAACAGGCAGTACCACCGGGTTACTCTGGGTGTGCATATCCGGACGTGGGGCCAAAAAACGTCAACCGCCCGGTCACGTTCGGCCAGTGCTGTGGCTCGAAAGTGTGGAAAGCGCCAAACGCCATAAACAGTCTTCGTCGCACCAAGCACTCTGATCAGAGCACCATTAACAACACCAGCTCCAGCAGGTCGGCCAAATCCACTAGGAATATCTCTCATCTACCACCAGCAGATAGCTAAGCCACGTAACGACCGTCATACACAGGCCAGAAACGCTTAGCTGCATAGGCAACAACAACACCGTCGTTCATCACTAGCCACAGTCATTTACAGCAGCAACAACATCAGCTAGATCAGCCCTAAACACCAACAGCAGCTGCATCTGTTTTCTTTGGTCATATCCGCAAGTAGATAATACCCTAAATCCAGTCCCTATCTTTGACCAGTAGTTAGCGGTAAGTCCAGTTTTTCTTTTTTGGACGTCTGAACATCAATGGACCGTATGTAGAGTAGGGCATCTGCAAAAGAAACCACTACGTTATCCCAAGTGCATATTTTCAGTGCCTAAAGGATAGAGTAGCGAAAAGTGTCATCATAAAATAAAAAAAAAAAAAAAAATTTAATTAAGTTCACGATTAGATAATATAAACCTGATAGGGTTGCAAGATCCTAGTTCGAAAATACACCCTTAAAGTGTTAAAGATAATACTCAAGAGAAGTGAAAAGGGTGAAAGTTAAATAAATTATGTAAATGTGAATATAATATAGATTTGCTAAACTTAAATTTGGAAATGAAGAAAAATTAGATTATTATAATTACGGTTTTGAGAAAACCGCCTAAAATATACTTCGAATTTCAAATGAGTAAGTAAAATTCGGAAATCTTTTTAGTGTTAAATTAATTTTAAAGCTAATTTATAAGAACTTTAGCACTTTAAATTCAGAGGCACCCTGGAGTTATAAGTGCTATTTAAAATTTAACTCAGTAGTGCTAAGTAAGAGAAGAATATAAAGTGTTGAAAATCGGGAATATTCAAGTGCAGAAAGTGTTTTTAATTTTTCAAAATTCCAAGAGAAATTTGAACAATTAAAGGCTAAATGAATATAAGCGATTTTGAATTAAATTATATTTGTACCGAAATTCAAATATGAAGTTTTTACAAATAAAATATAACACTAAATTGCGAACTAGATACAAATTGAAGAGAGTAACATTTGCTAAAGAATATGTTACAAAATTTAAAGTGCTAAAGTGTAGTGTAAGAAGTAAGAAGAAGAAAAGGAAAAAGAAAATAGAAGTAAGAGAATAAGGAAAATACAAATTTGAGAAAAAGTTTAAGGTCCGTGTTGGACTTCTAAAGAAAAAAAAACGAAGAAACAATGAAATAAAGCAGATTAGGAGTGAGCACGATAGGGTGACGTACCGACTATATATTTATGTATTTTTATTCTTGTGGTATCCTATATATATAGATTTACATTTCTTTTCATTTATAATATATAAATCGACGTGGCCATGGTGTAGAAAATCTTATATATATATATATTTATAGCTTATTTCTACTGCTATGGGATTATAACCAGTATTTATCTATGGTTCATTGGCATAAATACTTGTGCCCAAATACGGTTCGTTACTATTAATTCGTCACGAGCCGCATTTGTAGCAATTGGCTAATAGGGATAGGTGGCCAAGTACTTAAACTCGGGGTTCTATGGCGTGAAACATCGTGTTCACTGCTATTGTTTTTTTTTTTGATCTTACGAATCGTTGTGTCATGCCAGAAGTATAAGTCGTGGCGTAAGCTTTTTCATCTATAGATTTTCTGCCTGCTGTTTCAAAGGCATATTAACGTTAAGATTATATCCATGGAGTGGATTTGTTATCAGGTACTCCATAAGAGGGCTGAATATTGTTTTGCTTGAAATAACGTAGTGCTTCGCCCATGTGGCAACCTAATGTAAATTGTTGTTATTTTCTTATACATTAAGCATGAAATTATTAGTAAATTAAGCGAACCACGTACGGTATTCTAAGAGCCTCATTGATAGGCCGAAATAAAGTTGTATAACGATTGTAATCGGTTTTGCGCGTGTTGAATATGGTTGTGTAGACAATCATGGTGGTGTAGGGGTAAGTCAAGGGTAAGTTTACAGGGGCAACTTTGTCTTTTGGGACGCTAAGAAGAGAAACAGCGTCATGGTGAAACAACAGGAAGTTTCAAGTGGGTGGGTATAAACTGACTATAACATCTGTCAGTACATCTCATTCCAGATAAAAGTATTTCCTGTCGACAATAGTTTTCTCCAGCACGATCACGAATGTCCATCTTTTTGATTCATAATTGTGCCTTTTCGTTTTGATTTGCTATTGAAAATATAACTCGGGCTCCGTTTCTTTTTTTTATGTCTTTCGTCCAGTATTGGTATCACGACTTGGTATGTAATTTTAGTGTTATGAGGTTAATTGTTTACGCGAGGATTAAGCGGAAAGATCCCCCCGTCCGGCGAGTTACCAGCCCGGCTTAAACGCATGGCATACCAAGCATGCCGCTCAATCCATGCAACAACGGTTGAAAATTCAAATTCGAAATAATAGCAATTTAACTTCAATATGACATAATGGCGCCCAACGTGGGGCCCGAGTTAAGTTTTCAATAGTCTGATTTTTTTTAGTATAAAGAATTTAGTTGTCCCTACGCGTTCTGTAAGTCCCGTTTTAGGCGGTTATTCAGTCCTTGACGCGTTGCGACGGATCAGCCGCGGGGCAATGATACTCTTTTTGTAATATTTTTCTTTGTGTCTAGTGCTTGCGAAGTCTTGTCTCTGCGGTAATGTCAGGGGCAATTGCTCCAAGTGGGACACAGACGTAGATATTTTTGCTTGATCCATTTTTAAATTTAGTAGAGTTAATAGTACGCGTCCTGTCTAGTTTATGTCGCCAACCGAAGTGTAAGTCCCGGCGAAGATTTTATTATCTAAAAGCGTTGCGACACGTTGTTTGACGCATAGCTAGGAAGACTTTATAGTTCCCGACATTAAGTTTGTTCTTTGGTGTGATGCCAGGCGTAAGTCCCGGTGAAGATCTTCAGGTCTAGCCGCGTTGCGACGTCCTGTTACACCGCACCCATGACAAAACGAGTGTCTACAATAGTCAGTTTTTCGGTTACGTATTAAATTACGGCTGCTACTAGATATTAGGACCTAGGCTGAATACGATGAAAGTATTCAGGCGAATCTGGGAGAGAGAGTCACGGTAGGCGGTCGCTGACCCATTTCGTTTGCCCTCTTTTTGGTTCGTAGTAGACCTCCATGATAATTTTTCTGAGTTATATCAGATTTCGTATTTATGTCGTTTTGGAGAAAAAATTTTTTTTGTCTTTTTATCTTGCTTAAAGTTGCCCAAGGAACTTACCTAAACTTACCCATAATTACCGCATTTTAAGATACGGATTTTAGATTTCGGTTTTGAGTTTTTGATTTATTTGCGTTGCGGATTTTGTTTTTAGTTTAGGTTATTGATTTTTAAGTTTTGATTATGACTTTTGAATTTTCTTTCTGATTTTCCGAGTTTTTTTTTTGAGTTTTGATTTTCGTTTTTGTTTCATCCTTGATTTTTGCATTCGATTATTCAGTTATCACCGCCTGATACTTGAATAAGATAAGATACTTGAATAAGGGATAATCTTAGAAATTTTTGGAAACATTTATCTTTTTATTTACATTTCCTATTTGTACACTATATTATTTGACATTTTATACCATTTAATTTAACTTTGACTTTCAGCTTGCTATTTTTTGCCATATTAGTAGATTTTGTTTTTGTGGGAGGTTTAGCTAACTTTTCGCAAGCTGTTGTTTCGTGAACAACATTCGGTAATCCTCTAGTTTTACTAAATTTTTAGTTACTTTTCTTTGCATTGTACCCCCCATTGAGGGGAAGAAATTTTTACGTTTTTACTTTCTTTCGGATTTCGGTTGATTGACCATGCCCGTTCAGCGTTCACCACTTGCAGAAGGAACAGGCGGGGATGACCCGTCTCCAGAGTCCACTGTAGGCGTGTTTCTCACGCAGGCAGCGTCTGCGACGCTGACGTATACTACCGCAGCAGGACCGGCCGTGACGGCCATAACAACAGCTGCAGTACCAACCAGTAATCCGGGTGGTAGAATATATCCGGTGAGCCTTGACCAACTCACAGGAGATCATTGTACTTCTGATCAAGAAGAAACTCCAGAGTCTCCAGATTTCAGCATGCTGACAGCCCGCCGAGCATTAGCAGGTCGACGACAAATGGCAGACGCGACACCATCAGCGTTCGAGGCAGCATCCAGAAACCATCCGGGAAGACAGGCTAGCTATCTAACTGAAGCGGACCGCCAGAGAGAAGACGAAGCGTTAGTGCGACGAATTCTTCCGGCTATTGTGGAAGCAACTCGACAGTCATTGGCCAGCAGTATGGGAAGCCAGTCAGAGGCGCAACTACCGCCACCACTAGTACCAACTCAGGTGGACCACCAGCCTATGACGTTCGATGAAAGACAGTTTCGGCAACCCGATATGTCGAGTTATCCGATGCAAGCTCCTAGGAATGCGAGAGAGCTAGTACCAGCTGAAGATTTTAGACGACCAACCGAAGCTGAACATCCATCGGGGTATGACAGACCACAAATGGTTTCAATGGTGGATGCGACGACGGTAGGATACCAGCGGCCTTCAGAGAATTTTCAGGCACCTACAGCACAGTTTTGGCCAACGAGGGGATCAACACCGCCTCCAGGAAACAGAGTACCGAGAGCCGATGGATATCAACATCGTCATCAGAGCTCTGGAGGGCGTGACGAAACATTTAACCGAAGTGGACGTAAGGCAGACTTGACTAAGTGGGGTATCAAATTTGATGGCACCCCGAAAACGATGAATGTCCAGGAGTTCCTCTACCGTGTAAGCGTGACATGCGAGGACAAAGAATGCACGGAGTCAGAGTTGCTGAAGGACTTGCACCACCTATTGGAAGGACCGGCACTCGAATATTATTCGAGCTATCGGAGATTAACGCCCGTCCTAAGCTGGAACGAACTACGGCGAGCGAGTTCCAGATTCAGGTGCAGATTCTCAGCAGGCGCCAGCAGCCACAGGAGTCTTTTGAGGATTTCTACAAAACCATGAGATTGTGGCACCAGCAGAGGGTTCCTTACTCGGAGGCACAACTGGCAGAAATTATGAAGGGCAATTTGAAACCAGCTCTTGCTCAACTGATGTTTCCGATTCCTGCAAATTCTCTTAGTGAGTTCTCACGAGAGGTGAGGAGAGCGGAAACTTTATTGTCGATGCAGCGGCAGCAACTTCCTTCGCGGCAGACAACTCAACCGCGTGTACATGAAGTTACTTTCGAAGATGAGGCCGTTAGTCAAGTAACTGTAGGTGAAGTGGATGCCATAGGTAGCTCGAATAAAGTCACGTGCTGGAACTGCAGGACCATAGGGCATACTTTCAGAGATTGTCCTGCAACTTATAGGAAGATATTTTGCTATAAGTGTGGGAGAGAGAACACCGTTACTCCCAAATGTCCTGTTTGCCAGGGAAACCAGCCAAGGTCCACACCTCTAACTGGGGAGGTGAGGTCCACCGATGTTTAAGCCCAGAAATTACCAACCCAGACATTAACAACGCGGATATTACCAACCAAGCCCGTAACAACATTGATTTTAATAACACAGACATTAACCAATCTGATGCTGCTGGTACACACTCTAACATAACAGTAGCTGATACCACTTTTGTGTTACCATTACCCGATGATGATACCACCATTACCATTCTGAAGAACACCAGCCGAGTGGAAGAAACTCCTTCACTGCCCGTTCTCCGGCAGCTTAAGCCGCTGCATCAGCGAATGGCGGAATATCGTGAAGCTCGCGCTAGAATTTTTGGGGTATCTGATCGGATAAAAACGAACACGAGTTCGTTATAAGAAACGACGGCAGATCCGACGAGAGATCGCCGCTGCTACTCTGTTCGAAGGAGACGATAACCGATTCTATACCAAAGTGAATATCGGAGGCATTGAAGTCGAAGGACTCGTAGACAGCGGAGCATCTGTAACTTGCTTAGGCAAGGGATGCGAGGAGCTGATCGAACGAGCTGGGTTACGGATATTCCGGTTCGGCTCGTCGGTAAAGACGGCTGATGGAAGTGCCCACCGAATTCTAGGTAGAGTTCGAGTGAAAATTGAATTCGGTAAGAATTTGGAGGAAATTGACATCTATCTAGTTCCGACTCTTGAACGTGCGCTCTATTTGGGCGTGGACTTTATGAGGAGTTTTAAGTTGTTTGCGAATATAGAGAGTCTTACCACTCAAGGGGTAGACCTGGGGAAGTCCAAGCCCGTGAGGAGGTCAAAACCCATACTATGTCGCAACAACAGAGTGAAATTTTGGAAGCCGTGGTTCGGTTGTTTCCTTGTTATACAAGGAAAGGCCTCGGCAAGACGCAATTGGAGACGCTTTCAATTGATACAGGAGACGTAGTCCCAGTTAAGGACCGCTATTACCCTATTTCACCAGCGGTGCAAACACTTCTGTACGCAGAGGTGGATAGGATGCTTGACCTAGGGGTCATTGAGCCCAGCAAGAGTCCGTGGAGCCACCCCGTGACTTTGGTCCGCAAGGGGCCCAAGAATCGATTGTGCTTGGACGCCCGCAAGCTCAATGCTTTGACGGTCAAGGATGCCTATCCACTTCCCCATATAGAGGGGTTGCTCAGCAGACTTGGGAATACCAATTACATTTCAAGTGTGGATCTGAAAGATGCTTTCTGGCAGATACTATTAGATCCATCCAGTCGGGAGAAGACCGCTTTTACGGTACCCGGAAGGCCACTCTTCCATTTTAAGGTAATGCCTTTTGGGTTATGCAATGCAGCTCAAAGGCTTTGCCGTTTAATGGATAGGGTGATACCTTCCACTCTCCGTGATCGCGTCTTCGTCTACCTGGATGATCTTCTGGTGGTATCACCAGACTTTAAGACCCATACGGACCTATTGCGACAAGTCGCACGTTGCCTTGAAGATGCAGGTCTCACGATTAATGTGGAAAAATCTAAGTTCTGCTTCAAAGAATTGCGTTATCTAGGCTACCTTGTCGGAGGCGGCCAAGTTAAACCCGATCCAGCGAAAGTGGAATCCATTGTGAATTATGAGTATCCAAGAACCCTTAAACAGGTGAGGAGCTTCTTAGGAGCCACTGGTTGGTATCGGAAATTTATATCCGATTACGCCACCATAGCGGCCCCAATTTCTAATACTCTGAAATAGGGTAAATCGTTTGAATTCCCAGAGGAGGCCAAGATCGCTTTTGACCAATTGAAAGACGCTTTGGTGACTAGCCCCGTGTTAGTGCACCCAGACTTTTCAAGGCGGTTCTTTGTACAATGTGACGCCTCAGACTTAGGAGTTGGCGCAGTACTTTTCCAACGGGATGATAGTAATGAGGAACACCCGATAGCCTATTTTTCGCACAAACTTACGTCCGCCCAGCGGAACTATACGGTCACTGAGCGAGAATGCCTAGCGGTGGTTCTAGCAATAAAGAAGTTTAGGCCCTTCGTCGAGTTGATGGCCTTCACTGTGATCACGGACCACAGCAGCCTTATGTGGCTGATGTCTCACCGTGATCTCAGTGGGCGATTAGCTCGATGGAGCCTGCACCTACAGTCGTTTGACTTCGTAATTGAACACCGCAAAGGCAAGCTCAACGTCATACCGGATACTCTGTCGAGATACGAGATGGAGGAAATAGCCTTGGAGGTGCTAAGGCTAATCGATCTAGACGATAAGGCTGTTCAGAGTTCCGATTACGAAGATCTGATGGAGACCGTGAAGGATAATGCGGATAGGCTACCATATTTGCGAGTGATCGATGGAGTGGTATACAAGAGAACTATGCCATACGATGGGGTACCTCTCCATGAGGATTTCGCGTGGAAGATGTGGGTGCCGAATGAATTGACTCAAGGCATCATCAAGAAGTCACATGACCACCCTCATGTGGCCCATGGAGGCTTCTACAAGACGATGAAGCGGATCAAGGAGTATTTTTACTGGCCTTGCATGAACGCTCAGATAAAAAGTTTTGTAGATGCTTGCCAAGTGTGTCGAGAGGCCAAAGCGGCTAACGTAACGTTACGATCACCGATGGGCAAAGAAATAATCAGTCAGAGGCCTTTTCAAAGGATCTTTGTGGACTTATTGGGCCCGTATCCACGTTCCACCAATGGAAATAGTTACATTTTTATTGTCCTCGATCACTTGACGAAGTTCGTATTATTGAAGGCCATGCCGAAGGCCAGTAGCAAGAGTGTAATTCGTTTTCTTGTGAGTGAAATCTGTTACAAGTTTGGCGTGCCGGAGACCATAGTCTCGGACAACGGCAAGCAATTTGTCAGTCGAGACTTTACCGACTTTGTAACTAACTTTGGTATTAAACACTATCGCACCGCAGTACATTCTCCGCAGGCGAATGCATCGGAGCGTGTAAATCAATCCGTTCTAGCGGCAATCAGATCTTATATGAAGGAAGACCACCGCGAGTGGGATAGGCATCTGTCGGAAATTGAGTGCTCACTTCGGTCATCGATACACAGCGCAATCGGAGTAACCCCATATTTCGCTTTATTTGGCGTCAACATGGTTACTCACGGTAGCATGTACCGGTTGGCAAGACGTCTGAAAAATTTAAACGATCTTGAAAGTGACCAAGTCCCGAAATCAGTAGCACAGGATCTGATACGGACGAAAATCAGGGATAGCCTGCACAAGGCCTACGAAAAGAACGAGCGATCGTATAATACGAGGTGTAGGCAGGTCAAGTATATACCCGGACAGGAAGTATATCGGCGCAATTTCCAACAAAGCAGCTTCAAAGATAATTTTAACGTCAAACTGTCGCGGAAGTTCCTGAAGTGTCGCGTACTGAAGCCCATAGGAAATAGCCTGTATGAGGTTGAAGATATGCAGGGTAAACCCCTAGGGGTATTTCATGCAAAGGATTTAAAACAATAATCCACGTATTTACGTAAAGCGAAAGCGTTAAATGTGAATTGGTGAAAAGTCCAATCAGACTTTTGTTTTTATGAAAAGATCAAAGTTGCGTCGGGAGAAAGGGCTTGGGTTCGGGTGCGTGGGACTCGAAGCTTTCCTTTTTCTTTTAGTCAACTAGTGGAATTAATAACTGGTATAATACCGGTAAACTTTTGGTATTACGAACGGTGTAAGGTATGGCTGAACAAGTCTGAGACAACGTGTCCAATAAACCTTCCGTTCAGAATATCTATCTCAAGGCTACTCGGAGCTTGGGAGATGCGGGTAGCCGATGGGCTAACCTCACCATCCCTGAGCGATGAAGAGGTTTTGGGATAGAGTCTGAAAGGAGCGAGCAAGCGTGCAATACGTCTATGCGATTTGAGTAAGTAATAATAAACCAATGAATCATTAGTCAACAGTTTTCGAAAGGTCAGATATCCATAGGTAGGACCCGGACAGATATATAGTTCCCCTTTGACGATATTCTTCGTATTGATGAGAATTTTCCTTTGTTGTCGTTACAGTTAGCATTAAGCAAGACCCCTTGAGTAGGTAGATTCCTCGACGATGGCGAGCAGCGTCGAATGCAACGTGTGCTTAGGCACGATGACGGAGGCGGATGGCGGTATCTGTTCGTCGGAATGTGGGCACGTGTTCCACATAAGATGTCAGTGGACTTGGGCGGAGGAGGAGCGGACCGATTGCCCCGTTTGTTGGTGACCGAATTACACGACGCATCCCCTCTACTTACGGTTCAGATAAACACGCTCCGTCGGGAACTCCGTGACGCCGAAGAGAGATATGAGGGTGCAGAGGCTCAAGTGGCTGACTTGCTCAGCATTAACGAGCAACAAAACCAACAGCATCGAAACCACCTCAGAACTCTCGCACGCGAGGAGGAAGCGGCCCAGGAGGAAATAAGGCACCTCCGGCTGGAGAATAGCCGACTGCGTAACCAACCACACCAGGACTACCAGACCTTACGGGCCGAGATGGATGCATCCCAGGCTCGGCACAGCCGGCAAGTCGAAACCTTAATGCGCGATGTGGCGCAGATGCAGAGGCAATGGGAGGTGACACAAGCCGAAAACCGCGCCCTGCAAGCGAGGATGACCAATCACCTGGACCTGGAAGTGGAAGTGCGTGAGCTACGTCGTCGGAACGAAGATCTGACCCGAGAGCAGGAGACAGCCAAATCATGCCAGCGAGAGGGCACAGTCAAGTCAAAGACCCCAGGATACGCGGCCAGCCGCCTGTCAATTCGTTATTTCCCGGCGTCGATAGAGCATGACACCAGCGAGAAGATACGCAAGCTCTTGGAACGAATGGACATTATCTACCGGCCCGAAGACTTGACCATACGTTCGTGTGCTCCACTGGTGGCTACCCCACCGAGTATCAGGTAGGACTGGAGGTCAAAGTATCGGATCTCAAGTTTGAAATCCTGAACCGGTTTGAACGCCTGCAACACACTGGCAGGGCAGCCTTACAGTGTTTGGTCGTCAAAAATAGCGAAGTCGTCTCCGAGTTCTACAAGACGGTGACCAGCAGAGTTTTCGGCAGAAAAGGAGTGAGGACCATTAGGCTCTTCGAGGACCAGGTTGTCATCCACCTAGCCGGAGAGGCGAATCATTGTGGGGTCGAAACGGAGGATCAGCTACAGACAGTGCTAAATCGGCTGCCGCAGACCTCAGGAGCAAGAGCGACCCCCCGCTAAAACGTCCAACCAGGACCGTAACAAAAATAAGGACCTCACCACCGGGTAGCACCCGCATCAATTTCCGGAGCGGTAGCGGACTATCCAGGTGGGGATTCTCCAGAAACAACACCCCATGATCAGGCACAGACCGGAGAAAGTTTCCCTGTCATCCTTCGCCAGGCCTGTCATCAGGATTACCGGGTTTATGGCGGCGCCGAACTGACCATCTACCGACGGCCACATAATCTGGCAACCACCCGTTTGATTACACCACCACAGAACTTGGTGGGTACCACCTGTTGAAATTGTACCATGACAGTTGGTAAATGAAAAGTAAACAACATTGTCAGAATTATCTGGCAAAACGGCAATTTTCACAGAAATTTCGAGAAATCAGGCCGGAACGAGTGAAATTTGCAACAACGGCAGTAAAATTCCCGCAAACCGGCGTCATCTGATCGTTTCGGCCATTTTGCAAATCAATTGCGAAATAGTCAGTGTGACAATCAGTAAAGTTGTCAGCAGCCGCAGTATTCAACAACTAAAGGTTATAGCGTCCAATTGAAAATTTTTAAGAGAAAAGTAAAAAAAAAAGGTAAAAGGAAAGGAAACCAAGCACCACCACCTCATCTTTAGGAGCGCGGAATTCCAGTGCCCCTGAGAACTAGCAGACTAGTCAAGTTTTCGTGCCCCGAACAGCAAGTGAAAAAGTAAGGAAAAGTGGTGTAAGTATGTGATCGTTGCCTGCCTTTATTTTACCCCAACAGTAATATCCTTTGTTGTCCCTGACCACTCCAGCCCTCGAGTAAATCAACATCAGAGAACAACGAGCCAGAGAAGCGAAATTTCATTCCATTAGCGGTGCCAGTTCCTCCAAAACCAGGTAAAGACCGAACCGATCTGGTGAATCAGGTCAGAAAAGTCGAGTATAATAGCGTCAAAGCAGATTAAATATATCAAACCTTACTGAGAAAACGCAAAGCTGACACAGTTCCACGTTTCCCCCCCACAGATAGCAAACGAGATCCTACCCGAGTGCCCGACGAGACCCCGCGTTAACGTACTTAAAAGCCGAAGGCAGCACGAACCAGTCAGAACTGTCCGGCAGTTGTTTAGGTTACCCATCGAAAGACTGCGCATTCGGAGGTTCGGTGAGTACTGCAGAGGTTGTACCTGGCATACCAGCAGGAACAGGCAGTACCACCGGGTTACTCTGGGTGTGCATATCCGGACGTGGGGTCAAAAAACGTCAACCGCCCGGTCAGTTCTGATCGGCCAGTGCTGTGGCTCGAAAGTGTGGAAAGCGCCAAACGCCATAAACAGTCTTCGTCGCACCAAGCACTCTGATCAGAGCTCCATTAACAACACCAGCTCCAGCAGGTCTGCCAAATCCACTAGGAATATCTCTCATCTACCACCAGCAGATAGCTAAGCCACGTAACGACCGTCATACACAGGCCAGAAACGCTTAGCTGCATAGGCAACAACAACACCATCGTTCATCACTAGCCACAGTCATTTACAGCAGCAACACCATCAGCTAGATCAGCCCTAAACACCAACAGCAGCTGCATCTGTTTTCTTTGGTCATATCCGCAAGTAGATAATACCCTAAATCCAGTCCCTATCTTTGACCAGCAGTTAGCGGTAAGTCCAGTTTTTCTTTTTTGGACGTCTGAACACCAATGGACCGTATGTAGAGTAGGGCATCTGCAAGAGAAACCACTACGTTATCCCAAGTGCATATTTTCAGTGCCTAAAGGATAGAGTAGCGAAAAGTGTCATCATAAAATAAAAAAAAAAAATTAATTAAGTTCACGATTAGATAATATAAACCTGATAGGGTTGCAAGATCCTAGTTCGAAAATACACCCTTAAAGTGTTAAAGATAATACTCAAGAGAAGTGAAAAGGGTGAAAGTTAAATAAATTATGTAAATGTGGATATAATATAGATTTGCTAAACTTAAATTTGGAAATGAAGAAAAATTAGATTGTTATAATTACGGTTTTGAGAAAACCGCCTAAAAGATACTTCGAATTTCAAATGAGTAAGTGAAATTCGGAAATCTTTTTAGTGTTAAATTAATTTTAAAGCTAATTTATAAGAACTCTAGCACTTTAAATTCAGAGGCACCCTGGAGTTATAAGTGCTATTTAAAATTTAACTCAGTAGTGCTAAGTAAGAGGAGAATATAAAGTGTTGAAAATCGGGAATATTCAAGTGCAGAAAGTGTTTTTAATTTTTCAAAATTCCAAGAGAAGTTTGAGCAATTAAAGGCTAAATGAATATAAGCGATTTTGAATTTTGAATTAAATTATATTTGTACCGAAATTCGAATTTGAAGTTTTTACAAATAAAATATAACACTAAATTGCGAACTAGATACAAATTGAAGAGAGTAACATTTGCTAAAGAATATGTTACAAAATTTAAAGTGCTAAAGTGTAGTGTAAGAAGTAAGAAGAAGAAAAGGAAAAAGAAAATAGAAGTAAGAGAATAAGGAAAATACTAATTTGAGAAAAAGTTTAAGGTCCGTGTTGGACTTCTAAAGAAAAAAAAAAAGAAAAAAAAAACGAAGAAACAATGAAATAAAGCAGATTAGGAGTGAGCACGATAGGGTGACGTACCGACTATATATTTATGTATTTTTATTCTTGTGGTATCCTATATATATAGATTTACATTTCTTTTCATTTATAATATATAAAGCGACGTGGCCATGGTGTAGAAAATCTTATATATATATATATTTATAGCTTATTTCTACCGCTATGGGATTATAACCAGTATTTATCTATGGTTCATTGACATAAATACTTGTGCCCAAATACGGTTCGTTACTATTAATTCGTCACGAGCCGCATTTGTAGCAATTGGCTAATAGGGATACCCGGTTTAAACGTGCCCGTTAGGTGGCCAAGTACTTAATCTCGGGGTTCTATGACGTGAAACATGGTGTTCACTGCTATTGTTTGTTTTTTTTTTTATCTTACGAATCGTTGTGTCATGCCAGAAGTATAAGTCGAGGCGTAAGCTTTTTCATCTATAGATTTTCCTGCCTGCTGTTTCAAAGGCATATTAAAGTTAAGATTATATCCATGGAGTGGATTTGTTATCAGGTACTCCATAAGAGGCCTGCATATTGTTTTGCTTGAAATAACGTAGCGCTTCGCCCATGTGGCACCCTAATGTAAATTGTTGTTATTTTCTTATACATTAAGCATGAAATTATTAGTAAATTAAGCGAACCACATACGGTATTCTAAGGGCCTCATTGATAGGCCGAAATAAAGTTTTATAACGATTGTAATCGGTTTTGCGCGTTGTTGAATATGGTTGTGTAGACAATCATGGTGATGTAGGGGTAAGTCAAGGGTAAGTTTCCAGGGGCAACGTTGTCTTTTGGGACGCTGAGAAGAGAAACAGCGTCATGGTGAAACAGGAAGTTTCAAGTGGGTGGGTATAAACTGACTATAACATCTGTCAGTACATCTCAGGCCAGATAAAAGTATTTCCTGTCGACAATAATTTTCTCCAGCACGATCACGAATGTCCCTCTTTTTGATTCATAATTGTGCCTTTTCGTTTTGATTTGCTATTGAAAATATAACTCGGGCTCTGTTTCTTTTTTTCTGTCTTTCGTCCAGTATTGGTATCACGACTTGGTATGTAATTTTAGTGTTATGAGGTTAATTGTTTACGCGAGGATTAAGCGGAAAGATCCCCCCCTCTCAATCCATGCAACAACGGTTGAAAATTCAAATTCGAAATAATAGCAATTTAACTTCAATATGACAATGATTATAATAATCTGCAAAAATTCTAAATCTTGATCTTGGATTTTACGGAAAATTTTCGGAAAAAATAGTGTTTGAAGATTTGCGGTCGAAGCTCCAAAAGGATAGTGAATTGATATTTTGAGAACACGGAAGGAAATTTGGCTACCGCAAACAACTGCCAATGATCTCGTGGTAGATATTTGTTTTTGAAGTCGGAACCGCAACCTCTTTGGCTTTCTGGGTTGGGCCGCAAAAATTCCGCAAATTTCATTTATTAAAAATGGTTATGGGACTATCGTAAATCAAGGGGCACCACATATAACAACATTTTCTGGATAACCTTTACAAAATAATATTGAGCAATCCTTTCCCGTGTCCCACCTTATGGGGACATCATTTTTGGCAAATCACATCATCATGAACATTAAGATGAAGATGACAATTATCCGATATGTGAGGGGTTCCACGCTATAACATCATTTTTGGCAAATCACATCATCATGAACATTAAGATGAAGATGACAATTATCCGATATGTGAGGGGTTCCACGCTATAAACAAGAAGATTACGTTCGAGAAAGAGCTCCAGATATTTAAATTTTATAATTTACTTTAATACTGTTATCAAGATTTAGAATTTTTGCAGATTATTATAATCATATTATACATCAACTTTCCTGTCTTCGAGCGCTTGACGACATTGGATGAGAATAAGTGAGTAATTTGAAATTATTACACATAAAAATATCAATACATTTTTTTTTGCACTACACATATTACGAATGATTATAGTTAAATTAGGTAATCTTAACAATATTAGAACATTGGCCTTCAATTTTACATAAATTTGATCTTAATTTTAACTATAACTATACTTTTTTTTTTTGCATAACTGATTTTTTTTTATATTTTGTTTACTTTCCTCTCTGTATGCAACTTCCTCTCTTCATAAATAGAATTAGTACCATTAATTTAGATTATTTAATAATGAATTTTGTGATAATAAATTTTGAAAAGATGAATATTTAAGCATATCATAACATTTATTCGCGAAAATGAAGTATAGTTAATTGGTGGGGTAAAGGGCTGACCAATTTATGAAGAGAGTCAGCATGGTAGGGTGGGCAACGTTCCTCTTCGGGAATAAACTGTAATCTGAATTAATTCCCAAATGACATAGCCTTTCCATGTATAGTTTGTGGTAAATTTATTTGTGAAGGTGCGTATGGCTTTAGTTAGCGAAATATCTTAATCTAGGAAAAGCTACCTACAATTTAACCGAGATCCATCCTTTCAGGCAAGAACACCCCCCAGCCCTGGGCTAAGCCGGTATAAAAGGTAGCAATGGCCAAGAAAGGATAGAGTCTGGTGGAGCGGGTCGTTACAGATATTATAAATGATGAATTTCATTTAAAAATCGAGATAAAACTGAAATTTTGAACCCGACCACCTCAGATATCGATGAAATTTTGTTCATAGCTAAATTTGATCAATACAAACAAACTCTCATTTTTAGAAATGACTGTTTTGGGATTTTTTGGGCGTGGCTCAGTGGGAAAGTTTTCGAAAAAACGCGAAAATGGTCGAAAAGAGCTCCATTTGAACTACAATAACTCAGAATCGGCTGAACCGATTTCCATGATCTTGGTATCATTCAAAAGATATTTTAACAGGCTTTATGACACTTTTTTAAAAAAAAAAATACACTGTAAAAAATTTTATAACAAAAAAAAATTTTAACTAACGATAAAACCAAAAAGATCAAGGGTTTTTTTACAGTGTATTATTTTGTTAGAAAGGTTTATCCTTCACCTATACCATATCAAAAAATAAAAATGGGTTCTTTTTTAGTTTTTTTTATATAATTTTTTAAGTAGTGTCACTTCCAGTAATTGCCCTTATATTTTATATTTACAGGTAAAATAAATAAACATTGTCCCAGGAAAATTCATTTTGCTCCATTTAAACTACAATAACTCAGAATCGGCTGAACCGATTTCCACGATCTTGGTATCATTAAAAAGATATTTTAACAGGCTTTTTGACACTCTAAAAAAAATAAATAAATACACTGTAAAAAATTTTATAACAAAAAAAAAATTTTAACTAACGAAAAAACCAAAAAGATCAAGGGTTTTTTACAGTGTATTATTTTTTTAGAAAGGTTTATCCTTCACCTATACCATATCCAAAAAAATGGGGTCTTTTTTAGTTTTTTTATATAATTTTTTAAGTAGTGTCACTTCTAGTAATTGCCCTAATATTTTATATTTACATGTAAAATAAATAAACATTGTCCCAGGAAAATTATGTCCCCAAAAAGTTCTTGCTTGCCTTAAAAATTGCTATATAAATGCACCTGATGAACGTACCGAAATTCATAATTATAAACAGTTTCGAGAAGGCAAGATATCCCAATTACAATGAGCAGCGCAAAATTTCTTACAAATAATTAACTTAAAAAAAATGTAAATAAAATAAAACACAAATTAATAAAAACATGGCAAATAAGATAAACAATTGTTGATGGTTTTTTATTTGTAAACATTTAAAAAATGTTAGAATTGTTGAACTATTTTGTAAATGTGTAAGAATGTGACCTGATATTTTCGCTGTTATTCGAATTATTTCGAAAACTTTCGGTACGTATTACTAGAAGTGACACTACTTAAAAAATTATATAAAAAAAACTAAAAAAGACCCCATTTTTATTTTTGGACTAGAAGTGACACTACTTAAAAAATTATATAAAAGAAACTAAAAAAGACCCCATTTTTATTTTTGGATATGGTATAGGTGAAGGATAAACCTTTCTAAAAAAATAATACACTGTAAAAAACCCCTTGATCTTTTTGGTTTTTTCGTTAGTTAAAATTTTTTTTGTTATAAAATTTTTTACAGTGTATTTTTTTTTAAGCGTGTCATAAAGCCTGTTAAAATATCTTTTTAATGATACCAAGATCATGGAAATCGGTTCAGCCGATTCTGAGTTATTGTAGTTTAAATGAAGCAAAATGAATTTTCCTGGGACAATGTTTATTTATTTTACCTGTAAATATAAAATATAAGGGCAATTACTAGAAGTGACACTACTTAAAAAATTATATAAAAAAAACTAAAAAAGAACCCATTTTTATTTTTTGATATGGTATAGGTAAAGGATAAACCTTTCTAAAAAAATAGTACACTGTAAAAAAATTCTTGATCTTTTTGGTTTTATCGCTACTTAAAATTTTTTTTTGTTATAAAATTTTTTACAGTGTATTTTTTATTTTTTTAAACGTGTCATAAAGCCTCTTAAAATATCTATTTAATGATACCAAGAGCATGGAAATCGGTTCAGCCGATTCTGAGTTATTGTAGTTCAAATGGAGCTCTTTTCGACCATTTTCGCGTTTTTTCGAAAACTTTCTACTTTCATTTCTAAAAATGAGAGTTTGTTTGTATTGATCAAATTTAGCTATGAACAAAATTTCATCGATATCTGAGGGGGTCGGGTGCAATGCATCTCGATTTTTACATGAAATTCATCAAATGGCGTCCAACGTGGGGCCAAAACATCAAAGGAATAGAATTGCATACTTAAATTATGTTGTAATTATGAGAACAGTTGGAAGATCGTGGATGTTTGCCTCATTTAAAATTAGAGATTCGTTAGCTAAAGCATTGAGACGCAATATTTTTATATTTGAACTTTGGATTTACAGCATGGATTTTGGATTTAAACGCGATGCCAAATCTGACGACTATTTAAAATTACAATTTGCGTGTATTGTTCGTTGGATTTCAATTCTGGATTTCTGATCCGGTATTTCATTTCATTTATTGATTTGTATAACCAAACACAACAAGACTAATGTCTTATATATTATAGTGTTGGTTTAAATGTGTACATTTTCAAGTTTTAATAAATTCTTACATCTAACAAAATATTAAAATATTACTGTAATTGACAAGCAAACATTAAAATACAATTTATTTGAATAAATCAAAGAGCTCCTTTTTGAAACGTGGGGCATTGCTTATTATTTGAATACTCGATGGAAGGTGGTTCCAGAGACGTACGCTACATATAAAAAATTGTCTTTCCGACGTTAAAGTATGAATTCTTCTATTGACAAGTTTCATTCCTCGATTTGATCTCACAGTGCAACACGAAAAAAAATAACCATATACGGACACCACTACGTGATAAAAGACTAAAAAAAAAGACCCGTGTCTCCCAATTTTTCCCAAAGTCATGCACTTTTTTTTTATGGGCCGCCAAAGATTTGGGGCCTCGGTATCATTTTCGTAAAAATGTGATCATTTTCTCAGGCTCATATCTTGCAAACCGTTCAGAATTTCGATTTACTTTCTGAGCTCTTGTCATAAAGAACAAAAATTGCGAACATATAAAATCAAAAAAACTTCACCTTCCAGATCAAAATCGCAAAAAACTTAAAAAAATTAGATTTTGTTTACCTTTTTTCCCGTGTTCAGGTCCATAGGTAGCAAACCATTCAAAATTCAAGGAAACAATCAACTACAAAAATTTACCTAAGATCTCAGTAAATAAATTTCAAGAACATATAAACTTCCTAGAGATGATTCTTAACAGTGTTTAGGTAGCACGCAAAAGTGAAAAATTTGCCGAAAATTTTTTAATTTCATTTTTTTTACCTTTTTCTCCTGTTCAGGTCCATAGGTAGCAAAAAATGAAATATGCCTGGCCAGAACCATGTGTTTGTCCAAGGGTTAACACCGTTTAGGTAGCGCTTAGGTATCACGCGATCATGCACCGACAGCAGCAGCACAGGCAATGCAGTAAGCTCAGCACACGCAACAAGGGACGCAGCCCACAATATAAAAGCGACACGACGCTCACATCGAGGCATTACACAGGTAATGAAATTAAAAAATTCTCGGCAAATTTTTCACTTTTGCGTGCTACCTAAACAGTGTTAAGAATCATCTCTAGGAAGTTTATATGTCTAGAAATTTGTTTATTGAGAGATCTTAGGTAAATTTTTGTAGTTGATTGTTTCCTTGAATTTTGAACGGTTTGCTACCTATGGACCTGAACACGGGAAAAAAGGTAAAAAAAAATTGAATTTTTTTAAGTTTTTTGCGATTTTGATCTGGAAGGTGAAGTTTTTTTGATTTTATATGTTCGCAATTCTTTATGACAAGAGCTACAACTTTGCCTCAGAGAGTAAATCGAAATTCTGAACGGTTTGCAAGATATGAGCCTGAGAAAATGATCACATTTTTACGAAAATGATACCGAGGCCCCAAATCTTTGGCGGCCCATAAAAAAAAAAGTGCATGACTTTGGGAAAAATTGGGAAACACGGGTCTTTTTTTTTTAGTCTTTTATCACATAGTGGTGTCCGTATATGGTTATTTTGCCATGACTTAAAAAATTACACACAGTGTCTTGCAAAGTTTATGCGGGTGAATAAGTGTTCGGGTGTCTTGGTGTATATGATCTTATGTAGAAGTATTAAGCACTTTGTTTTATGAAGATTATCAAAAGATATATTAAATATTTGATAGGCAAACTGAGATATTGTGTCGTATGGTTTCTTATTAAAAACATATCGCGCAATGTTGTTATAGGCCACATTCAGCCTGCGCGAATCGGCTGTGTAACAGTTTGCAAAAACTTCACATCCATAAAGCAAGGTAATGATGAGGTATGATTTTGCCAACAGCAATCTAATTTCAAAAGGTGTAGAGATACGAACTGCCCATAAGTTTCTTAGCATCCCATACACCTTGCCAACAGCGCCATTTATATGGTTAGTCCAAGTAAGCTTGGAATTAAAAGTTAATCCGAGATTGCACGCAGTTTGAACACTAGCTATCTTGGTGTTATTGATTTTCAAACAGTCTTCCTCGTTGATTGTAACCGGTCGTTTTGAAATTGTGATCAATTTTGTTTTTGATGGGTTAAGACATAATCCATTGTTGTTGGCCCATTGGTAGATTAAATTTAAGTCACGATTAATGTTTAACGTACATAACGTAATATCCTTAACCTTGGCACTAGTGTAGAGCTGCACATCATCAGCATACATTTGAATATTACATGTTACTGGTACATTTGGAAGATCATTAATATAGATCGAAAAGAGAAGTGGTCCAAGAACAGATCCTTGAGGAACTCCCTTTGGCACGCTCAGAGCGTTTGATCGATGGTTATCAATTACCGTTACCTGTGATCGATGCGATAAATAATGGTATTAGTTTGCATGCTGTTTCCGAGAAATTAAAAAGTTTTTTTAGTTTAGTATTGAGTATTTTATGGTCAACCGTGTCAAAGGCCTTGCTGTGGTCTAGGAGAACTAAAAACGACACCATTTTATCATCCATTTTCTGCCGAAGATCTTCAACCACATCGATACGAGCTGTTATGCAACTTCTTTTCTTCCTAAAACCAGATTGTTGGTCAGAAAGAAGTTTATGGTG
This sequence comes from Phaonia tiefii, assembly GCA_963931995.1. Lineage (NCBI taxonomy): Eukaryota > Metazoa > Arthropoda > Insecta > Diptera > Muscidae > Phaonia > Phaonia tiefii. The sequence goes on from OZ008368.1 coordinate 134,262,808, forward strand.
ATCCAGGTAGTTACTTATTTGATTACTCATTATAACTTCAAGCGCTTTAGACAAATAAGACAGGATGGCGATTGGACGAAACTCATTGTTCTGCTTAGGTATGGGTATAATTTTTGCCATCTTCCATTTACACGGAAATATTGACTTTGTGAGCACAGTATTAAACAGGTGCGTAAAGTAAGGTAGCAATTTAGGGAGAATAATTTTTATAAATGAAGGATTCATTTCATCTGTGCCAACTGCATCTGATTTTATGGATAAAAAACTGGTGGACTTCAGTGGTACAATACACATAAGACAGGTACAATACACATATTTTCATAAAAATTCTCAGATGAGGAAACGGCAATTGAGTTAACAAACTTTTCATTTAATTCGTCGACATTAAGGTCTGTTGTTACACCTTTTCTCTTATCTCCTATACCAATGCTGCGTATCTCTTTCCATCTTCTTCTACTGTCAACCGCATTTTTAAACTTATTTCGAAAATACGCTTGCTTGGCAGTATTTATAATTTTAACAACGGCTTTCCGTGCTTTTCGAAAGTTGTCGTAGAGAAACTGTGTTCTAAAACGTTTCCACCGCTTGTAGGCATAATTACGTGCGTCAATTAAATATTTTATGTCAGAATTAAACCATGGTTGCTGCTTATTTCTAATGATTTTGGTTTTCTCAGGGACACAGTTATTGTATATTGCACTTATATGGATTTGAATGTATTCCAATTGATCGTCAACGCTGTTAAAGTGATAAATTGCGTCCCAGTATACTTCGTCAATCTGTTCATTCAGCAAAAACCAATCGATGCTCTTAAAGTCACGAAAGGTTATGGTAGAATTATCTTGATTTACATGGATATCATAGGTCAAAAAGATAAGATCATGCTTAGAAAACCCTGGAGCCGAGAGTTGATCATATAGGAGTATTTTCGACTAACAACTCACAAAAAAAACATCCAATAAACTGGACGATGTACTTGTAAAATGCGGCGGAACTGAAGTATTGGATGGAAATAAGCAAAGTGTTTCCATACTACAGGACAGACTATTGTCGACTAATAAATTGCTATTAAAATCACCAGCAATCACAATGTCATTGTAGTTGAGCGAAAGAATTTCAATTACGTCGATTAATGTGTTAACATCCACAACAGCATCCATTGCAAGCGGTCGTGTTTTTATCTACGCTCTAGAAAAAGTGAAATATCTCCAGTTAATGTTATACTAGCTAATCAGAAAATAACTGAAATATAGCGCAACAAATATTTAATATTATAGTGAAAAAAACAGCCAAAATCGTGCCACAAATAACAAGTTAAAAGAGTTTTCCTTTCTCCAAAATTTAATTAAACATAATACAAAATTACTAATTCTCGCACAAAACACCAAAAAAGTCAGAAATTTGAGAAAAAAGAGAATAATCTGCAATATGAGTGTTGTGTGTGACGAATGCAAGAAGGAAATTACAACACCAACATTCGTGAAATGCTATAACTGCAATTGCAATTATCACTTTTCTACGTGCTCTCCTCTATCAGAGAGCACTTACTCTAATATGTATGGTGATAGAAAGACGAGCTGGAAATGCCATATATGTAAGCCACGAAATAAAACTTCCAACACCGCGTATCAGGCTGCGGCTCTAAGTGAAAATACTCTGTCAAAACAGCAACGAACCGATGATGACGATTCGGATGTCAATGACCGCACCAAAAAGTTTAAAGGGAATTTATCTCTTAATTCTGTAAACAACAAACTGTGCTCTGTGCAGTCCGATGTTTCAGAACTAAAAACAGACCTGAAAGAAATAAAAATAAGCATAGAACAAGTGGCTACAAATGTAAACACCTCAAACCTACAAATAAAAGAGGAAATACAAAATGCTCTCTTAAGCATCACAAATACAATAGCGACACTGGTAGCCCAAGTGAGTGAACTGAGTGAGAAGGATAAAAAAAGAGAAGAGCAAATATCAACATTAGAAACACGAATTAATAAATTAGAACAACAGCAAATTAGCAAAAATATAGAAATATCGAACATAACAAATACAAGTATAACCGCCTACGACGCTGTAAAAACAATTGCCGGCTCAATATATGTAGATATTAATGTTTCCGACATAAGTAACGCGTATCGATTGAAAAAGAAAGCTGATAAAATTGTGATCGAATTCTCTAGTCTAGACAAGAAGAGAGAATTTATGACAAATATTGAACGGCATAGAGTGGATGCGGCGATAATTAACAAAGAAGAGGAAACCAATCGCAGCAACAACAAATACATTTACATCAACGACCAGCTAACATTCAATAATCGCAAATTATTATGGTTAGCCAAAACTAAAGCCAAGGAATCCAACTGGAAATTCGTATGGGTACGAAGCGGAAATATCTTCGCCAAAAGAAATGAAAATTCACCACCAATCCTCATTAGTAATGCTGCAGATATTGAATCAATCGTAAACGCAATATAAAAAAAAAACTGATTTTGTATTTTGTTTTTCTTTCTTTCATAAATAAATAAAAACAATTTTCCTTATAAACTTTTATAAACTTTAAACAATTTATTTTTATAATAACAAAATGAATACCAACAACAAACAAACAATAAATCACTTTCACGAGATTGATAAAAAGTACTTAAAGTACCCAATATCGCTTTTTTTTACTGAATATTCGGTCGTTACGGCTAAACTTCACTCCCTTTCTGGCGACGATAGAACAGATAATAAACGAAGTTAAAATAATTGTACTTGTTGAAACTAATATCACTGACAATGAGAACAATTTTTACAACATTGCTGGTTTCAATGCAACCTTCTTTAACAGAGAAGGCAGAGGCGGGGGTATCGCCGTTTATGTGAAAGAGAACATCAATTTCAACCATATATCCACAAACACTAAGTCATTCGAACTAATACAGTTGGAAATGATCATAAATAACACAGCGTTCTCCCTTCTCTCAGTCTATCGCCCACCACATCTCAAAGTAAACGAGTTTACATCTCAACTTGATACAATTATCAACAACGTTAAGAAAAAACAAGAGATGATAATAGTTGGAGATATGAACATAGACATAATAAAAGAAAATATCACAACAACAGCATATCTAGCTATGACTCTCTCCAATGGCATGCAGAGTATAGTTAATGAGAGCACTCGTGAAGATGTAGAAAGAAACACAAGCTCTTGCATCGATCATGTGTTCATAAAAACCAACAAAACAAGCTCCCATCCGTACACAACAATAATAACAACAACTATTTCAGATCATTATTCCATATTCTGCTGTGTTAACAAAGAAGTAAACAACCAGGATGGGAAACCACGTGCCTCTCAGGGGCCAAATCTTAACAATTTTGAGGTCAACAGAAAAATTATAAAAACAAACTGGACTGAAATGGCAAGTCACGAAACAAATGCTGATAATCTATATAATAAAATCAACAATAAATTTTGCGATATTTACAAAACATCAACAAAAGAAAAAACACCATATAAAAAGAGATCGCCTAATCCCTGGATTAGCGAAGAACTAGTAAAGTATTGCGTTATACGGGATACACTCTATAGAAAGTGGCTAAACAATAAAACAAACGAAAAATACGAATACGAATACAAAAGGTTTCGAAACTCACTAAATAAAAAGATAAAATGGGCTAAGAATAATTACTACAGAAAAAAATTCATAGAAAATAGACATGATATTCGGGCAACATGGCAACTCATAAATGAAATTATCGGTAAAAAAAACAAGCAACATTGATGAAACAATAACAAAAAACTTTAAAAATGATAACATTAATAATATTTTACACAACTTTTCGAAAAACTTCAACGAAACTGTCGAAAAAATTCTTCATAGATGTGACATCAAAACTCTCAACAACATCGAAACATCGCTCCAAAATTCAATTTTTCTTTCTTATAGCAATGAAGAAGAAATATTCAATATTTTGACTAAAATAAATACGAAAAAAGGTGCCGGTGCGGACGGTATTAGGCCAAAAGACCTGAAAAATAATGCAAGGTTTCTTACACCAATACTAACGAAATTAGTAAATCTAAGCCTGGAAAACGGCACTGTGCCAAAAATGTTGAAAACATCGGTAATAAGGCCAATATATAAAAGTGGAACCAAATCGAATTACAATAACTATAGACCAATTGCAATCCTGCCAATTATTGAAAAAATTCTAGAAGAAGTGGTAGTAAAAAGGCTCACCGAATATTTAAGAAAATACAGAGTCATTAATAAAAACCAGTTCGGATTTCAAAAAGGTCAAAATATAAATAAACTCCTCGGAAACTTCTCCAATCATATAAACAAATGCCTTAGTCAACAAATGCACTGCTTGGTTTTATATATTAACTTTAGCAAAGCATTTGACACCTTGTCACACAGCAAAATCATCCAAATGCTAGAAAAAATAGGAATAAGAGGTAGCACGTTGAATTGGTTTAAAAATTATCTTGAAAACAGATCATACCGTGTAAAAATAAATAACAAACATAGCAATGAAACACCCTCAAAATATGGAGTTCCGCAAGGTTCCAAACTCGGACCCATTCTATATATTATATACGCTAATGATATGCTAAGCTCTCTGCGAGAGAGCGTAACATTTGCCTACGCAGATGATACAGCCATAATTGTAGCTGACAAAAACATCGGTAATGCAACAAAAACTATGCAACATCAATTTGACATAGCAACGAAATGGTGTCATGATAATGGCCTTGTTATAAACGCAACGAAGACAAAAATTATGCATATAAAACCGCCACATCTTAACAACATATCTCCTGAAATAAAGTTCCACGATAATGCATGTCTACATAGACAAAACAATCCAATTGATACCTGTACTACAGTCATCGAACTGGTACAGACATATAAATATCTTGGCGTTCATGTAGACAGTAACTTTAAATGGAATACTCATGTTGAGAACCTACAGAGGAAGCTTAGGAAATCGGCATATGCTCTATTCCACTTAAGTAACTATGCGACTGAAAGCGTTCTTAGACAGGCTTATTTTTCTTTAGCCGAGTCATATATCCGCCACGGAATAGCTGCTTGGGGTAGCGCAACATATTGCAGAACGCTGCAAAACACTCAGAACCAACTTCTCAAAATCCTATGGAAAACTAAACAATTCGATGCAACCAACCACCAATATCCAAACGATAACAGAAACACACCACTAAACCACTATGGCAATAACAGATACGACGACAATGGTATCGCAAACAACAACAGAAACACAGGCGCATACAACAACAATAACTTTTTTGTGAGCAGCTACACCAGACAACCAACGCTAACACCTAACGCTAACAACACTATAGCCTCCAGCAACATAAACATCATCCATAATATAACTGATTACAACAACGAAAACATGATGACGTACAACTACACAGTGGAAGACAACATCACACACAGCACGGTCGCATTAAATAATACGCTCATCAACACCACAGATAGCAACATACGCAATACCCTCAACGACGACAACAACTCCGCTCTAAACAACGCCAATAATAACGAAACCGACAGAAACAACGACAATAACAACCGGAATGATATCAACAATGAAAACAACTACCTGGCCAGTAACAACAACATAAACCATAACAATACCCATATCAACAACATAATCGCACACAATACTTGCAACACTAACAACATAGCAAAAGAGCTGAACGTCCTAAACGTTAAAAGCATCTACCACACAACTCTAGCGAATGAATTCTTCAACGACTCGAGATTTCTCCAGCCAATCGACCATGCCCACAACACAAGGCGTAATGCAGCAGGGAGATTCAAAGAAGGAAGCTTTCACAATGAATACGGGCGTAAAACACTGGACGTAACACTACCAAAGATTTTCAACTCTATACCAACACTTATAATGAACATAAAGGAAAAATATAGAAGAAACAAAATGATTATGAATCACTTTTTAAGCATGCAATGAATTTAAAGTATTAAAACACATGAATTTAAAATAGTAAATTTTAAGAATTTAAAATACAATGGAGAATACACAAACATGAAATATAAAACAGTAAAGATAATTAAATATTTTGAAGCAAAACTAAGATATAATATCCTGCAGACAAGCCGAATGGTTTCGTGGGTTTAATATTTAAACTTTGTATAAAAATTTAATGATCAAATAAATAAAAAAAAAAAAAAAAAAAAAAAAAAAAATTCTGTATTACGGTTGGGTCTGTAAACGTAACCAATGAGCATCTTATCAACAGCATTTAATACCAGTTCCACGAAGATATATTCCATACAGCAATCCTGGTCGGACTTCAGTTTAACAGTGCATTTTAATCCAGTCTTGACATATATAACAACACCACCAGCATTAGTATATCTGTCAGCACGAAATATATTGTACCCAGGAAGTGAATAAATATTATCATTTACATCACGATGAAACCAGGATTCAGATACACAAATGACGTCGACGTTTGAGTTAGTGAAGGCATCACGAAGTTCGTCCATTTTATTATTCAAGCTTTGGGCATTGATGTGCACTATTTTCACCCCTAACTTATTTTTAGCTAATACTCTGATCATATTGTTGAAATTGTCTCTGGAACTGAAGATAGTTTCATAAGTCATGATGAAGCGTACACACAAACAATGCTAATAGTGTAAAATTTGAAATTGAATTATTTGGAGCTTTACAATACTGGTTTACAAACATATTATTTAGAGTTAAAAGAGAGTAATATTTAATATTTAATAAGTGAGCATTCCGATAAAAAATAAAACATAAATATAAATATATATTACTAAAAGTTTTCAAGATGAAATAAATAGATCTACGATCTGTAGTTGCTATAATTCTGTTCAGGATCCTCCCGAAAAAGCTGGTAGAGTTGATCGATATTTTCAATCAGGATTGGTGACTCGGTCCTAGAGCACCTTACATAAATAAGACCACGAAGTGTGAAGACTGCATCAAGTTGCTTTTGTTTTTTGAGTTTCAAATTTTCATTTACGTAGAACGGGTTACCGGAATCAAAGCCAACATGCTTAAGTTGTAGATTACTTTTATTTGTTTTCCGGAATAATGAAATTTTTTTGAGAACGAAGTTTTTGTCATATGGTGACTTCAATTTAACCATTATAACAGAGTCGGAAGTGTTTCGATTATAGCGTACGCTGTTAACGCGGTAGATAGACTTAACAGGCGGAGTAGATATGTTTAGGGTATCGCATAAATTGTCAAACATTTTAAATAGATTTTCCCTATCTGCAGATGGAACACCATTTATGCGTAAGTCACAGGCCACTTGCAAATTATCTTGTTTGAGTTGCTGCGATTTTAAGGTATTTAATTCAGCTTTCATTAAATAGAAATCTTTCGCCATTAAATCAATTTTCTCAGTTACTGTCTCTATGTTTTCCACCCGAGCAGTTATATTTATTTATCTATCGGTTAGTTTTGATATCTCCTTTCTAAAGTCACTCATACTTTTGTCTATTACTGTTAGGAGACGCGATTCACTCTTATTTTTCATATTCTTTATTTGTTCTGTTTCTTTTTCAAACCGTTTCCCAATAAGGTGAAGGAGAGTCATAATTTGAGAGGCGCGGTGTCTTATTTACGTTCTCTTCATTGGGGCCCTGTTGACATTCTCTCAAACGTTTAGGCGCCAGAGTAGATTTATCCACCGATACTGATATTGTGTTAGTTTCATCATCGGAAGAAGACATAGTTGTTGTTGTGAGCAAAGACATGTTGATGTTTTGGTTGAGGTTGTTTTTGTTCATATTTCGTTTTGTCCAAATTCTCCTCTTTTACACAAGAGCACTAATAAAATTGAGATTTGTATGATTTGACTATCTTATTAGTGTTTTACTTTGCACTATTTCAATATTTACAAAATAGAGAATGTAGTGAATGTGATATTATATGTTTATTATGTTATGTTTTAAATATTTAAGAGGATACGTTTAAAATATTAGTTTAAATCGGAGCACACAAAAGTAAAATCTTTAATTCCTTTTGCCCCGGATTTTCATCTTGGAATTGTTCGAGTTTGATACCAAAGTAAATGGATTTAAAATTAACATTTCAATAAAGACATTGAGTGCAAATGAGATTTTGAATACTAATTTAGGTTGGAATTCTACTCAAAAGGTCTTTGTAGTAATTTTGGCATATGCTACAGTATTCAAATTAAACTGTGCTTGAAACATCATATAATTGAGATTTGTAGTGCATTTCTTAATGAATTCCTATACTCTTTTATGAGTTTTGATAATTTAATTACAAATTTTGTGGCTTTATGGAATGGAAAGGTTATCAAAAACCACTAATTAACTTAACTTCAGAAGTAGTGTAAATTTAAATTATATACATAAAGAATAAACGCTTGCGGATAATATATCATCTTCAATTAACTTAGTGAAATACATATTTGAACGTAAATAAACATAAGAAAAATAAATATAATGCCTGTAACTAGAAGTCGGGAAAATTTAAATCTGTTAGACTTGGAACAAGCGGTAAATTGTAGTTTTACAATTGACGTCGATAATCCCTGCGTTCGTATTCCTAATCGTGGGGGAACAGCAGCTACAAGATCGCAAACTGCGCGAAGACAGCGTGAGTTTGATATGGAGGTAGATGAGGGTAGACAGCTAGAGGGAGGTATAGAAAGAGAGATGAATAGGAACGATGCCGCAAATAGACAGCTTGAGGAAGGTATAAATATAGATTTAAGTTTACAGGAACATAGACAGAGACAAGAGAATAGAATTGAGGAGATTCGGCTCAGAGATAGCACCGGACCAGAGGTGCAAATGAGATCAACTGATACTAACACAGCTGAAAGAAATCGGACGAGTTCCGGGAATGAGAACACTCAGGCGATTGTAAATGTTTCGATATCTGCTTTGAGGGAGGAGATAACATTTATCACAAGCGAAATACGGGTCATGTTACAGGATTTTACCAGATCAACTCGGGATCATGAAATTCAGCGCAATCGCCCTGGTCACCACTTACAAAATGTGACAGAAGAAGCGGGAGGTACCAATCGCAATATCGCGAGAAGAGAACCTGCTGGTGACTCATCGATTAATTCTAATGAACCGAATTTTATATTGGGAGATGGTATACATATTGGTTCTAATAGAGAATCGGTTAATGCATCTCATCCTCAAACACGAGATAGAGATATATTCCCGGTTAATTCAAATTCTGAAAAAGTGTTGAACATAATACGTAACTGGAAAATTAACCTAGAGCGCACAACAGGTCGAACTTAACGGCTTAAGTGTATGTCTTACTGACATGGGAAGGTTTAGAGTGCTCCTTCTGAACAATCAACACCGCGCCCCTCTTTTCGAACTAACTAACTAACTACTGGTTTCAAGGATAATTTGACGGTAGATGAATTTATTTACCGTGTTAAGATTATGACAAGAAATAATTTAGGTGGAGACTTTCAATTTATATGTGATCATGCGCATATTTTATTCGAAGGTCAAGCTTTGGAATGGTACTGGAGATATCATCGTCATAACGATCACATCAACTGGAATTTACTGGCAAATGCGTTAAAGAATCAGTATAAGGAAGACTACTCTGATAATGACATATTAGATGATATTAGATGAAGAAAGAGATCACAGAAATCACATGAGAACATAAACGACTATTTAGATGTCATAACAACTTTGAACGCTAAGTTGCAACGTCCGATGCTTGATGCAGATCTATGAGAAACAGCAATGCGTAACTTAAGGCCAGAAATACGTCATGAACTCCTTCATGTACAGGTTTCAAGTATATCACAACTTCACCGAGAGTTCGTAGACACGAACTTTTCATGAGAGAAGTGAATAATAGGGATCGCAAATCAAACAAAGTTCGGATAGAGGAAATCGAGGAATGGTCTACACATGTTCAAAGTTATAAGCCAGATATAGAACAACTGTGTGCAGTTCGGGTTCTTAAATGTTGGAATTGCGACCAGATCGGACATACATTCTTTGATTGTATGGAGGTACGGCAGAGTTTCTGTTATGGATGCGGGATGAAGGAGACTTACAAGCCTAACTGTCCTAAATGTGCACGAAAGGGATCGGGAAACGAGAGGGCTGATGTCTGGCGACACTAAAACGGACATCCGGTATAATGAAGTCTACACAGGAAAATTACACAAATCGCCCAGACGTGACAAATTCACATCCTCTTAAACGTCCTTTACATATTCGTACAGAGGAAATGAGCCAAAATGTGTCTGATGAAAGAAATCGTAAGAAAAAAAGATCAACCGTACGCATACAAGAATATTGTAGTAAACTTAAACAATATAAATCAGCAGTTATATCCTCTATTGTAAGAAAAGAATACGATAACAGACCGTACATAAATATAACTATTGAACAAAATTACCACTATGCCCTTCTAGATAGCGGAGCAAACAGATGTGTTATAGGTGGCAAATTGGCAGATCTTGTTCAAAATAGGAGCGAGTTTAAAATTTGTAAGGGGAATGTTAAAACGGCTGATGGGCAAAGGCAAACTGTTTTAGGTTCAGTTGAATTAAATGTAACATTCCAGAACCAGACCAACCCGATAAATTTTTTAGTGGTGCCTTCAATTTGTCAGGACATAATATGTGGTTACGATTTCTGGTTGGCGTTTGGTCTCAAGATTTCCGTACCATCTATTGAAGATATAACTGAGGAAAGCGAAGATGGCAACAAAATGTTGCTGACGGCCAATCACAAAATGAAACTGGACAAGGTGGTATCGGCATTTCCAAATTCTGAAATAGAGGGTCTGGGTTGTACCACACTCATGGAACATAAGATAGATACTGGTAATGCCAAGTCTGTTAAACAGGAGTACCACCCGATTTCTCCTGCCGTAGAAAATAAACTTTGTGAAGAATTAGACCGGATGCTTTCACTAGGTGTCATTGAGGAGGCGGGAAGTTCACCATGTTCTTCACCAACAGTGGTAGTGTTAAAACCAGGAAAAGTGAGAATGTGTTTGGATAGCAGGCGTTTGAATAGTGTAACAGAAAAGGACGCATATCCAATTCCAAACATAGATGGTTTATTGGCCCGACTTCCTCCAGTTTATTGTATATCCAAGATAGATCTAAAAGACGCCTTTTGGCAGATCAAGCTGGAGGTAAGTTCGAAGCAGAAGACGGCGTTTACAGTACCCAACCGACCTCTGTATCAGTTCACACGTATGCCATTCGGATTATGTAACGCGCCACAGTCACTTTGCCGTCTAATGGATATGGTAATCCCTTACACTATGAAATCTCACGTCTTCGTCTATTTGGACGACTTATTGATTGTATCTAAAAATTTTGATGATCACAATTAAGAAAGGCGGGATTAACAATTAATGTGAGCAAAAGTAGTTTCGCCTTAACAAAAGTTAAATACTTAGGCTATGTTGTGGGAAACGGAACTCTCTAAGTAGATGACGAAAAGGTTAGGGCTATAAGAGATATGCCAGTTCCAAGGACAATTAAGGGTGTTAGAAGATTTCTAGGTATGATGGGGTGGTACCGTCGATTCATATCGAACTATTCGGATATAAGTTTTCCACTTACAGAATTATTGTCTAAAAGCAAGTCCTTTAAATGGGGTGATAGTGCGCAGAAAGCCTTTGATTTGTTAAAAAATCGATTAACGTCGGCTCCAGTACTCGTACACCCCGATTATGAAAAGCCTTTCATCTTACAATGTGATGCCAGTACATATGGAGTCGGGGTAGTACTCGCACAAAAAGTTAGCGAGGGGGTGGAAAGACCAATAGCGTTTATGTCTCAGAAACTTCACAAGTGTCAACGCAATTATACAGTAACAGAACTCGAATGCCTTGCCGTAGTGTTGGGAATCAAAAAATTTAGACCGTATATTGAGGGACATGAGTTCAAAGTCATTTCTGATCATTCGAGCCTTAAGTGGCTCATGTCGCAGAAGGATCTAACTGGAAGATTGGCGCGCTGGGCACTTAAGCTTCAAGGTTATCTATTTACTATCGAACATAGAAGAGGCAAGGATAATGTTGTGCCAGATGTTTTGTCGCGTATTCACGAAGGTGAAGAGTCTATTGATATTATTGACATAGAAACTCTGCCCGCTATTGACGTAAATTCTCAAGAGTTCGATAGTGCTGATTATGTTAAATTGCGACAGGAATGCGAAATGGCTGATACACCAGATATGAGAATTGTGGATAAATTTATTTACAAACGAACGGACTTTTCCCGAGGAGCTTCGGACGAATCGGAGGGATGGAAGCTGGTAGTTCCGGAAAAATTGAGGAATAATGTAATTTTTGCAGCTCATGATATACCCACCGCAGGTCACAGTGGTATTGGACGGACGCATACGGCGGTACTTTTATTGGCCAGGTATTGTTGTGGATGTTCGTACTTATATACAGGGCTGCGAATTGTGTAAAACATCGAAGACGCCAACAATGGTGACAAAACCCCCATTAGGATATATGATCGAGAGTAGTCGACCATTTCAACGCTTGTATGTTGTTATTATAGGACCTCTCCCTCGCTCTAAATGTGGTTATGTTGGAATTTTGGTAATACTGGACCATTTCTCTAAATTTACGTTTTTGGAGCCATTGCGTAGAATGATATCTAAACCAATTATAGAGTATATGGAAAATAAAATTTTTCATTGTTTTGGAGTCCCGGAAGTCGTTGTAACTGATAATGGATCACAATTTAAATGCAAGAATTTTGAAAAATTGTTGGCTAATCATGGAGTACAACATGTGGTAACGGCAGTTTACAGTCCGCAGGCTAACGCTAGTGAGCGAGTTAATCGCGTGATCAATGAAGCCCTGAGAACCTTTGTTAGGAAGGATCATAGAAATTGGGATAGTTACCTAAGTAGCGTAAATTGTTCACTACGAAATAGCATTCATCAAAGTTTGCAAGAAACGCCTTATAAAGTTGTATTTGGTCAAACTATGGTGACACATGGCAACGACTATTCATTGTTAAGAAGACTAAGTTCACTAGCCGAAGGCGATGCAATATTGGAACGTCAGGATCGATTCCAGTTGGTGAGAAAATCAATTGGAGCATGTATGAGAAAGGCATATGAAAAGAATCAACGCACATATGATTTAAAGTCCCGACGAAAAGTTTTTGACGTTGAAGAGGAAGTGTATAGGCGAAATTTTACACAAAGTTCTAAGGTAAAACATTACAGTAGTAAGTTAGCCCCTGTTGCCATCAAGGCTAAGGTCCTTCGGCGGTTGGGTAAGGTCTATTATGAACTTCAGGATATGGAATCCGAAAACCGGGGGATATATCACGCAAAAGATATATGGAAGTCATAAATTTGTAACCTGAGGGTGAACAGTTTTTTTTTTTTTTTTATTAAAGCATGGTGTTATTTGTGAGGTCATTTTCGATGTTCACTGTATACTAAGAATATAGAATTGATATTCTTATAGTATAATATATATAGTTTTTTTGGGGTTTTGGAAAGGAAAATTGTTTTTTTAGTTTTTTGTTTTTGGGAAATAAGTTGTCGAGGAGAGCAGAAGGTTTGGATTTTACGGAAAATTTTCGGAAAAAATAGTGGTTGAAGATTTGCGGTCGAAGCTCCAAAAGGATAGTGCATTGATATTTTGAGAACACGGAAGGCAATTTGGCTAACGCAAAGAACTGCCAATGATCCTCTTTGACTTTCTGGCGTTGGGCCGCAAAAATTCCGCAAATTTCATTCATTAAAAATGGTTATGGGATTATCGTAAATCAAGGGGCACCACATCTAACAACATTTTCGGGATAACCTTTACAAAATAATATTGAGAAATCCTTTCCCGTGTCCCACCTTATGGGGACATCATTTTTGGCAAATCACATCATCATGAACATTAAGATGAAGATGACAATTATCCGATATGGGAGGGGTTCCACGCTATAAACAAGAAGATTACATTCGAGAAACAGCTCCAGATATTTAAATTTTATAATTTACTTTAATACTGTTAACAAGATTTAGAATTTTTGCAGATTATTATAATCATATTATACATCAACTTTCCTGTCTTCGAGCGCTTGACGACATTGGATGAGAATAAGTGAGTAATTTGAAATTATTACACATAAAAATATCAATACATTTTTTTTTGCACTACACATATTACGAATGATTATAGTTAAATAGTATCGGCCGATTTAAGCTTGAAAACTGTCGAAAATTGGGTTCAGCGTCTGGACTTCTGCAAGCGTGCCCGTGGTGGCCATGCAAAAGAAATCGAGTTCCATACATAATGGCGTCGAACGTACTTTCACAGGAATAAAGAATTTCATTGGTATCTAATACCAGTTTTGTTTTATTTAAAAAAACTTTTGTAGCGCTCTTATTGAAAAACCCGTTATATATATATTGATGTTAAGCTTCTAATCAAAACATAAGGCAATCACATGTAAAACTTTTGAAAAAAAACTTAATTAAATAAAATTTTAATCAATACGATTTAATTCTCCACTTAATTGTAATACGATTTAATTCTCCGCTTAATTGTAATGCGGCTAAAACACTGGTTTGCTAGACGCAAACCATCTTCGGCATAACACATAACCTCTGTCCGATCGTGACTGCAGCTGCACCAATAGTGGGTGGTTTTCTGTTTCAGCTGGCTCCTTGTTAACTATGATCTTCTGCTGTTGAACCCCTGGATTTGACATGATTTTCAATCAAATATTCTTGTTGCTATTCACCAAATGGGGATATTATCTAAGAACTTCTGAGATAATTTTACCATGGTTCATCTTGGAGTTGGAACTGTCTTTCGCCACAATGGTGAGGGGTTTATAAGGTTCACCGTGCTTTACTATGGTGGTGGTGGTACCGGTGGATCTTCCGACTGCTGTTGTGTTGTGGTTGTTCGAACAGCAGCAGTAGTGCTTGAGGTGTCGTTGTCCATAATGCCTGCATCATAGTCTCCATTATCCCCCAAATCGGTGGCAATTGTTTGCTGAACAGCAAACTATTTAACTTCTTTCAAATTTATTTTTTTTCTGGTGGAGAAATAAACGTTGTGACGGCGGGTCTTTTGTTGTTATTATATCCCTTTTTAAGTTGTTCAAAAGGGTATGTAGCGATGTGGTGCTGCTATTGAGTTGACATCTTTAAGAGATTATAACGACGTTGTTTGGACTCTTGTTTCATACACGAAAATGTTCAGCTTATCTGCTGTTTCACGGATATGAGGCTTGTCCCCTCCATACTGGACGAGGGAGGTAACACCCTTGTATGTATTTTGTATTACTTTCACCTACCACAATAAGACTGTTTTTGTTGCTGTGTGGCCGTTGGTGGTGCAATGGTAGTGTGCGCGGCTCTTGTGCATGAGGTCGTGGCTTCGATTCCAACTCTGACCACCTTAAGTTTCTTTCGACGACGGTCACCTCGCTTAGCCATGGCGACACTATCGAGTACTTAGCCATGAAAAAGCTTCTCAAAATACCGTTCTGAATCGGTGTAAAACTGCAGGTCCCCATCAGTGAGTATAAAACTAGAACGCGCACAGCTCACAGGTTGTGAGAAGCTTTCCCTAATCCCTTCATGGGATGTAACCGGAAACCATTTATTTATTTTATTTTGTTGCTGTATTAAGGAATGACCTGCTGTACTGACAGCGGTACCGGCAGCACAATAAACCATTCCCTAAGTGTAATGTAACTGAATTTGGAAATAAACTTGGTTGGCTGAAAAGGCTGCAAGACAGCACGCGGTCTAGCACACTTAGGCTAAAGAAGCCCATTGTGATACTTGCAGTTTCCTCCATAGCAACGACTGACTAGCCGTCTAGCCAATTTGCCCTTTCAATAAATTTGTCTATAAGACCTTCAGAAATATCCGGTAGGGCAACGGTGCTAACTAAATGTGTTCAGAATATCCTATATCTCAGTCCTGCCAGAGCAGAGCAATCCAAGAGAAGGTGTCGTCGTTGGTGTCGTCGTCTTCCATGCAGCATCTACAGAGAGTGGAGTTTCTAAGTCCCAATCTTAGGGCGTGTTTTACTACAATGTCGCGTAAGTGTTCCTATCATTGTAGATAACCTTGAAGGAGATATTTACATTTAGGTCCGGAGAATGGACCCCATAGCCACTTGCTCGTCCAACTTTGATCCATCCGTGAAAAATCTGATTCCAGTGACTTTTCCCAGGTATTCCTGTTCGGAATAGAAGTCCTTAGATATGTATCTGGTAGAAGGAAGGGGATACAGTAGTCCGTTTTTACGGGAATAGAGCTGTTCCGGTGTAGTAATTCAGCGTATCCGTAGTGTCCCGATATCAAAACGCCACAATCTCTGATTCTCACCAGGGATGTAGCGGCTGCCGATTCGGCCATGATATCAGGAGTACAGATGTTCAGGATAGCACTAAGTGCAGTACCTGACGTCGTGCCCATTGCCCCACTAACGCGAATCAGTGGTGATCTTTGGATTTTCATCAAGGAATTCAGAATATATTTCTTCTGGAGGGGCATCCACCAAACTACGATGCCATAGAGAAGTATTGGTCTGACTATTGCCGTATAAATCCACATGGTGATCTTAGGAGACTGTCCCCAGCGCTTTCCTATCGCCCCTTTACAGCAGTAAAGAACAACAGACGCCTTTTCCACCCTCCTCCACATCCGGTTTCCAAGATAGTTTTCTGTCGAGAATTATCCTCAGTTACTTGACTTTTTCCGTCAACTGTAATTGCACCCCATTAACTGACGGCAGTTTTTATATTTCCGAGAGAACAATATAAGCTCGGTTTTAAGTGGGTTAAGTGATAGTCCGTTGTCAGCGGTCCAGTTCGGAATCAGACTAAGTAGGCTGGTTGTACGAATGCTAAGTAAATTGAGGTTTCTACTCTTACAGATGATAGCAATATCATCGGCATAGGCAAAGACCTGGCATTCGGCCCTGTCCAATTCAAGAAGCAGTTCATTGACAAGTTAACCATAATAGTGGAAACAGAACTCCCCCTGCGGTGTCCCCCTGTTAACGTTCCTAGCAATTGTAACACTACCCCATTCAGCTGTGACGGATCTATCCACCAGAAGCTTCCCAATTATGCGTGTCACTAAGCTGTCGACTCCTAGATTCTGTAACGACCTGAGAATCGCCGACGGTTGAATGCTATTGAAGGCTCCCTCGATGTCCAGGAAGGTCCCCAGAGCGAAGAACTTATTCTCAAGAGAGTTTTCTATTATGCTGACTATAGAGTGGAGAGCCGTTTCAGTTACCCTGCCATTGTAGATTCTGTGTAAGATTACTTCGAACATGAATGTCCAGTAACCTTTCAAATGTCTTAAGAACTAAGGATGATCGACTGATTGGTCGAAAGTCCTTTGGCTTGACATGAGAGCATTTACCCCCTTTCGGAACGAAAACCACTTTGGTTTGCTTCCAAATGCTAGGAATCACTCCCAGCATAAGGCAGCCCCTGAAGATTACTTACTTACCTGGTCTTGGACAACCTCGGGGGGTCAGGGACCTTACAAAACGAAGATAACATATTTGGCCAGGCAGTTTGATCTTTTGCTTTATTTCTCCAGTTTGCAATACCAAGTGTACGCAGGGATTCGTCAACCTGATCCCTCCACCGGAGTCTTGGTCTTCATATTTTTCGTCTTCCTTCGAGTTCGGTTTCGAAAACCCTTCGTGGTGGTTGGTCTTCACCCATTCTACTGACATGCCCTAGCCAGCGCAATCGCGTTATCTTGATCCTCTTAACTATGTCACTGTCAGGATAAAGCTCATACAGCTCGTGATTCATGCGTCGCCGATACTCGCCGTTGTGCACTATAGGGCCATAAATTTTTCGGAGTATTTTTCTCTCGAAGACTCCTACAGATGTTTCGTCTGCTTGCGATAGGACCCAGGATTCTGCGCCATAAAGCAAGACAGGTTGAATGAGAGTCAGGTACAGCTGGACTTTTGTTACTCGAGAGAGGGCTTTATCTCTAAAGTGTTTGCTTAGCCCAAAATAACATATATTCGCAAGCACAATTCTCCGCTTGATCTCAAGGCTGACGTTGTTGTTTTTGTTCACGGCAGATCCGAGGTATATAAATTCGTCCACTACCTCGAAGTTATAACGGTTATCAACGTTCACGATTTGGTCTAATCGCGTGGAGGCCCTGTTCGTTGAAACCATTAATTTTGTCTTGTCCTCATTTACCGTCAGACCCACTTTTGCTGACTCCTTCTCAATTCTCGAAAAAACCGCAGTAACTTTTCTAATTGTGCGCCCAATGATATCTATATCATCAGCATACGTGAGCAGTATGTGACTTTTGCTGCTGATGGTTTATTCATGTTGACTGCAGCTTTTCTCATAATGATCTCCATTAAGATGTTAAAGAGATCGCATGATAGGGTGTCGCCTTGCCTGAGGCCTCGCTTAGTTTCGAAAGGTTCGGTATGATCCTTACCAACTTTCACTGCGGATTTGGTGTTCGTCAAAGTCATCCTGCAAAGGCGCGTGTGTTTTGCAAGAATACCAAGCTCAGACATTGCTTCATAGGGTTTCTCCCGTATCGGACTATCGAAGGCCGCTTTATAATCGATAAATACATGATAGGTGTCGATTTGTTTTTCGTGTGTCTTCTCCAGGATTTGGCGTAGCGTGAAAATCTGGTCAGTTGTCGATTTTCTAGGCCTAAAGCCACACTGGTATGGTCCAATCAGGTCAGCGATAATTGGTGTTAGTCTTTCGCACATTATACTTGATAGAACCTTATATGCTATGGATAAAAGGCTTATTCCACGGCTGTTGGCACAGATACTCAGGTCACCTTTTTTAAATATGGGACATAGTACACTGAGACTCCAATCGCCGGGCATGCATTCATCTAACCAAATTTTGCTAATGAGCTGATGCATGCACCTTATCAGCCTTAAACAGCTCCGCCGGTAATCCATCGGCTCCTGCGGCGTTGTTGTTCTTAAGCCGGGCAATAGCTGTTCTGACCTCGTCTTGGTTAGGAGGGGGGCAATCGACGTCGTCGTCCATATTGTGATCGATTGTCTCATCGTCATTTCATATCTCAGGTACTAGTAGCGCGGGGAAATACTCTCTCCATATTCCCAACATGCTCTGTACATCTGCGACGAGATTTCCGTTCTTGTCTTTACAGAAGGGGTGCCCTGAACTATGTCCATTAGTTTCGTTTCTTACGCCTAAAGAGACGGTTTACCTCCTTTCTTTTTTCCCTATACCGCTCAGTTGCAGCTCGCGTTGCAATTGACTGAAGCATTGCCATAAGTGCAGCGTTCTTTTCGTCATTTGCAATGGGACACTCTTCATCGCACCACGGTTTATTGCGAAGCGGTTTTTCGAAACCAAGTACGGTTGTTGCGGCAGTTTTTATAGAGTCGGAAATGGGTTTCCACTGCGCATCAGGATCGTCATCGGGAGGGGGTGGGTTCTGTGACAAAAGTTGCGAGAGCTTCCTTGAGTAGGCTGTGGCTACCTCTGGTAATTGTAGCTTTCCGATGTCCAGCTTCCTCTGCGTCTGGTTTCGTACGATTTTCGCTCTACTTAATCTTGTGCGAACCTTTGCCGCTACCAGGTAGTGATCAGTATCGATGTTAGCTCCTCTGATCACTCGTACGTCCATTACACTGGATGAGTGCCTTCCATCAATTACCACGTGCTAAATTTGGTTCTCAGTACTTTGATCAGGGGATACCCAAGTAGCCTTGTGGATGTCTTTATGCTGGAATCTTGTACCACTAATGACCATGTTTTTTGCCGCGGCAAAGTCAATCAGTCTCATACCGTTGTCGGAACTGTCAGCATGTAGACTGAAATTGCCAATAGTTGGATTAAACACATTCTCCCTTCCTACTTTGGCATTAAAATCTCCTAGTACAATCTTAATGTCATGGCCAGGGCAGCGGTCATACGCTTCCTCTAGGAGCTCATAGAATATGTCTTTGGCATCATCATCTTTCTCTTCTGTCGGGGCATGCACACAAATTAGGGAAATATAAAAATATTTCGCTTTTATGCGGATTGTGGGTATACGTTCACTCACAGGATTGAACCTAGAGACTAGATGTCGCAGTCTTTTGCCAATCCTGAAGATTGCCTCCAACCAACTACAAGATAGGCCAATATCAGATTCTTTTTCCTCACTATTGAGCGAACTTTTTCTAAGCCAGGTGAGATCCGCCTAGCTCTTCTGGCTGATGACCAGCATTCCTGTCGTTGGGAAAGTGGGTATCCAGGAGAATCCCAAGAGACTCTTCAGACGAATACATCCACGTTCCATCGTCTTTCATTAAGAACCCCGCACACGGTGGGTTTTTAGCGAGCACGCATCTTAAGCGAGCAGTCTGGTTGGTTCCCTGAATGGATTCACAGAAGTTTTGCCAGGATTTCCGTTTGGCCTGTTTGATTTCACCTTTATATAGATTAAGACTAATCTTGTAAACGTCCCAATCCCTTTGGTAGCCGCTCTTTTTGACCTTGTTGAAAAGCCGCCTAATGGACGATATTAGATCCTGAAGCTCAGCGTTCCACCAATGAGGTTTTTTGTTACCCTTGGCAGCATTATAACCGCTGGTCTTACAGGACTCATTGAGCGCGTTCCTGCACGCATCAGTAAATTTGCCAACTAGTTCTTCCAGCTCTGGCATATTAGTCAGAATATTCGGATGGTTACCTAAGAGTTTCCTTAGGCGCCCACGATAGGCATTCCAGTCCGTTTTCCTATACTTTTTAAAAACTTCCTTTATCAGAGGTTCGACATTTATGTTATGTATTTATTAACTGCATATGTATTTATTAACTGTAGATATCTATTTTTGTATTTATTAACTGTAGATATCTATGATCAGAAAAAGAGTGATCAGAAAGTACGTTCCAATCGGATACAGTTACATAGTCATACCCAAGTAGTAAAGTTAGGTCTAGTACTTCCCTGCTAACCGAAGTTATGAAGGTCGGTTCCTCGCCTTTATTACATATAGTCAAGGATTCGCTTATAATGAAGTTAAAAAGAGACTCACCTCGATCATTGGTGCCGGTACTCGCCCATGTTGTGGGGTGCGCGTTGGCATCGGAACCTACAACGACGCTATAATTCCGTCTTCTTGCCTCCGATGCAATATACCTGACGCACTTCGGAGGGGGTGATTCAGTATGGTCGTGCGCCATGTACGATGAAACTAGCCAGATGTTCCGCTGGCTGATGGCGGTTGTATCGCTATCACTAAAATTCTGCAATAAAAGAGCATTGAATTTGTGCTTAATGAGTATGCAAGATCTTGGCCTACCTGGGGTTGATAGGACGAAGGTCCTGTATCCATTGCACCTGATGCCACACATGCGATCATTGACCGTCCATGGTTCTTGTATCACAGATCGATGATGCTGCCACTGTCGTCATCCAGTAGTGCTTCTTCAGCATCTACCGCCGTTTCAGAATGCTTTCCAGCATTTACATCTGTGAATTCCGACTTCGACTCGGCCAGTTTGCCACTCAGCATATCCACTTTGTATACCTTGAGGGGTACACTCATGAACCAAAACCGAATTTGGTTTTTTGACCCCTCTAGGGATTTTAAGGAATCCTGGTTTATGATCAAAACTACCTTCCGGGAGGTTCCAACAGGGTCCTCAACCTTGACCACCTTCCAATCCTTTGCAGGAATGGAGGGATTGCAGTGGCTGATATCTTTAGGCTCTCATGTGGGTCAGTAGGCGAGTTTGACTTGAGCCAAACCCTAGCCCTTAGTCTAGAAGGTATATCCTTCCTATCCACGGCTTTGAGTTTGGCCGCCGGCCTAACCTCACCTACTCGACTCATGGCGGACTTATGCAATCGCGTTGCTCGTTCATCAGAGCAGCCGATAAGTTTAATACTTCCCTGGAACCATCCCGCGTCTTCGCAGATTGGCACAGGACCAGGGTTGTCGTTCCCGACGTCACTAAAGGACCTGCCGAGCACTGGGTGGCTTTTATGCCTCTTAGATGAGGGACCAGGTTTAGTATCCTCCACTGAACGCTGTCTTTTAGTAACAGCCGGTGGAAGCTTTGTCCCTACAGACTTGGAGCCCTCACAGACGCCCTTAGCCCACTCCAAGGTGTTAAATAGTTACGAAAATCGTGAACCAGGGTCGTAGCAGAGTCTGTGCCAAAGAGGAATAATATCGTTTAGAGTTACCCAGGGGCCTAATCACGGCTGTCGTCATCGAATGCACTACAGTATCGTTTGAAATTTCGATCCGGTTTTATTTTTGGAACACAGCTGCCGATCGTAATTTATAAGTATACATGCACTGAACATACCCCGTAAGACAGAATAATAATCAAAACAAAGTGTAAGAAACTACAAACAAAAGGTACAGATTTGATAATTTTTGGAAAATTTTGTAAAAATGAGCTTAGATTTAATATTTTATTTGTCCTCATCGGAATCTGAGGATGAATATAATGTTTCAGTAATTAAGAGACAAATGAGAGACAAAAGCAACCCATTGGCTTTGATCAATGCAGAGTAAGTATGACGTGATAAACAATGGTTTGCCATTCATATTTGAATAATACTTTCAGATTTCAACAGCGTTTCAGACTCTCTAAGGATGCATTCAATTACGTGCTGTCTGAAATTGAGTTATACGGGCATATGTCCACCTCTACTCCGCCGGTACTGCAACTAGCAGCAACGTTAAAACTTTTAGCCAGTGGAAGCTTCCAGCATTATATTGGGAACGATTTTCTTCTTGGATTAGCTCAGAGCACTTTATGTAAAATAGTGCATAGTACTTCAAATGAAATTCAAGGAAAGCTGTGCCCGAAACTAATTAAGTTTCCCCTGCAGATTCTGAGTGTATGGAAAACTTCATGAAAAAATTTCGCATTCCTGGAGGTAAGTAATAGTGGTTTGTTTCTAGCCTAATTGAGCTTTGATAATTATTTCTAGTGGTTAGTTGTGTTGATGGTACTCACTTTGGACTCCAAAAGCCCACAGAAAATGAGCACATGTTTTTTAATAGAAAAGGATACCACAGTATTAACTCCATGATTGTAAGTCATATAAATATGCAATTTGATGTTTTAAGATACTCATTTGGTAATCTTCTTAACAGGTCTGTGATCATGAGTACAAGATTCTGGCAATTAATTCTAACTATGGAGGTGCAGCTCATGATTCTTTTATCTGGAAACACTCAGAGGAAAGGAAGGTTTTACATCAAATGTTTGAGCAAAACATTTTAAGGAATGGATGGCTCCTTGGTATAATCAACCAACATTTAATGTTTTTCAAAACTAATTGTATTATTTTCAGGTGATTCTGGGTACCCTTTGGAACCTTTGTGCTTAACTCCGAACATTAATGCCGATGATGGTTCTTTGGAATCCCAATTTAATGACGTTCACTCTCAGGCTAGGTGCATCGTCGAACGAACAATAGGAATACTAAAAGCTCGGTGGAAAATACTCTGCCATCATAAACGCAGTCGCTACACGCCTGAATAAATAGCATTGTTTGGAAATGTTTACGCCGCTCTCCATAACATTTGCATTAAATTTAAAGTGCCCAAGTATACGGAGGAGAGGTTTCATGAGCCATCAACAATCGATATAGAAAGAACTGATGAAACACATTTAACACGGATTGGACACAAAATAAGAGACCAAATAAAACAATCATTAGTTCAAAATAATTAAAACAAAACAATTTATTCACTTTCAAATAAACTTAAAACAAACACAAAATGAGATCCATCCATACTCGTTAACATACAGCATATAATTTTAAATATCTTACATATTTCTCTTCAAAGCTTCTATCTCTAAAGTCTTTATTTCAATATCAATCTTTTTCACGTCCATGTTTATTCGGTGTTCGGCTTCTTTAAGTTTAAGTGACTTTTCCTTTAGCCGTACTATTTTGTCGAGCTTTCTAAGCTGCTCCTTTTGATAAGAATTGGACTTTTCCTTTAGTTCAATAAGTCTGTCCATTTTCTTCGACTTTTCATCACGCCAATTTTTCGTAGCACTTACGTTCTCCTTTAAAATAGAGCACTTATCATCATTGGCCGCTTTTCTTCCTTTCCGCCGTGCACTTTTCTCCGGGAAATTTAAAACATTTTCTATTTCTTCATCTTCCAGAAACGAAACATCTTCATACACAATTTCATCTACCGCACTTGTCGAACCAAAAGATTTTACTTTGTCAAGGCCTTCCACAGCCGTTGTTAGCCCAGACGCCTCCGATGTCATCTCCTCTGCTTCTGTCAACACTTTCTCTTCGTACGGTCCTCCTCCAGTTTTCGTCTTTGAGAATTTATTAAAAGAAAGTTTCTTCTTAACACTATGCTTCTGATCGGCAAATACCTGTGTAAATATGCATACATATGTATGTGGGTAGGTACATCAACATTTATAGGATTTTTTGCGAAAATACTTACTTTTCTCCATAATGTTACTGATTTTACTGGAGGGCCAGCAGCATTAAGTTTTCCCTTTAACTCCTCCTATAGGCGTTGAGAAACGGCACGGGCACGGGGACAGTTAATAAGTTTATTTCTGGCTAAATCAGAATGGTCCGCCATGAAATCAGCCAAAATTTGTTTTTGCCGGTTATTTATTTTGTTTAAATTTGACCTAAAGTTGATTAAATACATATATTATAAATTTTTAACAAAAAAAAAAACACTTACATTTCTTTTTCACTTTAACTCGCCGACAAAAATAAAGAATTTTGCGCTTCTCGATAGCATCTAACCTAACGAGTGACATTTCGAAGTTTATGTATTCGTTAACGGTTGCTGTGATCCAAAAAAAAGTACATTTCGATAGGGATGGTACGATCACGACAGCCGTGATTAGGCCCCAGGTTGCACCGCGAGGAGGCAATCTTCGCTGCAACCCTAGAATAAGCTTACTATTAACAAATTTCTACAAATTTTCATAAACATACTTATGATAGTTTTATTAATGTCTGTTGCGAGGCCCCGTCAACTTTTAACTTTTTTTTGGCCCAGTGGAAGTCACTAACGACTCTTTAAATTTGTACAAACCAGGGTCGTGGGAGTATGCTGGTCCCAGCCCAGGCGTTTTTATTTTTTGGGGTTTCTTTGTTTTTAGTTATTTTCCGTTGCTGTTTGGTGTTTGTTTCTTTTTTTTCCTTATCGTCTGTTTATTTTATTTTTCGTTGTGATTTTTTTGTTTTTTGTTTTGCCATTGCAGGGGTTAGTAATGTTTTTTTGTTAGGTTATATTTTTTTTGTTTACGTCCTATAAAAAGTGCACGTGGAAAGATCTGATGCTCCAACAAGAGAGGGTTTTCTGGGATATCCATGGACAATTCTCCGGTTGTTCATATGGCCATGTGTATATACTAGAGATGGGCGCGTGAGTGATTTTCAGCTCACGGCACGCACGCTCACGGCTGCAAATTTTTGGATCACGCACGATGACTCAACGCAAATTTCAAAAAGCGTTCAATCCATCTTTTTTTTAAGGAAAAATCTTTGTTTTATTATTTATATAATTACATAAAAACTTATTGTTACAACTTATACAAGAAATGTATTTGTGTATAAGGGCGTTGATACACATTAAAAATGAAAAAATTATATTCTTTTAATAAGAGCTAAATGAAAGAAAAATTAACTGTGATATAAAGCACTGCATTGCAATTGCTTACATCTTTTTATTTAAAAATAAAAGCTTGTCTACATTTTCACTGATTAATTGGGTCCTGCGTTCTTCTAAAATGCGTCCCGATACTGAAAAAACTCGCTCGCTTGTTGCAGAGCTTGCAGGAATACTCAAAATATGTCTAGCAACAGCTTTTAAACGGGGTAAATCAATGACATTTTTCCAAAATGCCATGATATCTTCATTTCCACAGATTTTATTTAAATAAATATTTATTTCATCCAACTGGCTGCCATCACTTTCTTTTACATTGAAGGAATCTGTGAACTTCAAAAATAGAGCGTCTTTAGAAGTAGAAGGACCTAAATGTCTTTTGCGAATTTTCGACTGCATTAGATGTATTTTCATTAAATATATCCATCAAGAAGTTAACAGTGGTAATTACATTGGTCCGTTCTTCGTCACTCATAAAATGCAACATTTTATAGGGTGGATTCTAAAAAAGAGCTACACGGCTGATGTCATTGGGTGTTAACCGTTTAAGCAGTGCTCTTTCTGTTTTCATTTTAAGCTCAGTTATAACAGTTGAATCGTTTAAAGATACTTCGCAATGTTTTTTAATTTTCTCAAAGACTAACAGCCAAAGTCACGATGTCTATAGAAAGCCTAAGCGAACGACAGCTATGCACTCACTTTCGCTTCAAATTGGTAGTCTCTATCTTTCGACTTGTCAATCGCATAGCCTTACGTGTTGTAAACAAAGGCATTTAACCATTGTCAAATGACAAAGCTACCAGATCAAGAATTCCAAAAAAAAGATTAATACCAAAAAAAATCGCTATATTCGTGAAAAAACGCTACCATTTTTTAAATAGTTACAAAAAAGTACATATCTGTACCACTCAGCTGGAAAAAATTGACAGCAAAATGCAAAGCAAAACAAACAAACAAATCATATGCAATCCAACTTAAAATTTTGTAATTAAGGGTGGGTTTTTGGTATAAATTTGCAATAAATGATGCATTTATCTTCTTGTTTTTATTGTTTATTGTTATTTATTTATTTAACATAAAGTTCTTAATAATATAATGACACTTTTTTCCACTGCTCCTCTTTTGAGCCTCCACTAACGCACTCGGTATTTTCCTCGATATGTATATCTCACAAATGTTTGCAGCGGCAGTAACGTTGACTTGTTTATGCTGAAATATATAAACATATGTACAAAAAATAATTACTCTAACAAAACAGAAACAATTAACCGTTTACTTACCATTTATTTTCCATTTGATTGAATATTTTATAAGAATTTTAAATTCAATTCTGTTTTTTTTTTACTACACGAAAACAAAAACACAAGTGAGTGTTTTTGACATTTGTGTTCGCACAGATGACAGCGAAAATAATTAGTGGCTACCGATTTTGTACTGAAATGTTTACGTTTCGTTCGCAATGATTTTCATTCGACTTGTCGTTCTGATGCGTGTTAGTGACTCCGAAATCAGCTGTTTGTCGCTTAGAAAGCATGCGAACGTTAACGTTCGACATCGTGACTTTGGCTGTAAAACTGTTTCATTTATAGTAGGAAGTGTATCGGAAGAAAGTCGTTCCGAGCATTCTTTAAAAATTTCGAGAAACTTTAAACAACAATGGCATGCCACTACTGGCATGTGTAAAGGCAGAGTAAAGTAATGCTTGAAAGTTGAATCACGCATGTACACACAGGGACACTTACAAATATATCACGCTCACGCATGTTCACGCGAAAATTATTTCACTTGCGTGCGTGATCACGCGTGTCACGCAAAATTCACGTCACGCGCCCATCTCTAGTATATACATACATACATACGTATGTACATAGGTATATGCGAATGTGCATGTGGCTTTCTAAGGAATTTTCCATGGATATCATAGAAAATTTGGCTCCCATCAACACGACAAGGACTCTGTAATGGAAAATAAAAGAAAACAATGAATTTAGAAAATTTTAAGACCATTTAACCTGAAAAGAAAGAAATTTTACGGGATGAATGAATGTTGAATGAATTTATCCCGGCTGTCATTACCAATTTTCATGTTGTCAATGCGTACTAAAACATCATTGCCAGATCAAAACGTGTGATAGTAAAATTTTTTTAGTGTAGTGTAAAATAAATATTTAGTAACCGAATTAATGAATGAATTGGGTTCTGTTGTGAATTTGAATTTTATTTCGAAAGACATGTTAAACGATATAGAAGAATATGGATTATGTAATGTAATGTTAAATATAATTGAACTTATGTTACGATAACCGCTCAATTGGTGGAAAGGGATGACTAAGGCTATGAAGACCGCCAAAACTCTGAGAAAAGGAGATGGATAAGGGCGGGAAACCCGCCAAAAACTCCTTGTAAAAGAGATAGCTGAGGAAAATAAAATCCGCCAAAACATTAGGAAAGGGATGCATATTGAAGCTCGATAAAATTGGAAATTGTATTAAAGATGGCTATATGGAAAGCAATTATGCCCAAGCCAGGTCATACAAAATTATATCGGCAAGAGTGCACTAGTGGCCGTACTTGAAATCGAGTGCTCCAAAAATAGTTTTGGCCGTAAAAGGAAACATTTTTTTTAAAGTGAAAAGTATTAAGTCACATAGAAAAAGTTAAAAAAAAATACTATCTAAAGGGAGCATAAAGTGAAGCCAGCATTTCGCGCTTATATCGCAAACAATCCCAGAGTGCAAGAAAAGGAATAACACAAAAAAAAAGCAGAAGTACATATTGCCGAATCATTAGGCTTGGACTACTCGGATCCGCCCAGAAAATTCCCTGTGACAGTTGGTATAAAACTGAAAAATAGTGGAATTGTCCTCCACCTGGAATAGGGCAAGCCATCAAGGTAATTTATATGGAGGATAGAAGCGTACAGAAGGATCCACTTATTCATCAGCATCGTGTCCAATCCGGAAAAAATCGCTAAGTCCTAAAAAGTCCAGGTAACCATTCAGGCTTGACAAATAACAAGAAATAAAAAGCTTCCACAATCATATACCAACGGATTTATCAAAAACAAAGAAAAGAAGTAAAGAAACTAAAATAGGAACCAACATAATATATACATAAATTGAATAAGTGTAGAATAAATAATTTTAAGATTTGTGTTTTTTTTAATTGCTTGATTTTTTTGTAAATTGACATACCAAGAGAAAGAGAAAAGTGTTTGTTAAAAAAATGTATTTTTTTGTTGACCGTATTTGTTTCCATAATCCTGGTTTTTTTTTTGTTTGAGTGGAGTAATAATTCTTATTTTTTGTCTCTCAAAAGAAGACTTTAAGGTTTTATGGGGCCCCTTCATTCCTAATAGAAACTAGTGTGTTAAAAGTCCTAAATAGTGAGGAAAAACAGTAAAGGATTGTGAGAAATAGTGCGTCAACAATGAGTAGCCTAGATTTGGCATTATATAAATATATAATTTTTGGTTTCCCATAAATGCAATTTTTTCTTTCTTTTATATTTAAATAATGTCTAATTCTGTTTTAATATAACATTTGTTTTTAATCAGTTTGATAACATACATAATTTTTTTTTTAATTCTTTTTTGGCAATTTGTTTTGTTAGTATTAGATTAAGAAGCCAAGTCATATTTAGTTTTACGGGCTCAAAGGAGACACAAATGACAATTTTGTTTATATGAATTTGTAATAAACCCTATGTGGAAATATTTAAATTGAACATATGATGCATCTGTAGATCAATTAATGTGGGGATGGTGATGGAAGGTAAGTGGTGAGTGGTTTTGGTGTTCTGGGGTCACAAGTAAAGGAGGAACGACTCCGTGACCATGGTAGGGTTGGGCCAGTTGGGGATTGTCATCTATTCCCTCACTCCTAACTTGAGTTTTCGAGAAGTTTATTTTGGTTTATTTTATTTTTGTTGTTGTTGTTTAAACATACAATTGCTGCGAACCAGGAGCTAGGGTAAAGAGATGAACACACTCCCGAGAGATGTCTCGCGAAAAGCTAGCTGGTCGGCTTTTACCCTAGTGCCGAAAAAGTCACGTAACATGTGATAGATATTAAATCGTTTTTAACAGTGTTTTCAAAACGTTTCACATAGCAACCGTATTTGCAATAACATTTACTGTAGATTTCGTATTGAAAATAGTTAAGCAAATATGATTGCAAACGACTTATGCTCGCAATTGTTTTGTAATTGATTTTGCATATTGTTACGAATAAGTAAAAGCTTTTGCTTGCTGTTAATGACTACTAACAGTCTGTAACTAACAGGCGGTTAGTGCTGCGCCTGAAAGTATGCATTGTAGCAACGTACTAGCTCGCTAAACCAGTAGCATGAATTCACCTCAGTAAAGATAATTCTCCGCCATTCGCGATTGTTCTACAAAGATAAACAACAACAAACAATGTCTAGAAGGTTCTTGACTTCGCTAGATCTACCTTCATTTGAGTATGGTGAGTTGGTATAAATAGCGGAGGTCTTTGGAATGGTTAGTTCAGTTTGTGATTAAACCCCGTAAAGTAAGCAACGCGAATTGATAGTAAAGTACAAGACTTATTAAAGTGTTATAAATAAAGTAAACTGTTGTACTATATAAGTAAAATAAAAGGAAGTGAAACCGTTGTAATTATCGTAATTTAAAACGAACCTTGTTTTAATATTGGGAATAAAACAACGCAAAAAGAACGAATAAGGAAATTCGTAACAATATGATATGCCGTTATTCGACCGCGAGAATTTTGTTTTGTTTGTTAAAGTTCTCAGTCTTGTTGTTTATGTTGATAAGTGAAGTTGGAAGTGAAGTAAAAAAGTTAAAAGGTGAAATCTATAAAAGTAAATGAAAATATGACACTGTAATAAAAAAAGCCGTACAATTAAAACACAGTGTTTATATAGAATAAAAAGAAATTGTTGATTTGCTATTAAATGTTAAAAAACATATGAAATGCGATCCTAGTGAAGTTGAAGCCAGCTCTAGTCACAAAAAAGATTCCAGTGAAGTTGTAGCCAGCTGTACTTCAATGGATTCTAATTTAATTAAGAGTAAACACTAGAGAAGACGAGATTTGGAGTTCTTAAGAGAGAAATTGCTGCTTTGGCTGTTAAACATACCATAACAAATCGTGCTGTAAATGAGTTGCTAAAATTTTTAACAAAATCTTTTCCGTTTTTACCAAGTGATGCAAGGACGTTAAAACAAACACCGTATGCCGCACCGACAGTTCCAATACATGGCGGAAATTATGTACATTATGGGCTTAAAGGTTGTCTTACCGACTAATTATCATGTACAAGTTTCTAGGCAGCACCATAGATTTAAATATAAACATAGATGGATTACCTGTTGCAAAAAGTTCTCTATCTCAGGCATGGCCAATTCTTGTTAATGGTACCAATTCTGTACTTACAGTTGGAATTTATAACGGAAACAGCACGTCCTTTTATTAAAGAATTAAGCTAAACTATGAAGGAACATTTTACTTTTAATAATAAAATGAATAAAGAGCTGTCATATGTGATGCACCGGCAAGGGCACTTGTTATGGGAATAAAGAGTCGTACCGGCTTTTATTGTTGCCTCAATGGCACCAAAAGGGTGACTGTGTAAACAACCGTATGGCGTTTAAGTATGAAGAAATCACATTACGAACTGATGAAAATTTTAGGAAACGTTTGGATACAAATCATCATAAAATAGAGAAGAACATGGCCATAGAAGACTTGCCAGCAGTCTTAATAAGTTCGTTTTCCATGGATTATATGCATGTAGTTTGTCTTGGTGTTGTCAAAACTTTAATAAGTGCTTGGATAAAAAATGAAATACACCATTTTCGCTTCAAAAGGAAAAAATTTCTAATTTAAACGAAAACCTCTTGTGTTTAAAAAGACAAATTCTACGCGAGTTTAGAAGAACTACAGGAGATATCAATGCGTTAGATCGATATTCGTACATTTCTTCTGTATTTTGGGCCGTTTATATTAAAATGAATTTTGGATGAAAAACGATATGTTCATTTTCTGCAACTCAGTTTGGCTATGAGAATTTTATTAGACACTGAACAGTGCAAGTCAAAGTCATAGCCTGACAATTATGATGATTCTATTTCAACTTACAATTTTCATTGTCTCACTCACCTAGCTAATGATTGTTTACAAAACGGATCCTGCGAAACGTTTAGCGCCTTTAAATTTGAACATATGCTTGGAATGTTGAAAAGACTTCTAAAGAACAAAAATAATATATCGGCACAACTATTTAACCGACTGGTGGCGCAAAGTATCAATACCTCACACAAAATTAACATCCAAGAACAAGCAAATGCATTTTTGAAAATACAATTTATCAAGTGTCATCAATTAATTATGATGTTGGTATTGTCATTGGTCAGCAAATTCTGAATTTGACATAAATGTTTCTAAATCCACTAGAATTTTTTCTTCTCAGCATTTGGGAAACAGCAAATTTATCAGTTTCAGAAGCAACCTACAAACACTGTTGGAAAGATGTCACTAAAATCTGTGCTTTAAGCAATAAAAATAATGAATTTGGGTTTTCCCCAGTTATCCACTATGACGGAAGACTGTAACATAAATTTTAACAATATCTTCCAAACATCTTTACAACAATTAACTGCACTCCAAACAGTGGTAAATACTGCAGAAATTCAAAATGTTATAGAAGTACAGCCTGTGGCATTAAAAGGTAAAATATTCAATGATGTATATTTAGATACATGTTATGAAATTTTTACCAGTTGATAATGTTTTTTATTCTATTTGTTTTAAGGGATGATGGAAAACTTCTCAAAGACTATTGAACCCATGTTCATAAGACTGGCAAA
The DNA here is from genome assembly GCA_963931995.1 of Phaonia tiefii. Lineage (NCBI taxonomy): Eukaryota > Metazoa > Arthropoda > Insecta > Diptera > Muscidae > Phaonia > Phaonia tiefii. Next base: position 134,295,332 of record OZ008368.1, read on the forward strand.
TGAGGTGACTTCATTGCGGCAAGAAATAAAAGACCTGCGCAATGATGTTAAAGATCTGAAGAAGGAGAAATTATTGAAGTTCGTGATGCCTGATAATCCCTTTACAGAAATGGAGCAGTTTCTAAATTTCGAAAAGCAGACAAGAACTTTTTGAATTCGTTTGTAAGTTAAATGGAAAAACCACTACATCATAAGTTAAATAGACTAAAAGTAAACGAAACAATTAACCAGATTGTTTTTCTTTTTTTTATTTACATTCAAAGGGAACAGAATTGCTATCGGTAGCAAAGACTCCGAACTTCACCAAAAACTGCTGGCGAAAGATAGTAATTGATAAAGTGGCGGAAAAACTATTCTGGAAAGGGACGGAGTTTTTCATGAGTTTCTAGTCATTGAATTCTTGTCATTGGCATTTCAATTACCTATTCTGGAATTGTTGTGACAAGATTAAAGCTCTTTTGCTTCCATCACTCCATCGCGTACTGTCTTATTACTTTCACGTAAAGTCACATAACCTATGAACAAAATGAGACATAAATCATGAAAATCGATGAAAGCGTTTCGCTTTTATTCACAATTAAGTGAAGGTATCTTATTTTGACAAGAATATTGATTGAGAATATTGAGGCTGCCCAAAATATAAAGACATCGTTTTATCCAAGTTTGCCGCTCACAATTCATTGGGATGGTAGGCTTTTACCAGACATCAAACACTGATTGGCCACCTTTTTTTGTTTCCGATTCTATTTACCTTCTCACCGAGTAAATACATTTTTTTAAACGATGCTCTTGTTCTATTAATTTTTTTAATAATTATATATTTCACGGTTAAAACTCTGCGATTGCAATGATACACACTTGTTCGTCCGCACTTGTTGAATGACAAAAATGGATCAATAAGCACCTATAAGTACTACGTATTTTTCAATATTTAACTAACAGGTACTTATGAATGGACGCATCTGTTAAGGGAGCATAAGTACCTGATTCAGCCTTCTAAAAACAGGGTTCAGACTTTTTATTATTGTGCGTTCATTCAGCATTATTTTTGACTTTGTTTACGAGCGTTGTTACGGATCCCTTTCAGCATTAATTCGAATGGCCGCCAGCTAAGCTCTTCGGCTGACTTCTCACGGGTGTGTCTCCCTCCCTTCGAATCAGCACCTGGGTCGCAGCAATTAAAAAACAAATGTTACTAAAAAAAAACATTATTACACCTTAACCTTAACAAACCGGAGTGAGGGTAAAGATCTAAGTACCCCAACCGCCCATCCCTACCAAGGTCACAGAGTAATCCCCCTTTAAATTTCAGTGACCCCTCTACACCGCCATCCATCCCACTTACCTTTACATCACCATCCCTTCTGAACTAAATTAGTTACTCATATTATATTTCGTTCTCTATTCATAACATTATTTATTCTATTCATAACATTATTATTATTCTATTCATAACATTATACTAACTAATACCTAAACAAAAATACAAAAAAATATAGAATCTTATAACTAATTTTCATGAATTTTAATTTGTCTTCGGATAATTAACAAATTGTCAGATTTCAAATCGAACGCCCCTATGGGCAGACACATACGGTCAAATTTAAAAACGGTTTTTGTCAAACTAAATATTGAAGAATATTGATTGCATTCGTTCAGAATGGGGGTTTTCTGATACCCGCCAATAATTATGTTATTTTTTCCTAACTAACTATAATTTAAAGATATACAAAAAAAAACTAACAAACATTAATTAAACATACGTCGAATCTAATGCACACTCAAAAACGTCCATATCCACAGCAACATCCGCCCATGTTGTACTGATTCACAGAATTCTAACACCTTTTTCTTCTTTTCTTAGGATTTCATTAATTTCCGATACAATTAGTTAAGTTCTTCTACTAACTTGCTGATATATATGATTGAAAGGGCCCCCTAAATCCTTCGCTATCAACACTTTTATGGTTTAGAAAAAAATTAAAATCTTCAAAAGTTTGCAAATTCTGCGAGTCACTGCCTGATCGTTTCGCGGAGTTTCTAGTTACTATTCTTTGAATATGCACTTGTTACATTAATTTTGCTCAACATTTAAATAAGGACACAAAAACACGAAATATTATTCTTAAATTAAACTCTTTTTTTATCTTTCCCTTGTTACTTAAAAATAACTATATTTTTCCTTTCTCTATTTCTTTTGTTTTCTTCTTATTATTAAATAAATATTCCTTTTATTTTCATTTGTTTTCAGGACTTTATGGTTATTTGTGGTTCACTTATGGATGTCATCACTGATTATCACGGCCAATACGATTTATGATATTTTTGAGGTTACCTGGATTTTAATTGGAGTTACGGACTTTGGTTGTGGATTACCTTCCCTCTTAGAGATAAACTTGTGATGTTCTGCTTCCGAAAATCTTCTGACCTCCTCTTAAGGTTATATTTGTTCCGGCCCTGTTCCAGGTGGAGGCCAGTAATGCTAAATGGGCATATAATACACACACTTACTTAAAACTCTCATTGTTAAATAAAACCTACACTATTACTTACATGCTCCAATTAATTTTATGACTCCTACAGGGCTAATTTATAGCCTTTTGTTTCGCAGGATTTTCTCACAATCGTCCTAGTTAAATAACCATACAAATAAAATTGTCTGCCACTATTTCTCAATCAATAGAAAAACTCACTGTTCAGATTGTCGCTTTCTGTTTTCTCCAACTTGGCATTAATTGTTAACCAATTTAATTACCGTATGAAATAAATCCGAACACTGTTATATGTATATGAACACAGTTAATAAAAACCACGACTTTGGCCTTAAACACAACCTTTCCGTTCTGTGTTTCCAAGCAATTGAATCTATCAAAAAATGACTATGCCTCGCTTGGGTATTATTCCAAACGAGCCACCTTAATAAGAAAATTTCCTTACTAGAACATCTATCTACCCTGTTGAGTTCGAAAAGAAAGAAAACAAATTTTCTTGAGTCGCTTATTTTGTGTTTTTATTATTTAAACACCCGCTTATACTCGCGTAGCGCTTTAAAACAATTTGTCGCTTTCGTATTTAAAATCGAACTGATGTTCCTCTTTCCTTCGTTGCCCGTCTTAGGTTCTTGTTTTGTACAGAAAAGAGTCACTGCCGTTAATTAGCAACGTACCAAAGGGCTACGTCCTTACATACACACATGTATGTGTGTACACACGTATGTACACATGACTGATTTGGCAAACAAACAAAAGGGCAACGAAGGAATAACAAATAAGCAATGATCATAACAAGAGAGTAATGACTACATAAACGAGTTAGAATTTGGTAAATAGTTAAATTGTAACATACAGTACTGTGCACATAAATAGGTACTGAAATTGAAATATAAATTAAATATTTATGTTGATTAAACTAATTCAAATAAAATAGTGTCGGCGGCAACATTCCCTCCATCGTAAGCGAATTAGGGTTCCATGAGCTTACTGTCATCCTTCTTATTGCCGACATCTAATACTGCTATTTTAGCTACGGGCCTCTCATACGTACTGCTACTCGTTCTGACTTTGACGCTGCGTACTTGACCATCTTTTGCTGGGTACACTTCGGTCACAATACCCTTGGGCCAAATGTTGCGGGGAAAGGTGTCGTCCACTATGACGACTACGTCTCCACCGGATGGTGGTGATACTTTGTCGAACCACTTACTTCGCCGAACCAAAGTTGGACCATATTCTCGTACCCATCGTCGCCAAAAATGATTGGCAAATTTTTGAGTTTGGTGCCATCGTTGCCGCAGGTCGTGGTCGAACTCACACAAAGGCTACAGAACCAAGTAGTAAATGATTTGGTGTTAGGGCATCGTCGTCAGCTGAGTCTAGGGCCACGAATGTCAATGGACGAGAATTGATTATGAATTCAATTTCGTATAGGGCACACCTTAAGGTCTCGTCGTTAAACTTGAAGGCTGGACACATTGCGTGGAGTATGGATTTGGCTGACCGGATTAAACGTTCCCATGCACCGTCCATATGCGGAGCTGCTGGAGCCTTTTTGTGTAGCGCTCTTAATTTGGGAATGTAAAAAATTGACTTTATTTTGCAGATTGTTGCTTCATGCAGACAATGATGAAAATTCTCGTGGTAGTATCGGACCACTAGAAAGGTTATATAGTTGTTATTTTTGAGACTCCATATTTCGTCAGAAAACTCGCTCATTTGCGCATATTTAAACAAAATATTTTTAGCTTTCTGGACGCAATCAAGGGGCGTTTCTTCTTGTATTTTACCGCCGTGGGCCACAGACTTCAATTTTTCTATATACAATAGAAATTTCGACAGGGCTCTATAAAGTTGTCTCCAGCATGAAAAATACTCAATATTCATAGTGAAGGTATTTGATTTCGAAATATATAAAAGATGATTTCGTACCTCTTCTTTATTGGTGTCTCCTAAATCGGAACATTTTGGCCAACCACTTCCATCACATTTGAGAAATTCTGGACCCTGGAACCACGTGCTGTTGTTGGGGTTACAGATTTTCGCCGCAAAGTCAGCTGGGTTTGATTTTTGACCCAATTCCACTGAGTCACATTCGTTGTTTCGAGAATTTCACCAACTCTGTACATCACGAAAGGTTTGAAGTTCTTTGGATCCATGGACAACCATTTTAACACCGTTTTGGAATCGGACCAGTAGAAGCTTTCTGCACATCGCAAACGAGTTGAATTTCGTATTTTTGCGGCGAGATGGGAGCCAATTAGGGCTGCTTGCTGTTCCAGTCTTGGAATTGATATTGGCTTCAGCGGGGCGACTTTAGACTTCGCAGCTACAATACTAATGTCGACTTCTTCGTTGTATTGAATACTTAAGTAGCACACAGCGGCGTAAGCGTCTTCACCAGCGTCGACAAAAGTGTGAAGTTGCACGTTGAATGTGAATTTTAATAATTCTGAATAACATCGTGGGATGATGACGGAAGAAATTTTATCCAGATTTGTGAGCCATGTTGACCATTTAATATATAATTCGTCATCTAGTTCGTCGTCCCACTTTATGCCTGATCGCCATATATTTTGAAGTAAAATCTTCAAGCATATAGTATAGAGGGATACGAACGCCAGTGGATCAAAATTTGACATCAGGACCTGAAGGACTTTTCTCTTGGTTGGGACCACATTGAGTTGGAACACATTTCGTTTGAGCCTCGAGAATCTGGAATTGTACTGAAACACGTCATTATTGGATTCCCAATACATACCGAGAATTTTTTCAACGGCTCCAAATGCGTTTTCAGTTATCGCTCTATCGCCCAATTGTTGCCTCACTAACTTAGAGTTTGATGCCCAATTTCTCATGTGGAAACCACCAGCAGCATGAATTTTTTTGACCTGGGTAGCCAATTCCAGCGCCTCTTCTTCTGTTTGAACACTGTCGATAAAATCGTCCATATAGTGATATGACTCCACCGCCTTGACTGCCCTGGGATATTCTTCACGAAATTCTTCAGCATTTTTATTTCGCACAAAATGTGCAATACAGGGTGCGCAGCTTATACCAAACGTTAGAACCTTCATCACAAAAACACTAGGCTTACGTACGTCTCCATTTTCGAACCACAAAAATCTTTGGGCGTGCATGTCCTCATCTCTGACGTTGATACGATGAAACATTTCAGCAATATCACCACATACTGCTATCTGTCCAACTCGAAATTCAAATAAAATCTCAATCTCAAAATCAAAAAACTTGGAAGATACCATGTACGACCGGGATATGAAAACATGTCTGAGTCCAATACCTTTCTTGCGTATCCTTTAAAAAGTAGTTTATCGATTTCCGCTTGCATTGACTGCTGAAGTTGGGGATCCTTTTTAAACTTCTTCTGGAGACACTTTAGACGATGACACGCTACGTCATAACTTCCTTCCTATCCTTCCAGAGTAAGCTGACTTCGAACTTCTTATCCTTTTTCATAACGTTGCTCTCCAGAATCTGCATGGCCTTTTCGTTCTCGACTGATAAGATATTTATCTCTTGGGACTCTTCCAGGGCGAAATACTCCTTCACTTCATCGTGCAAAGTTTGATATCGATTTTCACACTCACATGTATGAATATTCAACGAAGCAGAAGCTCCCAAATCTGTGCCACTACCTTGAAGGGTCCAACCTAAACGGGTTTTCGTAGCAATCGGTTGATTGCTCTCTGATTTTTATAGGTACTGCTACCCTCCAATTGTTTAGTCCTATTAAAATCGTAGGCTTGGCTTTGAAATACGATTGTATGGGCAACCCTTTCAAATATGAATTACCCTTGATGATCTCATCAAAATCGAGCGACTGTGTTGGCAAACCGAGATTATTTACAGTGCGCACATCATGGAGTGTAAAACGTGATTCATTTTGAGCACCTGAGACTTCTACATTTATTTTGACTGATTTGTCCTCCGAGCGAGTTGTATCACCTGTCCAGCGTAGCTCTAGGGGTTCTTTTCTACCTTTAAGACCGAGTTTGTCGAATAATTTCTTCTCCATTAGGGTCACTGAAGATCCTTCGTCTAAAAAGGCAAATGTTTTAGTTGAACCACCATTATGAAAAACACGTATCGGCAAAATTCTGAAACATGGTTTGTCTCTACCACTGTCATTATGTGCATTTACACTTCCATTGCCTTCAGACATTGCAATATTACTCATACTTGAGCCGACCGTTGTTGTATATTTATGTAATAATGGGTGATGTTTGCTGTACAACCAGCGACGCCACACACTCTATTGGCGAAACACTTCCGACGATATAAATTCCATTTGGCGTATAAACTTTCCATTTGGCGTCCAAGTTCATGGATTGAAACTCACCACAGTTCTGGATTTTATGAGTCTCGCCTTTGCAGGAAATGCAAGTTGGTTTGCTTGGGCTACTTTGTTGATGAGTGTTCACCGACGCTCCCTTTTTTCTTGTGACCGGGGACACGACTTGACTGGCAGCGGCTGCTATAGCATAGATCCAATCACTAAAACCTTTCACAATAGGAACTTTTGGGTCTTTTGGATGCATTGCCCAATGGAGCTTGTGATTGTTTGGTAGTTTGTCCACTAAACTCTTCACAAGCATGGGATTATTTAAGTGGGCCACCATATCACACGCCTCCATTGTTGAGCAAATATTTCGAATTGTCAATGTCAAAATAATACTATCGAGTCTGTCCTTTAATGGAGGAATTTTCATTACGTTCTCTATCATGCTGTCCAAAATATGCTCTGGGCGACCGAAACACATTTCCAAGGTTTGAATGATTTCACCCACCATTGAAGGAATTAACAATTTACTTTTTACAAGTTCTTTTGCCTGACCTCGGAGACACGACTGCAAACGCATTAAATTTTCACCATCAGTGTAACCTGCTATTTTAGTGCTGTTTCTAAAGTTGCTGATAAAGAGCGGCCAATCTTCTGGGTTACCGTCGAAACTGGGCAACTCCTTAGGGATTACCTGTCTAGCCGCAATTTGTGACGCTGTTGGTTGGAACGACTTAAAGGTGTTAGAAAAACAACTAGATGGCTGGCTTACGTTGCCTTGAGAAAGAATTTCATATTTCTTTTCTAAATATTGCCTTTGTAGTTCTTTTTCCTCCTCCAGCATTTCGCTGCAGACATATTGGGACCACTGGTGTTCACAAAATGGCGTTGCATATTCTGACCATTATGTGCTGTGGTTGATTGTGTTGTTGTTTTCGGCGGTATTATGGTTGTTCGCGGCATTGTTGCCATGGAGCCATGATTATTTAAAATCTGATGATGTGCACCTTCGTCATGACTCGCTGTCCCTTGGCTTGACGCTTGATTACTTACAGCCGGAACTTGGTTATGCTGATATGCTGAGCCGTCGTAGATTTGTCCCTTAGGGCGACGGATTGGTCAAGACCATAAGGGCAACACCAGCTTATTCACCCCAACGCACTCAAAATGGAACCACTTATCACAACGATCGCATTGCACCATACGTTCGGTGTCTTTTAAATCGCATTTTTTGCAATTAAAATCGGTTTCCGACATTATTTTGTCCGAATATTTTTCGTTGAAACACGATTAAAATTTTTATATTATATTTAATATAGACACGAACAATGCGTAAAATTATTTTACAGAAACTCGCGTAAATCGTTTTTAAGAATCTTTTAGATTCTCACCGAAATTGTTTTTGAGAATTTTTTAGATTCTCAGCAAAATTGTTTCAAAGAATGTTGAGTTCGAAAAGAAAGAAAACAAATTTTCTTGAGTCGCTTATTTTGTGTTTTTATTATTTAAACACCCGCTTATGCTCGCGTAGCGCTTTAAAACAATTTGTCGCTTTCGTATTTAAAATCGAACTGATGTTCCTCTTTCCTTCGTTGCCCGTCTTAGGTTCTTGTTTTGTACAGAAAAGAGTCACTGCCGTTAATTAGCAACGTACCAAAGGGCTACGTACTTACATACACACATGTATGTGTGTACACACGTATGTACACATGACGGATTTGGCAAACAAACAAAAGGGCAACGAAGGAATAACAAATAAGCAATGATCATAACAAGAGAGTAATGACTACATAAACGAGTTAGAATTTGGTAAATAGTTAAATTGTAACATACAATACTGTGCAAATAAATAGGTACTGAAATTGAAATATAAATTAAATATTTATGTTGATTAAACTAATTCAAATAAAATAGTGTCGGCTTTGAGTGATTTATTTTCAACATACTGTAAGTCGCTTTTCCATCCAAGACTTCTACCGTTTATTAATGTCATGAAAAAAAATATGAATTTAAAATAAACGGCCAAAAATCATTCATAAGCCTGTTACTATGAATCGTCTTCGTTTCACGCTACAATAACAAAACATGCTACTCTACCCCAGGAATGTTGGCAACGCGACCACAAAAACCCTTTTTATCCAACCCAGACTATGACAAAAAAGAAAACAAAAATCATTCAACAGGCACAGCGAGGTACGTAAACATTGAAAATTTTTTATAATTTCTAAAAAAATATAATTTTGCCTTACATTTATTCATTTCTTGTACTAATGAATTTTTCCCTCTCTTTGCAGGTCACTTGCTGTGTTGGATGTGGACATGGAATCTTTCGTGGAATACAGGTAATCCGCATAACTTTTTCAACCCTAAAGTTGACTAGTTATTTGGATTTTCTGTATTCCAACGAAAGAACATTTCCCCATGTGTTGGAGTATCAGAGGAAGTTTCTGGCTTTGTGACCGAGTAACACTTGTCCACAAAGACAGATTCTTCCGGCGTCCTAGTGGTATGGACGATAAACGTAGCCACAAAGACAGAAAACTTAAAAAAAATATAATAATTTGGAAAACACAAAAAAAAAACAACAAAAATTGTTTAAAAAAACTATAAATCGCCCCCTTCTCCATACGTGCTAATTTCTAACAAAAAGGAAAATAATAAAACTTACAGAGCGGGGAACTAATAAAACAAAACAAAAAGAACAGAACCAAAAATTATATAAAAAAAGTAAAAAAGCACGAGAGAGGGGGTGGCGCACACGACGGTCCACGTCTGGGGCTGCGAAGCTCCACGTCAGCGGCGTCTCATCGGGTCAACAGGGCCCGCAACAGCGTGTAGCCAACGGAAAACACACACATCAATAAAAAGTGCACCTTTCCCTTTTCACCGTAGTTCAGCGCACATTTAGGAGGGCGTTTTAGTTTGCTATTTTTTTAGAATCATAAAAAAGTCATCAACGTTCTTTCCTCCAGCAAATTTTTGAAATTCATTCAGTACGATTATCCAAATTCATTGAAACAAAAAATCAATTTTATTGTCAAAATGAGATACCTTTACTTAATTGTGAAGAAAAGCGAAACGCGTTCATCGATTTTCATGATTGATGTCTCATTTTGTTCATAGGTTATGTTTTACGTAAAAGTAATAAGACAGTACGCGATAGAGTGATATTTCGAAAATAGGAATAGGAAAATAGGAATTTAAAAACGGAACTTCAGAATGAAAATTGTAAAATTCCATATTTCGGATGCTGTAAAAAAAGCTGTCTGTTTTCCCCCAATTTGTTTTCAGAAATTGATTACATAATAAAAACTTTAAATAATTGCCTTTAAACAATAATACGTTCAAAAATAATCTGGAATTTTGTATCTGTACCTTTCGTGATATCGCAAAACACTGCAGTTCTAACTTTAAGCGCGATCCGCTGAGTTTTGGTACAACATTTTCGATTTTTTTTTCAGTTCTTATTTTTTAGTTCCAAAGATAAATATTACTAGAGATGGGGTTTTCATGCATATATTGTTGAACAATATACGTCTAAGATCTAATTTTTGAGTGGAAAATCATCTTTGATCAACGATTACACATACTTAAAACTCTGAATTCACTTTTTAGGTTAATAGTAAATTGCTGTTTAAACTTTAAACAGCCAAAGTTGGGCATCTAAACTATGACAGAAAACAAACGAAGAACAAACACAAAGCTTCTTTAATTGTGAATGTCAACAATTATAATCACCATCCTAGTTGAAATAGCAATAAAAATATTTTTTATTTTATCACTTCACTTTTGTTTTGAAAATGGCGTCAGTTTGATGAATTGTAACGATTAGCCGATAAATGTATGAATACCGGTTATTTTTCGTAGCATTTGCCACTGTTGCCACAACGTAGTAATATTATTTGGCAAAGCACTGAAAAACTCTTTTCGTATTTAAAGTCAGATCAAACATAAATCAAAATCAACTGATTACCAATTTAAATAACTAGTCAAAAATTGGGCCTAAAACATGCTTGAAAAAGATCAAAATTTGCCTAAATATTAAAAAAAATGCATTTAAAAATATGTTTTGTAACATTTATTATTTCTCATAGATTTCTCATAGTATACATAGATAACTTATTACACTCTTTTTCCGCTCTCATGTAGAGAGTCGGAGTAAAAGAGCATAAACGAGTCTTATTCTCTTTATAGAATATAAATCCACCATTTCGACAATTTTATTACATAAAACAATACAAAAAGCATAAATGTTTCAAAAGGCATAAGTGTTTCACCTCAAAATTATGACTAAGTTGAGTCATACAATTCGTTTCATTCAACACTATTCAATACTCTTTGGCGACGACGACCGGCTTGTTTGTTCGCTGCCGCTAAATCAATACCATTATACTTATTTTCAGCCAGAGCCTATTGTTGTACAACAACCACGTATGTGATGCTAACGCTGTGGGTTGTTTGCATGTGTTCACATTGATAGATTGCCCTATACGTGCCTATACATGTTATAAATAAATAAATGGTTTCCCGTTACATCACATTAGGGATTAGGGAGAGCTTCTCACATCCAGTGAGCTGTGCGCGTTCTAATTTTACACTCACTAATAGGGACCTATAGTTTTACACCGATTCCGAACGGTATTTTGAGAAGCTTGTTCATGGCTAAATACTCTATAGTGGCACTAAGCGAGGTGAGCGCCGTCGAAAGAAATTTAAGGTAGACAGAGCAGGGATCAAACCCACGTTCTCATGCAAAAAAAGCGCGCACACTACCATTGCACCCCCGACGGCCACACTATTATTTTTAAAAAAATTTTTTATTTTGTCTTCTACATTTTTTTTTCCAAAATTTTGAACGTTAATATCACCGGTCTTCTAAATTAATGGATTTTTTGAAAATGTATATAATAATAAAAATAAACATGTGTCTACACAGATTCATAGAGTTTAGAAAGACCTTTGTAATGATACCTATTTTAGGTAGATCGGATTATAAATACATGAGATATGGCCGATTATATACTCAAGTTTCAAGCCTTATAGGAGAATTTTCAAGTAACCTCAATCCCTATTGTTTTTCTGAATTTGAGGGTTACATGTGTACTTAATTTGTGAATATTTAGGAAAGTATTATGCAGATCAAAGGCTTAGATTGTTTACAAAATATTTTGTTTTGCCTTTATGAGGCCACACTTTAACCCTGTAGAATTGTTGTGTCCGCTGAGGGAGTACTTTGCCCATTTTTAATGTATTGATTTTTGTTATATATTTAAGATCAGCCTCGTGAAGAGGAAATAAACTTTGTACCGTTTTTACGGAATTTAACTTGTTTTCTCATTGGATATGGCCGAGTGAAAGGTCAGTATGGTAAGTTAGGGTTATCAAGGTAAACGGGTTCTCCCTCCAATAACTACGATTAAAAAAAGGTTGGAATCTTTTCTATTATCGGAGTCTACCACGGCAATAAATTAACTAGATTTTTTTTATAAATAGTACATTTGTATGAAAAAAGTGAGGTTCAAAGCCCTCTTTTTATATTAGCCCCCAATGGGTTAATAAAAATAAACATGTTTCTACACAGATGTATAGAGCATAAAAGGACCTTTGTAATGATAGCTATTTTAGGTAAATCGGATTATAGATACGTGAGATATGGCCGATTATATACTCAAGCTTCAAAGGACTATATCTCAAGAAGTCGGACCTTCCGCAGAACACAAAAATACTTTTGCCAGTGGCGAAATTTTGGTGTAAATCAGAGCATTGTTGCTACACTAGATGTATGTCAATAAATTTTCCCAATTTGTGCGGTCTTTTGCGATGTTTTTTGTTTGTTCAAATTACCACGAAACGTTAATAGTACAATAATATGTAAAGTCGTTTGAACAGCTGATTTATTTGTTTCATGTGGTTTTTCGGTTCACTTGCCAAATTCATATGTATTTTGTTTTTGTACTCTATTGCATTCGTGTGTTTTTGGTATGCATTTGTGTAGAGTTTGACAACTGAAGCGAATAGATCAAAACCAAAATGCCTGTTGTTGCTGCCTACAACCATAGACTAATACATACATAGATGCTTTTACTCTCTCATCTGACGTTTCATTTCACACTCTTCGTCGTAGGTTTGTGGAAATGAGAGAAATTAAATTTAAAATTAACTTACACTAGGTGGAGTTACAAAATATGTTCACTTAACCTTTTCATGTCGTTTTGGTGTAGACCTGAAAAATTTAAATGTATTTTGGACTTTTTTGTTGACTTTTATTGTTGGTATACATTTGTATTGTATTTAACACAACTAGTTTGCCACAAAAACACGAAATTCGGTTGTTGTTCCTTTGTTGAACGTTGTTTACTATTGCCTCTATCTGGTATTATTGAACCCATGATTTCCAATGTTTACTTTCCACGGTACCTATGACATTTAATTTATTAAGAGAATAAAAGTATCTATGTGTGTATTAGCCTACAACCCAACAACGCATGCTGCTTTTACCATAAAGCTACTATGGTATAGAGAAGAAAATTTTCTCATGGAGAATGCCAACAAAGAAAACGAGTGAAGCGCGTCGTTTCTCTGCTCTCTCTCTCTCATACTCTCTTCGTTGAATATTGCAATACACAAGCAGTTTTCTGATAATGTTATTGTATCTAACTATAGAAATTCCAAGCATATTTAAATAAAATTACATAAATATGAAATAATCAAGTTATGATGCGGGAAAGAAATGCGTTTGAGTGAATCGCGTCTACTTTTTTAGTTCTCTTCTAATAGGGTTGCCAAGTTGCGCCGGTTTTTTCTTCTCTACTTGTACATCCTTTTTGCTTTTACCATGTAGATATTATTGCGCCATGGAAACGTTATTGATCTGACCGCTTGCCTCTTGCCGAAGTTAATGTCGTCGAAAAATAAGAGAGGCGACGCACGTGAGGGCATAGATTAATTGTTGTATCTAGAGTAGCGATTTCTCGCAGTAAATTTCTGAAGTTTGGTGTGGTTGCATATGGACGTTGCATGGTGGAAATAATTTATTTAATAACAACAGATAGAGGCAATGACTCAAATCAACCAACAATAAATCTTCAACGGCATTTCGTTTTTGTGTAAATGCACCACAAATACGGGTGAGATGAAAAAACTGCAACCAACTTCAGACTGCTGTCATTTCTAAGCCACTCGTCCGACAGCTGTTAAAATTATTCCAGTGACAGCTGATTATATTGTTTACAAGCGTACAAAAGCATTTTGGTGAGAATTTTCCAGAAAAAAAGTTATTCGTGATGGAATTCAAGCGTGATAGTGTGATTTCTTTATATTTGGCTGGAAAACCACAAGTGGCTATCGTTAGAGCACTCCAGCATTTAAATGTTAATAAATCTTTTGTGTCTCGTACCATCGCTCCTTACCGTGATACTGGTAGCGTAGCCCGACGTCAAGGAAGTGGACGGAAGAAAACAGCAACATCAGCAGAAATGGTTCGAAAAGTAAAGAAGCGACTTGATCGAAATCCGCGTCGCAGTGGCCGAAAAATGGCTCGTGAGCTGAACATATCGCAATATTCCATTCGACAAATATTGAAAAATGAGCTCGGGGTAAAGCCATTGAAATTCCAAAAAGTGCAAGAACTTACACCGCAACAGAAAGAAAATAGACTCAAAAGAGCCAAAGAGTTGCTTCGCTTGGCCGCAAGTGGTGAACTGCCGAATTTGGTTTTCTCCTATGAGAAAACATTCGTTGTCCAGCAGTTTGTAAACAAACAAAATGATCGTGTTTACTTGCCAAAGAGGTCAGCTGAAAATGTGCACCTTCGGTTGGCCACCAGAACTCAAGCGCCGGCCATGGTGATGGTGTGGGCCGCCATAACATCCGATGGTCGCTCTCCGCTTCATTTCCAGCGCACAATGGCCACCGAAATCTCCGGATACCAATCCGTTGGACTATTGTGTCTGGAGTATTTTGGAAAGCAAGGTTGGCACTAAAAAATACCAAAGTGTCGATCACCTCAAGCAAGCGCTTCGCCGGGAATGGGCCAAAATACCGCAGAGCAACATTCGGGCAGCGTGTGACGGTTTCATTGGCCGTTTGAAGGCCATAATTCGTGCCAAAGGTGACCAATTCGAACAAATCTAAATTTATTCTAAAATTTGATGCTATTTCCAACATTTTTTGCTTTCATTCAATAAAATTTAAAAAAAAATGAAAAAATTATGGCGTTTTACTTTGTTGCAGTTTTTTTATCTCACCCTGTATATACATACTAGCAATAAAAAGTAACAGAAAAGTTCAAAATAAGTTTAAATTTCACACTTCTTAACCAACAAAACATGACAACAATTTTTGTAATTAAAACTGGTGTAAGTCAATTTACATCAAATACCACTCTACGCACCGACCGCACCACGAAGAGTGTGTGATGAAACGTGAGATAAGAGAAATGTAAGTTAGGAAGTGAAAAAGTGTGAATGTATTGCTACTGTCGGAGCTACACTGTCCCGTATAAACGCACGGAAATGCTCTTATCACACAATACATACAATCTACGGAACTCAAAAAAAATTTAAGCTTCACCGAGTATGAGAGAGTACAGGCAGCAAATTGAAACGATCGGTTGAATTGTCGTATGGTCACAGTTGAATTGTCATATGGACTAAGTTGATCCAAAGAGTTTAGGTGCTGGTCCAGTGGGGCGCTCAGTATGCCATGCGTTTTAGACGGGCTTATAACTCGCCGTACGGGGGATCTTTCCACTTACCGAGCACATCAACAGTCTGCCTCTGAACAATAAAATACATCCCGAGTCTTGCACACAAACGATACCTTGCGACATAAAATAAAAAAACGGAGCCCGAACAATAGTAGCCTTGGAAGTGGACAAGAGCGAGAAAACACCACAACAAAGGCCATTATGCGGCTCTGTAGAAAGTTTGGGGCAAAAACTGTACCCACCGTACTACTGCGATCTGCACAGCATCCCATAATCGTAGTTACTGGAGAATCCTTTTACCTTGATAACCCTAACTTACCATATTGACCTTTCACTCGCCCATATGCAACGAGAAAACAAGTTAAATTCCGTAAAAACTTTACAAAGTTTATTTCCTCTTTACGAGGCTGAACTTAAATAAATATATAACAAAAATCAATAAATTAAAACGCCCCATGGACAAAGTAGTCCCTCAGCGGATACACAAATTCCACAGGGTAAAAGTATGGCCTTACAAAGGCAAAACAAAATATTTTGCTTACAATCTAAGCCTTTTATCTCCATAATACTTTCCAAAATATTCACAAATTATGCACAAATGTAACCCTCAAATCCAGAAAAACAATACGTCTTGAGGTTACTTGAAAATTCTCCTATAGAGCGACAAATATTTCAGCAATAAAGGGCGGTACGCAACAGTACTAATATTTTCCCTAGTGGCACCGTTCAGAATATCTTTGAGAATGGAACCTTACGATGGCTCATACCCGCAATCGAAAAATGTGCCCGCGCACTTATCATGCGACGCCTCGCTTTCTTAGGCCCCGATGGCCTGCGATTTGACACACGAACACTACTAGGCCGACGAATCATCGATAATCGCTAATGCGATATTTATTGTCCTAGTTATTCAATATACGTATATAAAGTCGTTTAATTCTATTTATATATTTCTAGTATACCAGAGTATTTATCTAGAATTTGTAACAGTTTTAGAGGTAATAGTAAGCCGGCCAGCCCATTTGACCATTCTAAATACATTGTTTGAAACATCTTTTATCATGAAATCCCGCAAAAAGGACCAAAAACAGGAGCCATTGTGAGACTTAAACTACCTTATATCTAACCTAAATCTACTTAACACTACTTAAAACTACTATGTACAACAAAAACGGGGGAACAAAACAAAAAGCAAAATCAAAGTAACAAATAAGACCTCAGCTATTTTACTGGGATGTGTCATACACCAGGTCATTTAGGTCGTAAGTTAAATATCTCCTGTGGTAAAGGACCAATTGCCCAGAAGAATTAAATATTCGATCCCCAAAATGCAAAAGGCACATGGGTGTAATTAGTCCATTGTTCTCGATAATTCGGTCAAATTCATCACGCCCGGCGATGCATCGTTTAACCAATTCATTTTCAGACTCAGTAGCCTTCGTCAGGGAGCCAATGACCAGTCTTGTGCCGAAACAACCAAGTCGCTCTATCCAACTTTTCTCTTAAACTAATCTGTTCGAAGGGGTGAAGAACTGACCCCATAAATTCTTCACACACCTGATATTCAGGCATGCTCTCATTATGCTCCTCTGATGATGGGATTATAAACTGTTCCATATGGAGAAGGCGTAGATTAGTCTAGGCCTTATGATGGCCTTATACATCGCAATTTTCACCTCAGGAGAAAGCCCCCTTTTACCTCTTAGTAATCCACCATAAATAGCAAAGGCTGATTTGCACTTGCCCAGCACAAAGTCAACGTGTGCAACAAAGCAGTAGCTTTCTTGAAATACAACTCCAAGGTATCTCAGCACAGGGGTATTCGTGATCACAACTCCCCTGATGGAAACCACCGGGTTAAATTGTCTGGCGTTCTTGAATAATTTAACACGTATACCCTTAAATATGATGGCCTTACACTTAGGTAGGTTCAGCCGCAGGTGCCATTTATCGAAATAATCAGCCAAGGTTTGTAGAAATCTGTTCACATTTTTATTGGCCATCTTTGCCAGGGAGTGTGTCGAAGCTAACAAGATATCATCTGCGTAAACAATCATCTGGATTCCATTAGGTGGTTCAGGCAAATCTGCCAGGAATATATTATACAGGACTGGTCCCAGGATGGACCCCTGTGGGACCCTCGCCTTGACATCACGAACACTCGAGTCACTCTGTTCAACTCTCACGGTGAAGGTTCTATTCTTCAAGAAGCTTGTTACCATCCTCAAGGTGTTGTCGTCGAATCTATAAAGTTCGCGCATCTTGCACACTATAGCATCTTGCCAGACAGTGTCGAAGGCTTTCTCAAAATCAATGCTTACAGCCAGAGTAGCTCTTCTCTTGTTCAGTCCTTTAGTTACCGCATCAGCCAAAGATAGAAGGGCGTGCTCGGTGGATAATCCCTCCCGGAAGCCGAATTGAAATTCCCTTAGTATTCCGCCCCGGTCAATGTGGGTCTTAATTCTTTTGTATATGCACTTCTCGAGGAGTTTCCCCAAGTTGGGTAGAAGTGAAATTGGTCTGTAACCTCTTCCATCCATAGGATCTTTGCCCGGTTTCAAGATTGGAACGACTTTGGAGTATTTCCATCTCTTAGGGAAATATCCTGTGTTCATACATTGGTTAAACATTTTGGACAGATGGATCCAAGCTCTTTGATCTGTCCTCTTCAGGACATAATTGGAAACTCCATCATCCCCATGGCTCTTCTTATTATTAAGGATCATTAACGTCTCTCCTATTTACTGAGGTGTTACGAGGTTAACCCCAATTGGATAGTTACCAGTTCCATCAGCGGGCATTGACTGCTCAAATTCAACCATTGGGTCAAGGTGCTCTATGTCGATAACTGTGTTCCCTACTGAATCAACAGTCGGTGCCGAGGTGTTGTCGCTGTTTCTATGTACCTCATAGAAATGTTCATCCAGAAGGTCTGCTTTCCTGTTGTCATCAAGGATCCTTTCACCTCCATCATCAATTAGGAGAGGAATCCTACTCCGTTTGGATAAGCCCACTTGTTGTCGAATTTGCCTATGCATGTTATTGTCCATCTTGATATTGCGGAGTTTATCAGTCCTGACTTCCATCTCGAAACGAAGAATAGCATTCTTGATCAGTCCTCAGCATTTTTTACTATGACACTCAACATTTGTCTCCTCTCGAGCTCCAGAGTCCTGTGTAATCTCCTCTGCATAGTTTCTTTTGGGCAATGATGGAAAGAATGTTAGGTGGTAATTTTCTCATAATTCCTAAACAGAGTGATACCTTCTGCATGCTCGCCTGCATAGCACTTTGGTAAGCCCCAGTGACAGCGTCAACCACTTCATCAATTTCCACAGTAGTCAGGTTTCTGTCGTTAGGGATATTACAGCTATCTAGTTCTTCCATAAACTTTTCATCGTATCTCCTGGAGTTGAAGCTTCCATAGTCAAACACTAGGACTTTCTCGGCTCTTTCTATTTCTCCTGTTATAAATACTATTTTCACAGCTCTGTGATCTGACTCAAAGTCATGTGTTGGTAAACCTCCTCCTCCAGCATTAATATTGTCCGCCAGCCTTAGATTTGCGGATGTGATAAAAAAGTCAATGAAAGATCCCGACCAGGCTGTTACCCTGGTGGCTTCTCTCGTAGGTCTAATGCAATATTGGGGTTCACCAATAGCCATTCGTGCAGCTTCTTACCATTAGCATTTTCATAGGCGCCTCCCCATTGCGGATGCCTAGAGTTAAGGTCCCCTCCTATGACAGCAAGATCAAGTCCAATGAAATCCGAAATGACGTCGAAATCAGTCATTCTAAATAACCCGGAAGGTCTAAGGTATAATGCTTTAAACAACAAAGGTGTTCCGTCCAACAAACGTACTCGGATGAAGGTTGTTGAAGTAATTTTTGCACAATGAAAATGAAACGCGTGTGGTTATGTTAAAGTATCAGATCGGAAGAGGAAGTTTTATACTCTCATTACACCAAAGTTGCATTTATATTGTAAGTGCGTAGTTGCAATTATATGTACATTGAAGTTAGATACATAGTTGTATAAAATATTCGTTCAACACCCTTCCGGAATGTTTTATATTGTATGCATAAAATAATCTAAATACATTCAATAAAATATTTACGTTAATTCATTTAAATTCATAAAAACGTATTCAAAAAATTATATTATGCCGACTTCATTTAGGAATGAACTAATTTTGGGAGCACTTACGGCTTTCTGCTAGCATGTTGTCAGTGTTTGATGTAATTCAATGTGACCTCACCGTTCGAGATCTTCTCTTGGATGAACTTCGCTTTAATGTCCACGTGTTTTGTACGCGCTGAATAAGAATTGTTGATGGCTATGCACATTGCGCTTTTGTTGTCGCAAAATATGACCATGGTCTTCAGCGCGCTCGGTACTAGCTCGGTGTGTAGTCGCTTCAGCCAGACGGACTCCTGAATGGAACAGACTGCAGACATTAGCTCAGCTTCTGTTGACGAGAGTGCCACCGTATGTTGCCTTTTAGTTGACCATGAGATTGCTCCACCTTGGAACATAAAAATATATCCAGTAGTAGAACGTCTGCTGTCGATATCTCCAGCCCAGTCCGCATCGCAAAAACCAGTGATTTCATCGGAACCTTTTCTGAAAAACAGACATTTATTTTTAGAAGTGACGTGTATCGTACGACTAGTGCGAACGTCTCCTCGTAGTCTACTCCCCTTTTGCTGACTAAAGCCTTTAACAACCAGTCTCGCCTTGTATCTGGTTGGTTCACCATCAGCGTTCAGTTTAGTTTTAAAAACCCACTTGCATTTAATGGCCTTTTTTTCGGGGGGTAGCATCGTGAGTTCCCAAGTCTCGTTGGCTAAATGTGAAGCCATTTCACTCTCCATAGCGCTCTTCCATTCATCAGCGCTTTCACTGGACAGAGCTTCATCAGCTGTTTCAGGATCTTTAAGGATATAACTCATCGCGCAAAAATTATGGGCAGTTTGCAACTGACTATTAATACGTTCAGATCTACGTACCTCTGAATTGGCTAGGCTGACATCTTCCTCCGGCGCATTCGTTTCATCGTTACCATCTTCGGCCTCATCAAATCCCAGAAAATCATCGCTATCATCGCTGCTATCGTTTGTTGAAATTGAATTACCGTTCACCTCTGCATCACTGACCACCTCTGTTCTAGCTTCTTCAATGGCACCCGATGACAATTCATTAACTTTAGGTCCCTCTTCTGAATTGGCATCGCAGTCAATTGATTGATTCCAAGTATTTGATTCAGATAATGATATTGGAGTTTCATTTTCCAGAAAGACCACGTCGCGGCTGATTACAATTGATTTTGTAACCGGGTTGAATAATCGATATGCCTTACTTTTATTACTGTAGCCAACAAATATGCATTCAATTGATTTTGTTGCTAATTTACTTTCACGTTTTTGTTTTGGTATATGGACTAATGCTCTGCAACCAAAAACTCGTAGAAATTTCAGATCAGGTTTGTTGCCTGACCAAAGTTCTTCAGGGCTTGCCAGGTTTGGTTGTCTGTTAATTCGATTTAACACATACGCTGCCGCATTCACCGCTTCTGCCCAATATTTATGATTCAATTTAGCATCTAGTAGCATGCACCGAACACGCTCCATCAGAGTGCGATTCATTCGCTCTGCCACGCCGTTCTGTTCAGGGGTATATGGAGCTGTGGTTTGATGTAAAATTCCATGTTTTGAAATGTATTGTTCAAAACGTTTGTTTATATACTCTGTGCCGTTGTCTGTCCGCAGTACTTTAATGTGTTTGGAGCACTGATTTTCTACAAAGCTTTTGAATTTTACAAACTCGTCGAATACATCGGATTTTGATTTAATTGGTATTGCAAATACCTTCCGTGTATAATCATCGACAAATGTCAGTATGTATAACGCACCAGAAACTGATGCCACTTTAAACGGTCCCATTACGTCACTGTGCACAACATCCAAAACACTTCCAGCTGTGTTTTCACTGTCTTTAAATGGCACTCGGGCTTGTTTGCCTTTAATACACACAACACACTTAACATTGACCTCAGGTTTAAAATCCGCTCCACATGCATTTCCCGTTGCAGACATCAATTTGTTACTCACATGTCCAAATCTTCTATGCCACAAGCTGTAATTTATAGCCGCAAACTCACCGCGATCGTTCTCATAACTTTGCTTGCAATTTAGTTTGTATAGGCCATCAACTAAATCCGCAGATGCAAGTAGATTGTTGCCTTTATCAAATATCTTGCACCATTTGTCCTGGAAAACAATTTTTCTTCCATTTGTCGCCATTTGGCTCACTGACAAAAGATTTATTTGTGCATAAATTCGGCACATATTCAACATTTTTCACTTTGATGTTTTTGCCAATGCTATTGCTAACAAGGTTAACTTCACCAACAGTTGCCACTTTTAATTTGCTATTATCTGCAATTGTAATTGCTTTGTTTGTTCTTGACACTTTGTTTTGTAAGTATTTGTCACAGTGTGTCATGTGGTTTGTGCATAGAGTAAATATGGGTAGAGAAAATCTTTCACTCACCAAATTTCTGACATTTGTCCTCGTGTGATGTATACGTTTGATGTTGAAAAGAATTGCTTTAATAATACCAGATAGAGGCAATGGTTCAAAACAACGAACAAAATAACAACAACGGTATTTCGTTTTGTGTGTTAAAATTATTGTGTTAAATACAACACAAATGTATGCTAACAATAACAGTCAATAAAAAAGTGTAAAACACATTTAAATTTCAGAGTTTTTCACCAAAATGACATGAAAAATTAAAGCAAGAAGTTATTGTAATTCCACCTTGTGTATATCACTTTTCGTCAAACATCTCTCTATCACACCGACCGCATCACGAACAGTGTGAAAGGAAACGTCAGATGAGACAAATGGCGGCTCTACTATAAATTTACTCTATGGTTTTGTGGCCCCTGAATCAATATGCCAGTCGTTGGCATCTTTGACATTTGTGCATAGGGTTGCCAGCAGAACATGATTATTGTCCCTATTAGATTTTAAGGGACAATTTTTTGCGAAGTGTCCAGGCTTTTTACAATAATGACACCGAAACGTTTTCTTTTTCGGCTTGTTATTTGTGTTGTTGTTTGCACCTGAATATAACGCCAATTCGTCACCGCTCCTTCCATCGAACTTTGAGTCTTGTAGCAACAATGATTTTATGGCATCCACAGTTAGCACTTTTTTTGTATTTTCAATAGCTAACACCAGTGGTCTGAATTCACTTGGCAACCCGGTCAACAACAACGAAGCAATCAGCTCCTCTTCAATTGCAAGTCCAGCACTTTTTACTTTAATGGAAGTAAGCACCATGGCGTTTATGTATTCTTGCATAGAGGGAAAGTCGGATAACTTTAGATGAACTAAGGTTTTAAGCAACTCAACTTTCCTGGTTAGTCCCTTGTCCTCGTATGCCTCCATAAGACTGTCCCAAGCCTCTTTTGCCGATCCTTTTTCGGCAATAAGCCCAAAGTTTCTCGGTTCCACCATCAAGTAAATTTCCGCAGACGCACGGCAGTCTGACTCTTTTTGAGCTGCAGTGGCATTTGCGTCCAGGGCACCTTCCACAGCCCTTTTATCACCAAGTAAGACTTGGCTTGCTGCTTCCATATGTCGAAGTTTTCTTGTCCTCGTAACTTTTCAAATGGGAATGATAAATTGGAGCTCATTATGTTACGTGAAAAAAACTTGTACTTTAAAAAACACTTTATAGGCCCATAACCTGTTGAAGTAATTTTTGTACAATGAAATTGAAACGCGTGTGGTTATGTTAAAGTATCAGATCGGAAGAGGAAGTTTTATTTGACAACTCTCATTACACCAAAGTTGCATTTATATTGTAAGTGCGTAGTTGCAATTATATGTACATTGAAGTTAGATACATAGTTGTATAAAATATTCGTTCAACAAAGGTGCTCTCCAATTCTCCAGTGTTGAAGAATATCCTTTCACCCTTGAAGTTATCCTTAAGCAATTTGGCAGTTCCACCTCCTGCTCTACCAATTCTATCCTGCCGGAATATTTTATAGTCCTTTAACTCAAAATGATATCTGGCTTGAAGTTTATGTTCTGCCAGCATAAGTATATCAGGTTTAAAACGATCCATAAATAATTTTAGATAATGTCTCTGGTGCCTAGATACCACGGAGTTAACGTTTACGAAGTATCATTTTATCCGTCTATTCATAAAGTCGGATTGACAGTAATAAAGTAAAAAGGGCTTTTTTCTTTTCTCCCTCATCAGAGAGCTGGCGATACTTTGGGGCAAAATTACCTATCATGTCCATGCAAGTTATTAAATCCTTACCCATAAATTTCTCACAATCATTGTCGATCATATTATACGCCTCTTCAGGTCCTCTGTGTATTACAGTACTAGATCTTTTATTACTACGGCTTCTGCCGGCAGGTGTGTTACCCCTTAGTACTCTCAAATATTGTCTGCCGTCGACAAAGCTGGGCCTAGAAGATCTCTCGGTCATTATAAAACGGCCAGGTGTCTTGGCAGCTTTTCTGTCATCCATACGTTTTTGTGGTTCCTTCCTTGTGGGGCAGGCGCGGGAACTAGCTACATGGCCCACAATTGGCACATTTGACTGGCAGCCCGATTTTAGTAATCATTTTACCCGTTAAAGGGTCGGTTGTGACAAATTCCTCAGTGTTCTCCTCCCTTCCCGGGACTTTGCATTTTTTACATTTTCCATGGCTCCACAAGTTTCTCTTCAGGAACTTTAGATTTTATATTCAGAGATGGTTTCAAACTTTCTGTTCTGAAATTACAGATTTTCCTTTTCCTAATCTTTTACACTTCTCTTTCCGAAATTTTAGATTTGAATTACTTTCATTACTTCACACCGTCCTTTCTGAAATTTTTTATTCAAATTACTTTCATTACTTTACAGTTTCCTTTCTGAAATTGTAGATTCGAATTACTTTCATTAGTCTTAAATGAATGTTTTAATTTGTATATATAGCTTTTATTTTTTTTAATAGCTTTTAATTTCCCTTTTACAGCTTTCAATGTTCTTTTTACATCTTTTGATTAGGCCACTTTTGTGTTCCTGCTACGATTTCGGGGTACCAAAAATTCCTTACTATCTTCGGTAATCTGAAATTTTTGCCGGTGGGTAACTTTACTGACGTTTTTTCCGCCTACGGACATTTAGTTGCTAATTCTACCCACTACTAACCTAACATATGTCCACTGGTAGGGCTGTTTGTGGTCCGTATAACAATTTCAAACGGACTTACCTTTGCCTCCAACGTGGCTTACCGAGCTGAGTTGATTTGCGGCGACTTTGCTGGACAACCGTTCTGCTGGTGCTGGAGCGGAGCTTACTGTTATTGTGCCGGCGCTTACGTCTCGTTGAAGTTTGGTAGATGTTGTTGGTGTTTAGCTGGTGTTCTCTGGCGGACGATGTTGGCGCCTCACTGGTGTTCTGGCGGACGAGGTTGGTATTAGAGCCTTGCATGAATATATTTTGTTTGTTGATTGCACTGCTGTACATGCTGTTCGGCATTTTGCGATCGAAGAATGAAAAAAAAATCAAATAATGAAGAGAAGCACAGCTTATCGGACCGGTTATGTCATCGTGGTCGCTTCGTATGACATACACTGATTCTCGGTAATCGCAAAGAGAACTTTGTTCGTATTCGGTAAGCGAGAATTTGATAATTTGATTTACTTAATTTTCTTTGCAATGCTCAGTCTGTTGTAGCGAAGTGACGAATAACAACACTTTTTGTGCACTAGATTAAGAAACTATAAGAATAATAAGTCGAAAATGGAAATTGATGAAGTAATTAACATGAAATATATTAAATAAATACCTGTATCTCTAAACTTAAAAATTGTTTTAGGAATCAAATCAATCATTAATAAAGTTATGTGAATCACACGCAAAAGCTGATAAGATTTTAACCGGCGAGCTAACTTTGTGCGTAACAAAGGGCAGAAGCAAAGTCTGGGAAGTGTTCGCCAAAATCGCAGATCAAGATGGGGCGCCGTTGAAAAATTTCGTTATCTGCAGAAGCTGTAAAAGGCTTCTGAAATACAACAACTTCTCAACTTCAAGTCTAGCTAAACACAAATGCTACCTCGTAAAAATCAGATTTGAGAGTAATCCGAAGTTGATGAAGTTACAAAAGAAATGTTACGAAACTCATGACTGAATGGGTAATAAAAAATTGCAGACCATTTAATTTGGTGAAAGACAATGGTTTGCAAGCAGTTCTAAAGGAGCTCACATTGATTGGAGCAAAGTATGGTGCAAATGTATGTACATATTGAAAATGCACTTCCGAACCCCACCACAGTTTCTAGGAACTTCGTAAATATTTATGGACTCTGTATTTCGAAAATAAAAGAGGATGTCATATGGGCACAGACTGCAATTAGAATAAGTTGATCAAAGAGTTTAGGTGCTGGACTAGTGGGGCGCTCAGTATGCCATGCGTTTAAGCCGGGCTGGTAACTCGCCGGACGGGGGGGATCTTTCCATTTCCTAAGCACATCAACAGTCTGCCACAGAACAATAAATACATACTGAGGCTTACTCAAACATTCTCGCGACATAAAATTAAATAAAAGGAGCCCAAAGATAAGCATCGTTAGTAGAGAGAAACAAAACGAACAGACCGAAAACCGAACATGTACAAAAAAATAGTTCTGTTCTAGAGAAGTTTCAAGGGACTACTCCCAAACGCGTAATTATAGCTGACTGGTGTTGATGCCAGCTTGAACCCTCCCTTTGGAAGCACCTACAGGCTTCCCCATGACACTGCTGCGTCTGCAGTGTCCCAAAAACAACATGTGTCACTCACCAATTACCCTAACATACCCTCTATCTTACCATAACCTTTGGCTCAATTAACCATAACCTTTGGCTCAATTAACCATCTCTCAGTGGTTATAAAAATCTCCACGGAGCAAAACAATGAACCCCAAAAGGCTAAATGACTTATTCATATTATACTAATTTTTCTTAAAATGTTAACAATTTACTTAACAAGAGTAATCAAATTCAAAAAAAAAAAACATGCAAAATTAATCTTAACATTATGCAGAGCGACACCTTAAAACCCAAGGGGTATCTCAACTAATACTGGCATATGCCCTAGTGACACTGTCCAGAATTTCACCGAACGCGAAACTTCCCGAAGGTTGAAACCGTAACGACTATGGTGCCCGAGCACTGATGCCGCAACGCCTAACTTATTTAGACCCCGATGGTCTATGAAAAAAAGAACGAACACTACTAGGCCGACCTAGTTTATCGCGCACGAAATTATATACCCAGAGGCAATTCGCATGGGTGTAAATATGTAAATAAATAAAAAAAAACACAAAATAAATTAACTAAGAAAAATATATATATATTCAGTCACAGTCAAGGTCCGCAGGTCATTTTGTCTGAAAATACGGCAGATCTGAACGCAAAACCTGGCCACTAGGGAGTATGCGGGTCCCCAACAGCCTAAGACAGCCGCTCTTTATACAATTTCCTTACTCTAACTTCTTAATGCTACTATTCTTAACGCTCTAACGGCGATTTTTTTTCATTATTTATTATTTCTTTTCTGAGGCTTAATTATTTCTGCTGATCTAGGTTTTTTTTTGTTTTCCATTTTCAGTTCACTGTGTTAAATGCTATTTCACCAATTTCGTTCTTAATCTTGACAATTATTTTATTTCTTGAACTTTCATAATTTTCGTAGCTTGCTTTTCTTTTCCTTTTTTAATTTTCAGTTCACTGGGTTAAATGACATTTTACAAATTTCGTTCTTACTTTGATAATTATTTTGTTTCTTGAAATTCCATAATTTTTGTATTCATTTCTTTTTCTTGCTTTTCAAATTTTTTTTATTGCTTATTGACTGCTCGACCAGTTTTCAATTTTTAAAATTTTCATTTCGTTTCGTTTTCTCATTTTTTTTTTATTTATTTAAAAACATCTTTCACTTATAAATCTACCCTACTCTACCTAAGGCTTAACGTCCATTCTTAGGTGGACGGGTCCGGGCGGTCCGTAAGAGGAATAAAATGCACGGACTTACCTTTACTCAGCAGGGATAAAATGTGGGACTGACTATGGGGTGAGGAAACAACTGGTTTACTGTGGCTGTGGCTGGAGATGGAAACTGGCGGTGGCTGGTGCTGGAAACTGGCTGTGAATGGACGGACAGAACGGGCCCTGGATTCTTGTTTTTGGGTGCCCCTGTCTTGTTGAACTTCTCCGGGTGGACAGAACGGACACGGATTTTTGCTTAGTTGTCCCTGTCGCTGGATAAAAGGCAGCAAAAACACACACGCTGCCGGCACTGTATCGACACCCGACAAGTAACGAAGCACTGAATCTAGCGCGGAATGTGAAACACTTTTTTGGCACTGACTTTCGGCACAGATGGTTCTTAATGGCGCAGATTTTTTTTATGGCGCAGATGATATGGCGCTATTTGTTTAAGGCGCAAATTTTTAAGGCGCAACTTTTTAGGGCGCAAATGTTTAAGGCGCAATTTTTTTTAGGCGCAATTTTAAGAGGCGCAAATGATGTGGCGCTTGCCCGGTGGCGAGGGCGTTGAGCGCCCGCTGGTGCTCCACTTCCGGCGGTAACTGCGGGGTACAGGCACAGATTGGCCTGCCTCTGGGAGTGGAAGCAAACCTAGGGGGGCTCTCGGCTGTAACTCGACCTACGCTGCGGCTTGTAGCCGTTGGATTTTATGCCGGCTGTCGGCCGGAGAAACTTTAAGGCCGTTGGCGTGAACTGGAGTTTCCAGAAACGCTTGCTGATTTACCTGCTGCCGGGGGACAAATAGAAAAAATTGTGAGACACCGCCGACAATCTAACCTCACAACTTACCTAGCTGCCGCTGTCTCACCTTCGGGATTCTTCGCGGTTGACTGTTAATTCCCTGTGGGACTTGGTAGGCAAGGGTTTTTCCTTCCTAGCTTCAGGGAAATTTTCACTGTTCCTGGTATTACAGCCAGTATTGACTCTTCGAGGTTTACTTCCGGGACGCGGTAGTTGCTCTGGAAGTCTGTGGTAAAGAGTCCATTAGCTCCTCTAGCTGTGCCTCCGTCTCTATCACGCGTGGTGCGGCTTCTCCCTTCAGGAACACGAGAATTTGATAGTCGACGAGCCGCATGGTAGTAACTCCCTTCCTTCCATGAACCTTGCTCCCGGCCAGCTTATACAACTGCGATACCGCCGTGCAGTCTTTCACCCGTAGCCTGTGGATAGCCGCACGATCGTCTGTTTCTAGCCTTCGGAACTTCGCCAGCATCTCGAATTTGACATTCGGTGACTTGAATTTGACGGTTACCTGGTGCTGGTCTGGCTGGGCGAGCATCGGAGAGCATCTCACGATGCCAACGTCTTCTTGTGGGCATGCGATCTCCAATCTCCTCAAGAGACCCATCACTCTCTCCTTCGGCTCGGCGGCAGCTTGGGTTGTCAGGTGGCAGATGGTGATTTTGTTGGAAACGCGCTGCCGATTCGCCGAGCTCCTTGGAAAGGATCTCGTTCTGCTGCTGCACGGCCTGTAGTTGAAGCTGAAGGTTATGCTGGCTTTCTTCTAACCGCTGGTTCCTCTCGTTTACTTCGTTCAGCTGGGCTCGGACACGGTCTAACTCCTTTGCCCAGTGAGACTCTTGCCGGGCGTTCCTGGCTTGCATAGCGTCCAAGCGGCTCCTTAGCTCATCCAGCTCAGCCGAGGGCTGGTTGCGTACTCGACACAATACCCTATACATTTCGCCCTTGGACTGCTGGAGCTGAAATGACAATAACAAAAACTCCTTAGATCTACAAGTAATTGGTCAAAAGAGAATAGGACAGAGGGGTCATGAATAGAAAATTAGGGAATAGGTTTAGGAAGCTAACTACTACCCGCTAACGCCTACCTAGCTTATCTGGCTTTGCCCTGTATCAACTTTCGACACGTTACCGTGGACACATAAAACTCTTACAGGTATTAACCTGTCACAGACTACATTCATCAATACTGAATTGCATTAGAGTAGAACCCGAACCCACGCCTGAGATTTAAACTCAGAGTCGCATGATCTTACATTATTGTTTCAAGTCCTTGGCATGAAACACTCCCAGGCGTTTACATTTTAGGTCTTCTACCTCATAGAGACTGTTTCCAACAGGCTTCACAATCCTGCACTTCAGGAACTTCCGTGCCAGCTTTGCGTTGAAATTGTCCTTAAAGCTGCTCTGTTGGAAATTGCGGCGGTAAACTTCCTGACCTGATATATACTTCACCGGACGGCATCTGGTGTTATACGTGCGTTCGTTTCTCTCATAAGCCTTATGTAGGCTCTCCTGTATTTTCGTCCTCACTAAATCCTGTGCAACCGATTTCGGAACTTGGGTTTCACCCATGTCAGTCAAGCTCTTCAGGCGTCTCGCTAACTTATATAGGCTGCCGTGTGTGATCATATTAACTCCGAAAAGAGCGAAGTATGGTGTGACCCCAATCGCACTGTGTACTGAGGATCGCAAGGAACATTCTATTTCAGACAAATGTCGGTCCCATTCTCGGTGGTCCTCCTTCATATAGGATCGAATCGCCGATAAAACCGATTGATTAACCCTTTCCGAGGCGTTGGCCTGCGGAGAGTGCACTGCTGTTCGGCAATGGTTTATACCGAAATTGGTAACGAAATCCGTGAACTCGCGGCTTATGAACTGTTTGCCGTTGTCCGAGACGATGGTCTCAGGAACACCGAACTTATGGCATATTTCCGTTATCAAGAACCGAATCACGTTCTTGCTGCTAGCCTTAGACATAGCCTTCAGCATGACGAACTTCGTTTGGTGATCGAGAACAATGAAAATAAAACAGTTTCCATTCTTAGAACGAGGATAAGGGCCTAGAAAGTCCACGAAAATCCGCTGAAAAGGCCGATGGATCACTACCTCTTTCCCCATCGGTGGTCTTAACGTAATGTTGGCCGCCTTAGTTTCACGACATGTTTGGCAAGCATCGACATAACTTTTCACCTGCATGTTCATATTCGGCCAAAAAAAATATTCTTTAACCCTCTTCAGGGTCTTAAAGAAACCTCCATGAGCTGCGTGCGGGGGATCATGAGACTTCTCAATGATACTTTGGGTTAATTCCAATGGTACCCATACCTTCCAAGCAAAGTCCTCATGGAGTGGTATACCATCATAGGGCATCGTTCTGTTGTACACGATTCCATCTACCACTCGTAAATCGGGTAGGCGATTCGCGTTCTCCTCGATTGTCTTGATCAAATCCGCATAATCAGTAGATTTGAATGCTTTATCCTCCATATCGATTAATCTAGTAACCTCCGCCCAGACTTCTTCCATCGCATATCTGGACAAGGTGTCGGGTATAACATTGAGTTTACCCTTGCGGTGTTCGATTACAAAGTCAAAAGATTGCAGATGAAGACTCCAACGAGCTAGCCGCCCACTGAGATCTCGATGTGACATCAACCACTTAAGGCTGCAGTGATCTGTAATGACAGTGAACGCCATCAACTCAATGAATGGTCTAAACTTGTTAATGGCCAGAACCACTGCTAAGCATTCTCGCTCCGTCACAGTATAATTCCGCTGTGCAGGTGTCAATTTGTGCGAGTAGTATGCTATCGGATGTTCTTCACCGTTGTCATCTCTTTGAAACAAAACTGCGCCGGCTCCTAGATCCAAGGCGTCGCATTGCACATAAAAGCGCTTTAAGAAATCTGGGTGAATTAGTACAGGGCTAGTCACCAATGCATTCTTCAAATTAACGAAGGCTACTTTAGCTTCATCCGTGAAGCAAAAAGTTTTACTTTTCCTCAAGGTGTCCGAAGTCGGAGCCGCTATGGTAGCGTGATCAGATATAAACTTTCGGTACCACCCTGTGGCGCCTAAAAAGCTCCTCACCTGTGTAAGGGATTTTGGATACTTGTAGCTCATGATTGACTCAACTTTCGAAGGATCGGGTTTGACTTGGCCCCCTCCAACAAGGTAACCTAAATATCTTAGTTCCTTGAAACAAAACTTGGACTTCTAAACATTGATGGTCAGACCAGCATCCTCAAGGCAACGAGCAACTTGTTTCAGAAGTGCCATATGTGTCTGAAAATCTGGAGATACTACTAGAAGATCATCCAGATACACGAAGACGCGATCACGTATGGCCGACGGTATCACTCTATCCATTAACCGGCAAAGTCGCTGGGCGGCATTGCATAAGCCGAACGGCATTACCTTGAAATGATAGAGTGGCCTACCGGGCACCGTGAAGGCTGTCTTCTCTCTACTGGCTGGATCTAGAGGTATCTGCCAGAACGCATCTTTGAGATCCACACTGGAAATATAATAGGTGTCGCCAAGCCTGCTGAGTAAACCCTCTATATGAGGAAAGTGGATACGCATCCTTAATCGTCAGAGCATTCAGCTTGCGTGCGTCCAGGCACAATCTATTTTTCGCCCCTTTGCGTACTAATGTCACGGGGTGACTCCAAGGGCTTTCGCTAGACTCGATGACTCCTAAGTCAAGCATTCGATCCAACTCGGCATACAAAAGTGTTTGCACTGCTGGCGAAACCGGATAATATCTATCCTTTACCGGGACTGCATCCCCAGTATCAATGGAATGGGTTTCCAAATGTTTTCTACCGAGGCCTTTCCGGGTATAACACGGAAATAGTTCAACCACGGCATCTAATATTTTGTTCTGTTGTGACGACAGAGCATGGGACTTAACCTCCTCAGTGGCTTGGACTTCTTCGCATAGGGCTACCCCTTAAGTGGTAAGACTCTCTATGACTGTCAACAACTTAATCGTTCGCATAAAGTCAACGCCCAAATAGAGCGCACGTTCCAAGGTTGGTACTAGATAAAAGTCAACCTCCTCGGATCGTTTATTAAAGTCAATTCTCGCTCGTACTCTCCCCAATATTCGGTGAGCACTCCCATCAGCTGTTCTCACAGATGAGCCAAAACGACGAATCTGTAAATCGGCTTGATCAACCAGCTCCTGGCATCCCTTGCCTAGACAAGTCACGGATGCTCCACTGTCTATGAGCCCTTCAACTTCTATGCCCCTTATTTTCACTCTTGCATAGAAGCGGTTGTCATCTCCTGTGAGCAGAGTGGTAGCGGCGATCTCTCGTCGGATCAGCCGTCGTTTCTCAAATCTTACTCGTGCTCGCTTTATACGGTCTCATACCTCCCCGAAGATTCTGTCTCTAGCTGCTTTGTACTCAGCCATGCGTTGGTGCAATGGCTTAAGGTGTGTACTGTTTGTACTATTTTGGTACACAGCCACAACAATAATCTAATTATTATATTGTACTAATTGTAACATTACCACTTCTTGGTACTATTTGTGATACGATAGTATTTTACCATCTCTGATAAAAAGTGCTCAGAAACATAAGTAGGCAACTGTATGCAAAACATAATTAATCACAAAAACAACATAAACAGAAAATGTACAAGCATAATGCAACAACAAGATACACAAACAATGTAAACATAATTAGAGCAAAGGAGATGGGAATAAATGTAATATTGCAATAAGTAATTCTAAGTAGGATAACAATAGATTTAAGAAGTACCGTTAAGTAGGTATTTAAGGAACAAAATTTGAAAATAAATTATCATTAAACAGATCAAACTCAGCCGAGTCTTTTGGCTTTTTCTTAAATAAATAAGCTACCTGGCGCTCTTGAAGCTGCTGGTACAAAAAATACATTCCAGCCAGTGGCTTTCTTAAATAGCCGGCTACTCTTTAGGCAGGTCCTAAAATAATACATACATCTGCGAACAGATCATCACATGGCGATCCTGCCAAACAAATTACAGGACATTGGGGACAGATCCATCCCTTCATCGGCAACAACAACAACAAATCAACAACAACCAAGGGCACGGACCATAGACGAATACAAGAAGCGGCTAGCGAGGAAAGAAGAAGAAAAATTAACAAGAGTTCCAGCTACGACAAAACCAAAACACCGTCGGGCAGGACGAGTAGTGTGCCTTCGGAAAAAATTGGCCGGTTTGAAACGCATGGTAAATGCTGATCCACCACCTTTTTACCCGATAGCAACAGAGATGTGGAAGTAGATCTATGAGTTAGAGGCCGAATTGTCATCCCGGAAGAAAAATACGAAAACACAGTAGTATTAATAAAAGAAAAACAATAAAACCAAACATGTAAAAAAAAGAACATAAATAAAACACATTTGTACATATGTAGACACGGATGAATGTATTTATATTTCTAACACTCGTATTTACACTATTTATAATCGGGAATTGGTCAAGAATCACCGACAACAAAATTTTTCATATTTTTCATAAGAACGTGAAAGCAAACATAATAAATAATCACAAATAGCAATGTTATGATAAGCTGTCAACATAGGAACAGAATGGAAAAGAAACAAAGTAGATAAACAACAGGGTGAATCATAGATAATTAATAACAGGGTGAATAACAGAGTGGATCGAAAAAATTTTTCAATGGAATTAGGAATAAGGTAAACTTGGATACACTGGGAAAAATTATTGAGTACATTTAATAGAAAATATATTTGTGGAACAATATTTTTTTTTTATGAAAGAAATCTAAAAAAAAGTAATAGTGTTTAGGCTAATGAAATTTGGAAAAGGTAATGCAAGTGGAGTATTAATACCACTTTACATTGGAAGAAACGTACATGAAAATATTAAACATAGTAAAGACTATTGAATGGAAAAATTAGATAATTTGGAAGAATTAGCTAGTTACGAAGAATTAACTAGTTACGTAGAAGAACTAGAGAAGATAAAAATAAATTTAAAGAAAAGTAAAAGTAGAGTCTACGGACAGAAATACGTAGATTGCAAATTAGAAAGGTTAGCATCGATACAGGAAAATATAAGTAAGGAGATTGCAGGAGACCAAAACGAAGAAGTAGCCAAATTAAAATATACAATTGCCAATTTGCTAAGAGAATTAGAAAACAAAGTAAAAAATCTAGAGGTAAAAAAATATATAGTCCCAAAGATGGCTTCATTTGACCTATCACTAGTGGGCAAAAATTTGCAAACATTTAAGGGTACTTTTGCATATTTGGATGATTTCCTAACCCAAACTGAATTATTACATGATCTAACTAGAACAGAAGATAGACAACTATTCATTAAGTACGTCTACAACTTCAAACTTACGACCCAGGTTCGGAGCGTGTTGGGTAGATCCAATAAACCGACAACTTTCGGGGAATTAAAAAAAGTTTAGAAAACGCATATCCAAACCCAAGAACGCTACAACAGGTACTATCTGAATTGGGGGCGACAAAACAACACAACAACAGTATATCCGAGTTTAGAGAAAAAATTGCTGAGCTTTCAGACCAGCTAAGCTCTTCTGAGATTTCAAGACTTAATAATCCTTCACAAGAGGCAAGAGATATCGTTTACAAGGTTAGCGATGGCATAGCTCTCAACACATTTATGAGAGGAGTCAATAATGACTATAAACAAATTTTACTGAGCAACGTGCCCAAGTCGTTTAATGAAGCGGTGGAAAGATGCGTCACGGCAGAAAAGAGTTTTTGCCCAGAGGATAAGCAAGTCTACCAAATGAACAAAAAGAACAACCGAAACTACAACAGGAATAATAACAACTACAGGGGTAACAGCTACAATAGAAATAATGATGAATACACAGGTAACAATTATAACAAATATGACAGAAACGACAACAATCAGAGGAGTGGTTATAGAAACTATAACAACAATAAATACAGAAACGATAACAGGAATATGAGTTACAACAACGGTAACTACAATCCAAATTACAGACGGGTAAATAATCGAAGTAACGATTCTGGTGAAGGTAATGCCCGAAATAATTACAATGGAAATAAAACATACAACAATAACAACAATATTCGAAACAATAATAACAGAGGAAAACTACCATACCGGACTTATCATGTTGAAGGCGACGATGGCCCAGAAAACGAATCACATAACTTTGATAGAGACCATGATCCGGAAAACTACAATGGCCGGGTGACAGAGGAAATCACCCAGAGCGCCCAAAACTAAGAATTTTCAGTATTTCAAAAAACAATAACGCATTCGTAACTTTAAAATGCAAAAACGTAAATCAAAAATTTTTTTTTCTAATAGATACTGGGGCAGACATCTCGGTATGCAAAGTGAAAACTTTGAATAACATTTACACACGGGAAACGGCAACTTTAACCGGAATAACAAAAGAAGCAATACAGTGCTTAGGAACCAAAAATTTGAGCCTCGACATATCAGACGATATAATCGATCACACTTTCCATATTGTCAAAAATGATTTCCCAATACATGCAGATGGAATAATAGGACGTGATATGCTGGCAAAGTACATGTGCAAAATAGATTTTGAGTCTTTCACCATATTATTTAATGTGCAAGGACGAGACATCATAATACCAATAAACTCGAGACCTGTTTATCAGACAAATATAACGGTACCTGCAAGATCAGAATGCATTGTTCCTATAAATCTGAATATTAAAGAAGATAGTATTGTTTTAAACAGGGAAGTAAAACAAGGAGTATATCTGGGAAATTCCATAATACCAGCAAAGGGCATGGCTCACGTAAAATTACTCAACACAAGCGACAATGAGATAACTCTGAACCACTTGGATTGTGAAATACAACCATTGAGAAACTATAATATATACAAAACAAAAAAAACTGATACGAAGGAAAGAGACAGACTACGCGTTTTGTTGAAAACACTGGACATTGATAGCGAAGATAAAAAAGCCGAAAAATCACTGATTGAAATTTTTACAAAATATGAAGATGTTTTTCATTTACCAGGAGAGGAATTGAGCGTAAACAATTTCTATACGCAAGAAATACAGACAACTGATTCTACACCTGTTTACATAAAAAACTACAGACTACCACAAACACAGGTAGATCAAATAAACAAACAAGTCGACCAACTACTCGCAGATAACATAATTGAACACTCTGTAAGCCCGTACAATGCACCATTACTAGTAGTACCTAAAAAAGCCACAAACGGCGAAAAGAAATGGAGACTCGTGGTAGATTACCGCAAACTCAATGATAAAATAGTCAACGATAAATTTTCACTGACCAGAATAGAAGACGTTTTAGATAAACTAGGAAGAGCGAGATATTTTTCCACGTTGGATATGACAAGCTCATTCCATCAGATAGCACTGAATGAAAACTCTAGACCATTAACATCATTTTCCACAGGAAACGGCCACTACCAGTTTAAGCGACTACCATTTGGGCTAAAAATATCATCCAACAGTTCCAACGCATGCTGACAATCGCGTTAAGTGGCCTAGACGCCGAAGCCTTCCTATACGTCGACGACTTCATTGTATTTGGGTGCAGTTTGAAGCACCACAATGATAATTTAATTAAAGTTTTTGAAAGATTAAAGAATTGTAATCTAAAATTAAATGCAAGCAAATGTAGTTTCTTGAAAGCCGAAGTCGTGTACCTCGGTCACTTGATCACGGATAAAGGCATAAAAACAGACCCAGCAAAGAAGGATGCTATAAGGAAATATCCATTACCAACAACAGCAGATGAGGTAAGACGATTTGTCGCTTTCTGCAATTATTACAGGCGTTTCATCCCTAAATTTGCTGACATAGCCAAAAATTTAAATTCACTTTTAAAAAAAATACACAATTTGAATGGAATGAGAAATGCCAACATTCATTCAATACATTAAAAGAAAAATTAATTAAACCACCAATTTTACAATACCCGAGTTTCGAAAAAACATTCGTACTATCGACAGATGCTTCGAATTATGCCCTTGGAGCAGTTTTATCACAAGGTGAAACTGGTTCAGACTTACCTATTTCATATGCGAGTAAATCATTAGCGAAACACGATCTTAACAAACCAATAATAGAGAAAGAGCTCTTGGCCATTCATTGGGGAATAAATTTTTTCAGACCCTACTTATATGGAAGAAAATTTATCGTAATTACCGACCACAGACCATTAGTCTCTTTATTTTCTCACAAAAATCCATCATCAAAAATGACCCGCATCCGACTGGACTTATGCGACTATGATTTTGAAATAATATACAAAAGAGGAAAAATTAACACTAATGCTGATGCTCTATCGAGAATAAAGCTGAATAGCGACATATTGAAGGCGATGATACCAACAAGAGAGGATACAGATGAGCAAATATTGGCGATAACACGAAGTATGAATAAAAATTTTGACAAAACCCACGAAAAAGAATACTACACTGAAAGAACCCACGAAAAACTTTTTATATGGGAAGGTACCTCACTATCTGATGTAAAGAATATGAGAAAACTAAAATTTGTTATAGACAAGAAGGTCAAGAAGTTGACTATTGAAACAAAAGGAGATGAAATTATTACAAGGTGCAGTGATAATCCTGGAAACACAATGCTGATTTTGGAGAAGCTGACATCATCATTAGAAGTAGCATTAAACAAAAACGATGAAATATTTAAAATCATACCCGTAGAGGAGTTCAAAACTATATTTAACAAATTACAAAAAGGAAGAAATACAAATTTTAAAATAATCCTCTATGATGAACCAAGACGCATCATGTGCAAAGACACGCAGCTAAAACTAATAGCTGAATATCATAACTCGCTACACGGAGGACACTTAGGCGTCAGGAAAACAACACTAAAGTTGAAACAAAGATATATTTGGAAAAACATGGGCAAAATGATAAAGCATTTTGTATTAAATTGTAAACAGTGCAGGCTAAATAAGCAAACCAAAAGTACTAAAGAGAAGTTAACTTTGACTGAAACACCGAGAACGAGTTTTGAAGTAGTATCTATAGATACAGTCGGCCCAATGAGGTTGTCGAATTATC
Organism: Phaonia tiefii; assembly: GCA_963931995.1. NCBI lineage: Eukaryota > Metazoa > Arthropoda > Insecta > Diptera > Muscidae > Phaonia > Phaonia tiefii. The sequence goes on from OZ008368.1 coordinate 134,333,777, forward strand.
ACCGATATATCTTGACAATTCAATGTGAATTAACAAAATACGTCATAGCATGTCCAATGGAGACAAAAGATGCCATAACCGTGGCAAAAACACTAGTTGAGCAGGTCATATTAAAATATGGTCATTTTAAGATACTTAAATCGGATAAAGGTACAGAATTTACCAATCTGTTAATGTCCGAAGTATGCCAATTATTGGATATAAAACAAATATTTAGCACCCCATACCATCACGAAACTTTGGGTTCTATAGAGCGAAACCATAGAGTACTCAATCAATTTTTATTAAATTACTGTAAAGATGATCACTGGGACATATGGATCCCATATTTCACGTTTGCATACAATACTACACCACATGTTGATACGGGTTACACACCATATGAACTAGTTTTTGGGAAGTTGCCATATTTACCTAATGATATAAAATCAAACAAAAATAAATTTTACAATATAGATGATTATGTTTTTGAATTACGCGAAAAATTAAAATTCTCTTTGCAAAAGGCAAAATATTACCTAGAAAAATCGAAAAATAATAGAATTCGGAAAAACACATATACAAATCCACTAGAAGTAAAAGTAGGAGATTTAGTTATAATAAAATCCATGAACAGAAGGAAATACCAAGCACCCTATCATGGTCCCTATAGAATAATAGCAAGAGAGGGAGTAAATTCAGTTTTAGACTTAGGAAATATAACTAAAAAGCATCACAATAACATGCTAAGAAAATGGAAAACTATTGAAAATTAATTATGAATAATCTGAAAATTATAAAACTATACTATATAAACTATATCATAAAATATGCATACCAAAATATTGTTAAAAAATTATTTTTCTTGATAATTTTTTCTTAAGGGTGAGGGTGTACTGTTTGTACTATTTTGGTACACACCCACAACAATAATCTAATTATTATATTGTACTAATTGTAACATTACCACTTCTTGGTACTATTTGTGATACGATAGTATTTTACCATCTCTGATAAAAAGTGCTCAGAAACATAAGTAGGCAACTGTATGCAAAACATAATAAATCACAAAAACAACATAAACAGAAAATGTACAAGCATAATGCAACAACAAGATACACAAACAATGTAAACATAATTAGAGCAAAGGAGATGGGAATAAATGTAATATTGCAATAAGTAATTCTAAGTAGGATAACAATAGATTTAAGATAGATTTAAGAAGTACCGTTAAGTAGGTATTTAAGGAACAAAATTTGAAAATAAATTATCATTAAACAGATCAAACTCAGCCGAGTCTTTTGGCTTTTTCTTAAATAAATAAGCTACCTGGCGCTCTTGAAGCTGCCGGTACAAAAAATACATTCCAGCCAGTGGCTTTCTTAAATAGCCGGCTACTCTTTAGGCAGGTCCTAAAATAATACATACATCTGCGAACAGATCATCACAGGTGTCTCAGAACCGCCAGCGTTGGTATACTCTTGGTTTGAATCTCTTTTCCCATGGTATTTAAAATTTCTTCTTCCTCAGTTGATATTGTGGCTGATGTTGCCACTGTTAAGATCTTAGTATCACCTGTGTTGGTTACAGGTGTATTGTTACTGGCTGGGTTGATATCTGTTTGGGACTTGGCTGGGTTTAAACTTCCGTGCTCCGCACCTCCCCAGTCTGAGGTGTGTGCCGCAGCAGGTTTCCCTGGCAGTTCGGACACTTCGGAGTCACCGTGTTCTCCTTTCCGCATTTGTAGCAGAAGATTCTGTGTGTGGAGCTCGACAATTCCAGCAGATGACCTTGCTGGTCGCTCCCAATACGTCCACTTCTCCAGCAACGATCACCTCTGCTGCTTCTTCTTGGAGAGCTACCTCATGCACCTTGGCCGTCGGTGCCGGTCGCGGTTGGTGCTGCTGTCGCTGCATCGACAAAAGTGCCTCAGCTCTCCGAACTTCTCGGCTAAATTCGCTGAGACTATCTGCTCGTATAGGGAACAGTAACTGCGCCAGAGACGTTTTGAGATTTCCTCTCATTATCTCTACTAGCTGCGCCTCCCTATAGGGAGTCCGTTGCTGGTTCTTCAGCTTCATTATCGCGTTATAATACTCCTCGAAAGTCTCAAGCGATTGCTGTCTTCGGCTCACAATCTGCATTTGAATTTGAAATTCACTCTCGAAACGCTGGAACTGCGTTAACATCGCTCTCTGCAATTCACTCCAGCTAAGAGTAGGGTTAGTCTTACGATACTCCCAGTAGAACACCTTTGCTGAGCCGTCCAACAGGTGATGAAGTCCTTTCATCAACTCAGACTCGGAGCATTCATTATCTCGGCATGGCTCTCTTACTTGGAACAGAAAATCTTGAATATTAACTGTTTTCTATGTCCCATCAAACTTCAAACCCCATTTGGTCAAATCTTGTCTCCTCGGGGCATACTGCTCAAAACGTACTCCACCATCTGTATTCCGCTGGATCTCTCTCTGTGGCCTAGTTCGTGGTGGGGTTGATCCCTGTGTGGGCCAAAAGTTTCCTCCAGGCACGGGTTGGACATTGTTTGCCAGCCTAAACCCATTAGGAGTCATCGAGTCTTGCATGGAAACAACTTGTGGTCGCGCGTACATCGAAGGCTGTTCTGCTTCTGACCGCCTTTGAGGTTCAGGTGCTGGTAGCGGAGTTGGTAATACACTCGGCAACTGAGATGGACGTCTTATCTCCTCTGACTGCCGATGCAAAGTCTCATTATAGCTAGCAGGTTGATAGCCTGCTGGTGCGGCGGTTAATGTCGGCATTGTCGCTTCTATAGGGGGATTAGCCCCGCCAACAGCTGCCGCTTGTCTAGTCGCCGCTAGTATAGCTGGTAAAATTCTCCGAATCAGAGCCTCTTCGTCGATTCCTGGCCCTGTTCGGTCCCTAGCCTCTGCTTCTGGCCTGGGTGCTGCTTCAAATCGAGTAGGACTGGCGTCACCCATGCGTCGCCGTCCTGTTCGCGCTTCAAGTGCAGTTAGTGCACTGTAGTCTGGGGAATAAAAAGTTTCTGCATGATCCTGAGATCCCAAAATCCCCGTTTGGTGTTGACTTTCCACTGGGTAGCCGTGCCCACTTGATCCCACCACTTGGGCGCAAGCGGAAAAAGCTGACGTCACGGCCGCGGCCGCTGTCTGGTTGATAGCTACCTCAGGCGCTGCCTGGGTCTCTGCCTCAACTGCGAAGGCATCTTGGGTCTGAGGAGTCCCTCCTTCACCTCCTGCAGGTGGCGAACGCCGAACTGGCATCGTTATCAACCGACGACGTCAAACACAAACGCAAAGAAAAGTTCTGGTTTATTTCCCCTTTGAGGATACAAAATTATTGAAACAAAAGTGTTGACACCGCTTCTTCTTAAACCAAGAAAATTGGCTCCGCGGTGTTGACGACTAGCGTCCAGAAAAATTAAAACGAAAAGAAAAGTTGAAAATCGAAGATTAAAAGTCAGCTATTGAAAAACGCCGTGCAAATTAATTTAAAAACCAGATAGAAATATCGACAAAAAAAAAAGTATCAATCTGAAAAGTTAGAATTTAGGTTAATTTCAAATACAAATTTTCAAGTATCGAAAGCAATATGATAAAAATCAATTAAAACAAACAAAAGAGCAAACACAAGCTTTCATCAACCTTGTATTTGGGAGCCAAAAAAAAACTATCCAAAACGAAAGCCGATGATCAAAATCGCGAATGGAAAACTAAAATCGTAAATCAAAACGAAATCGTAAACAAAATTATTATTCGAAAGTCGGATCAAAACTTGAAAGTCAAAACAAAATGAATCTTAAACAAACAATAACCAAAACTCGTATCGAAATTTAAAATTTAAACTCAAACAAAAAATATATTATGACTAAAATGATAACCAAACTCGTATCGAAATTTAGAATCCAAAACTCAAAAATTTTATGATCAAAACGATAACCAAACTCGTATCGAAATTTAAAACTTAAACTCAAAAAAATTTTTTAAAACCAAAACGATAACCAAACACGTATCGCAAATCAAAATTTAAACTCAAACTCTCAAGACCGAAATCGATAACCAAACTCGTATCGAAATTTAGAATCCAAAAACTCAAAAATTTTCGTAATTGTATGGTAAGTAGGGGTATGTATAGATAATTTTTCAGATGACACATTACAAGTTACGCACACTTCTCTAAAACAAAAGATAACGTAATAAATTTGTAAATTTGGAGGCACACTGAAAGCCAAAAAGAGGGCAAACGTAATGAGTCTAATACCACGCTTACGTGACTCTCTCTTTCAGACTCCCCTGAATACTTTCTTCGTATTCAGCTTAATCATTACTGACTAGTAGCTACCGAAAAACTATGACTCTATTCTAAAACTTTAAAAAAAATAAAATGCTAACATTGTGTAGTTCACGTATCACGCCAAAAGTCGCAACGCGGTTAGATCCTGGGATCTTCACCGGGACTTACGTGTGGCCTAATGACGCTACCGGACAAAACGAGCATTAGTGCGACCGAAAGTCCTGCCAATCATTCTCTGAACAAACGTCGCAACGCGGTTAGACCAGAAGATCTTCGCCGGGACTTACGCTTGTTCTGACAGCATAACTATGCAAAACGTTTAAACTATGGACTCAAAAACTAAACGGTTCAATAAAACCAAAGTCATTTCTCCACTTGGAGCAATTGCTCCTGACATCGTCGCAGGAACAAGACTTCACAAGTCGAGACACTCGACGAAAGTATCCTAAGAAAGTTTCCTTGCCCCACGGCAATCCCGTCGCAACGCGTTCAAGATTTAATAATCCTTAAACGGGACTTACGTGAAGCGCAAGGACAATAAAAACTTCCTAAACTAATTATAAAGACTAGCGAAATTATCTCGGGCCCCACGTTGGGCGCCATTATGTCATATGTGACAGTAGGCGTCAGCGTGGATATGACACCTTTCGACTCACGATGTGAATCTTCGAGGCCCCACGTTGGGCGCCATTATGTCATATGGGACAGTAGGCGTTAACGTGGATATGACACCTTTCGACTCACGATGTGAATCTTCGAGGCCCCACGTTGGGCGCCATTATGTCATATGTGACACCTTTCGACTCCCGATGTGAATCTTCGAGGCCCCACGTTGGGCGCCATTATGTCATATGGGCACAGACTGCAATTAGAATAAGTTGATCAAAGAGTTTAGGTGCTGGACTAGTGGGGCGCTCAGTATGCCATGCGTTTAAGTCGGGCTGGTAACTCGCCGGACGGGGGGGATCTTTCCACTTCTTAAGCACATCAACAGTCTGCCACAGAACAATAAATACATACTGAGGCTTACTCAAACATTCTCGCGACATAAAATTAAATAAAAGGAGCCCAAAGATAATCATCGTTAGTAGAGAGAAACGAAACGAACAGACCGAAAACCGAACATGTACAAAAAAATAGTTCTGTTCTAGAGAAGTTTCAAGGGACTACTCCCAAACGCGTAATTATAGCTGACTGGTGTTGATGCCAGCTTGAACCCTCCCTTTGGAAGCACCTACAGGCTTCCCCATGACACTGCTGCGTCTGCAGTGTCCCAAAAACAACATGTGTCACTCACCAATTACCCTAACATACCCTCTATCTTACCATAACCTTTGGCTCAATTAACCATATCGAAAACGCACAAGAATTCCAATTTCAATAACAATTTATTCTTAATTTTAAGCTAAACTAAAACTAACTTGATACAAAAAATTTAAAAATAAATGGGTGCCACAAGAGCAAAGCGCTCTCTCAGTGGTTACAAAAATCTCCACGGAGCAAAACAATGAACCCCAAAAGGCTAAATGACTTATTCATATTATACTAATTTTTCTTAAAATGTTAACAATTTACTTAACAAGAGTAATCAAATTCAAAAAAAAAAACTTGCAAAATTAATCTTAACATTATGCAGAGCGACACCTTAAAACCAAGGGGTATCTCAACTAATACTGGCATATGCCCTAGTGACACTGTCCAGAATTTCACCGAACTCGAAACTTCCCGAAGGTTGAAACCGTAACGACTATGGTGCCCGAGCACTGATGCCGCGACGCCTAACTTATTTAGACCCCGATGGTCTATGAAAAAAAGAACGAACACTACTAGGCCGACCTAGTTTATCGCGCACGAAATTATATACCCAGAGGCAATTCGCATGGGTGTAAATATATAAATAAAAAAAACACAAAATAAATTAACTAAGAAAAATATATATATATTCAGTCACAGTCAAGGTCCGCAGGTCATTTTGTCTGAAAATACGGCAGATCTGAACGCAAAACCTGGCCACTAGGGAGTATGCGGGTCCCCAACAGCCTAAGACAGCCGCTCTTTATACAATTTCCTTACTCTAACTTCTTAATGCTACTATTCTTAACGCTCTAACGGCTATTTTTTTTCATTATTTATTATTTCTTTTCTGAGACCTTAATATTTTGGCTTAATTATTTCTGTTGATCTAGGTTTTTTTTGTTTTCCATTTTCAGTTCACTGTGTTAAATGCTATTTCACCAATTTCGTTCTTAATCTTGACAATTATTTTATTTCTTGAACTTTCATAATTTTCGTATTCATTTCTTTGCTTTTCTTTTCCTTTTTTAATTTTCAGTTCACTGGGTTAAATGTCATTTTACAAATTTCGTTCTTACATTGATAATTATTTTGTTTCTTGAAATTCCATAATTTTTGTATTCATTTCTTTTTCTTGCTTTTCAAATTTTTTTATTGCTTATTGACTGCTCGACCAGTTTTCAATTTTTAAAATTTTCATTTCGTTTCGTTTTCTTATTTTTTTTTATTTATTTAAAAACATCTTTCACTTATAAATCTACCCTACTCTACCTAAGGCTTAACGTCCATTCTTAGGTGGACGGGTCCGGGCGGTCCGTAAGAGGAATAAAATGCACGGACTTACCTTTACTCAGCAGGGATAAAATGTGGGACTGACTATGGGGTGAGGAAACAACTGGTTTACTGTGGCTGTGGCTGGAGATGGAAACTGGCGGTGGCTGGTGCTGGAAACTGGCTGTGAACGGACGGACAGAACGGGCCCTGGATTCTTGATTTTGGGTGCCCCTGTCTTGTTGAACTTCTCCGGGTGGACTGAACGGACACGGATTTTTGCTTAGTTGTCCCTGTCGCTGGATAAAAGGTAGCAAAATCACACACGCTGCCGGCACTGTATCGACACCCGACAAGTAACGAAGCACTGAATCTGGCGCGGAATGTGAAACACTTTTTTGGCACTGACTTCGGCGCAGATGGTTCTTAATGGCGCAGATTTTTTTTATGGCGCAGATGATATGGCGCTATTTGTTTAAGGCACAAATTTTTAAGGCGCAACTTTTTAGGGCGCAAATGTTTAAGGCGCAATTTTTTTAGGCGCAATTTTAAGAGGCGCAAATGATGTGGCGCTTGCCGGGTGGCGAGGGCGTTGAGCGCCCGCTGGTGCTCCACTTCCGGCGGTAACTGCGGGGTACAGGCACAGATTGGCCTGCCTCTGGGAGTGGAAGCAAACCTAGGGGGGCTCTCGGCTGTAACTCGACCTACGCTGCGGCTTTTAGCCGTTGGATTTTATGCCGGCTGTCGGCCGGAGAAACTTTAAGGCCGTTGGCGTGAACTGGAGTTTCCAGAAACGCCTGCTGACAGATTTACCTGCTGCCGGGGGACAAATAGAAAAAATTGTGAGACACCGCCGACAATCTAACCTCACAACTTACCTAGCTGCCACTGTCTCACCTTCGGGATTCTTCGCGGTTGACTGTTAATTCCCTGTGGGACTTGGTAGGCAAGGGTTTTTCCTTCCTAGCTTCAGGGAAATTTTCACTGTTCGTGGTGTTGGTGGCTGGATGAGTTGCTGACGCTTAATCACTTGGTCGAGGTAACTTACTAAGACTTTTTCTGGGCGATGTTTGCTGGTTCGTTGACGAAATTGAATTCTTCTTAGAAGAAAAAATGGCGTTACTCAATGACGCCTGCGCCAAATTCAATTTTTCACCGGTATTGGTGATTTATTAAGTCCTGCAATGGTGTTGTCTGGAAATTCGCCGTTTGTGTATATACAATTGACACGGCTGACAACCATGAATTTCACAATTTCTTTTGGTGTAATTAATGAGGGTGTGGTGAGCATGTCGGGTCGCGGTCATCTGATGTTATGATGACAGTCGAAGTGGGCGACTTTAGCGGCGTTATGGCGCCGCCACAAGGAAATCACGTTAATCGAACCAAATGACCTTGGCTTGACGACATATGTTTGGACCGATGACTACCGAATGAGAAGCTATATTGCTTTGACAATTTATTTTGTAAAAGGAGGTTGAAACAGATTATCAGTGGTAATTGCTATTTTTGTAAACACATATGTACTATTGAATATTATTTCTATTGTATAATAGCTCATTCGCACTACAAAATATTTTCCCGATTTCGTATCAAATGTCCAAACAAAATCGGAAGTGTTCGCATTGCGATTTTTCCTTATTTGATGGAAAGTCAAGGCGCATTGACGAGGCAGTATTACTACGGCAACAAACACACCAAACCGACAACAATGTTTTATCTGGTATTTTTCCACTGTCAGAGTCAGCACAAATATATTCCAGAAACAAAAGTAAAAAATATGTTTGGGAAACAATAAATACCTAAGAAATGCGATAAATAAATGACTCTGGTATTCTAGTGGTACCACCACATCGATGCGCCGTTATTGAAATGATGGTTGTAAACAAACGTACTATTCGTTCGTAGTGTGAGATAAAACAGCGTTGCATAAAGCAAATCAAGATTTTTTTTCCTGATTCCTATTCAAATAAGAAAAAATACCCGATTTGTCGTCTGTCAAAACGTATGGGAAATCAAGCAAATTTTCCTGATCTCTGCTTGAAATCAACAAAAGTGTCAAAATCAAGAAAAGCGATGCCAGTGTGAATGCTGTTTAAAATACTAAACATTTGGAAAACACCTGTATATTTATGAAACATAAGCAACATATTTTTAACCACATGTTGATATATATTTTCTTGTTTAACATTGATGTTACTTGACTGTTTGTTCCATAATATGTGTATAAAAGGAGAACCCTTGCTGTATAAGGGACATTGAACTTCGAGCTATAGAAGTAAGCACTCGTAGCTATAGGCGACAATGCCTACAATAAAATACTTAAAATATACTTTCAAGAGTTTTATTCAAATCTTGGATGAGACGGTACAACCTGAGACATCAGGTTGTTTCACTGGCGCCCAACCCAAAAGAACCCGAAGGAAGGGCAAATACGGCAGAAAATTTAACTGAAGAAGCGGATACCGAGGAATATATCTCTGGAGAGCAAGAAGATTATAGTATGGCAAACTTGTCAGTAAGACAATTACAAGAGCTACTGGCGACAGTCAGTGCAAGTCAGGAAAAGGGTTCCTTTCGTCCTGTACAGCACGCTTTCATGGACAGCGAGATTGTGCCTTAGTAAATGAATTTCTAACTGCCATCGGCATTTACAAGGATGTAGAAAAAATTTCTGATGAAGAGGCCCTATATGCGCTCCCATTATTATTGGAAGAATATGCTATGAATATGAAAAATCACTACTTAAAGTGTCGTTTTCCCCGACTATACCTGACTGCCGCATTTTGAAGAATATTATGGATAAAAATCAGTTTATGCATGAACCAACGGACAGTTTTATCTGTCAAAAGCGGACACAATTTGGACAGCTCAAGGCACCAATAGCTGAAGAGATTCAAATCGATTTGGTATTCGGGTTGCTACATCCAAACATTAGAGATCGTATCAAACGGGACGATTCCACAACATTTGGAGAGTTATTAAAGACATGGCGTGAAGTGGAAATGAATCTGCAAGATAGAATTTCATGTACAAAATCTAAACCTGGCCAAGGGAGATGCGTATTTTGTAAGGTAAGAGGTCACACTGCGGATAGCTGTTATAAACTGATGAGGCAAGAAGCTAATAACGAAAATAATGCTCAACAACAATTATCAATGTGAAATAAAACCACAATAGCACATACATTTTCCTGTTATGGTTGTGGTGCACCGGGTGTATATCGAGCTAACTGCGTATCCTGTGGAAAAAATCTAAAGACAACCCCAAGTCCAAGGGCGTAGCCAGGTCCTCATGTAGGGTGGGGCCAAATTTTTTTTTTTATGAAAATAACAGCCTTCTTGGATTTGCTGAAAACTCCTCCAAAATTCTTTCCTCCAGATCAGCCATTTTCTCCTTTACTAAGGCCCTATGGGTGCTTAGCATACACAATCCTGGAAAAATAAGATATATGTAATAAGATAAAATTTAGTTTTTTATTTTATTACTATTTAAACGATTTTCTCCCATAGATGTTCTCAGCCACGTCTTAACTCTTCTAAGAGTACTGAAAGATCGTTCCACCGTTGCAGTTGTAGAGGGCATTGCTAACAAAATTTCCAATGCTTCTCTAATCTTCGGATAAAAATCTGTTTTGTTATAAGCAAATATCCAATCTATGTCGATTTCTTTTTCTTCATTCCAATATATATGCCAAAGTTCAAACTCATTTTCAATACCTTCCAAATTATGAAAAGAGCTTGCACGCAAAAGTTGATCCTGAAGTTGGTCTAGGCTTATGGTTTTAAGATGCATTGGACTTAGGACTGCGAGATCGAAAGCTGCATTATTTTCTTTGGGAAATCGGTCACTTATGGATGTTATGAGTGAATCCAGATAGGGTATGAAGATAGCACGGTGGTAATATTCTTCTGTTGTCGTGAATGGAGGATTTGTTCTTCTAGTTTGCTTTTCAACTACCGTAGGCACGCAAATATTGAATGAAGCATTCTCAGCCAACTTTTCACACTCTTTAAAAATCATTTCAAATTCAACTTCAGATGTTGCTCTATGCTTTACAAAATCATTTAAAATATGGTTTAGGTGTTCTCTGCATTTAATAATATTGTTGTTTTTGGCCTGCAATAAATTCACCACTGGTTGGAGAAGACTGTAGTATTTTGCAATTATGCACATACAAATTAGAAAAACGCTTTTAGTAGCAGCACTGTGTAGCTGAAAGGCAACTTTTCTTGTGCCAGCATTGCCTTCTGTGCACAACTTTTCCCATCCATCTATTATATCGCATTAAAACAATTTAAAATCGCTCATACTTTTGTACTTCTCGTACCAACGAGTTCACAAAACGGATGTACATTTGGAGCGTATTTTCTGCGAATGGGAGACTCTGAAAAAATTTATAATATCTTCAATGGTAGAAATGGTATTTCGGGGACCGAATTAAGATCATTGACAACCAAATTGAGACGATGACTGGCGCAATGGATAAAAACCCTTTTTTGAAATGTGCCTTTTAATCTTTTTTGTACACCACTAGTCTTGCCTGCCATTGTAGCGCACCCGTCGAAGCCAAGCCCGACACATTTTGCTGGATCTAAGTCTAATTCTGCAATAAAAGCTTTGATATTGTCGGCGATGGTTTCTGCATCCATTGTCATCAGTTCGACAAATCCAACAAATTCCTCACGAATAATCTGTTTGTTGTGGTAGAAAAATCAAATTCCTATCGAAAGCTGCTCTTTTCCAGCCGCGTCTGCAGTCTCATCCGCCAAGATGGTGTAGGCAGAAGCTATCTTTAAATCTGTGCAGATGTAATTTCGGATTATTTTCCCCGAAATGTCCAAAATTTCATTCTGTATTTGTGGACTCGTGTACGTGGCGTTTTTTTTCCATCCGCAAAATGTTTTTTTAGTGCCCCATCCCCAGCTGATATTTTCATCATTAAAAGATCATGGAAAACACCTTTAAAATAGTGTAAAGATGAAAAATATTTTTTAAATTTTTTGTTAAATACTTGTATTACCTTCATCATTTGATTTACCACGCAGAGGAAGCTCATGGGTTCACAAAACAATACTGTGTTAATAATAGATTTTAAAATAGTTCTGTTTTCTGCAATTATTTTGTTATGACCACTCTGCATTTGCAAATCAACAGGCGTTTGATTTAAGAATAACATTGCTGATTGTGTAGCCTCTTTGTAATTTGTTTCTAATTTTTCGACCTTTATTTTAATTATTCTTGACTAATTATTCAAGCTTAAGGTCACTTCTGATTTTATAAAACTTTTTGTTTTTTCTCTTTTTTCTCTCGATATTTCGATTTCCTTTGGAAATCTTCTTCAGGATAGTTTTTAATATTAAAAATAACAAACAAACATCAATACAAATTAAAATGAAAATTTTTGACAAATTGTGAAAAGTAATACTATTCATACATATTATAATACAGTAATGTTCACATAAAGTAGAAATATTAAATCTAACAAAATTTTAAAATATTTTAAGACCATTTAAGCTTCCAATATTAACCTATTTGTCCTCATTAATTAAGATTCTAACATTTTCAGTGAAGTTGTACGTATCTACTTTCTTATCAAATCGCGAAAACTGTTAAAAACTTGCGAAAATTAGCGAAAAATTACAAAATTTTAAACCAGCTACAAAACCCTAATAATCACTAAAACCAAAAGAAATGGCAAAAATTCCGTTAAATTCGCGAAAATCCGCAAAACCTTGCCAACCCTAGTATGACAACGATCTCCAACATTACTTAAAAATCGCCAAAGCTGTAAAGAGTAAGAAAGCTTACAAAATCGCTAACAATGCAAACATTGCAAAATTTCAAGATATTGCAAACTTGATAATTAACTCTACAAATTTCGTAAATAGTTAAAAATAAAACCGCGAGACCGCAAAAATTCGCGACCTTTGTTTTAATTTTATTTTTATTTTTATTTAATAAACATCTAAAATTTTGAGCTAAGTTATCTGTGTCTGCTTTAAAATTTATTCTTTTTTCCAATGGAACATTATTAATCTGTAACATTTCCAACATATATCTACGTTTTTTATCATTTTCTGTGTTTAAAATAGATGTATTTTCGAAATCTGGATAGTGATTGAAATCTCTACAGTGAGTTGATAACGCTGTTTTCGTTGTTGAATTATAATTCCTATACTTTTGGTCATGTCTGTGTCCTACTATTCTCGTTTTTAATTTTGTCCCTGTTGTTCCGACATATACTTTCTCACATTGTTCAATATCATTACCACCACATGGTATTTTATATACTAAATTTGACCTATCTGATTTTTTTATTCTATCTTTAGTTTTTGTAAATAATCTTCCAACATTATTATTTATCCTATGTGCCATTTTATATTCCCTTTTGTTATATATGTTTGAGTTTTCTATCCTTTCCGAAAACCCAGGTACATAAGTTAATGATTTATAAACTTTTTTTTCTAAAATTTCATCTCCATTGCGTGATTTTCTAATATCGTATTGTCTTAACAATTTGCAAATGAGTTTATTAGGAAAACTATTATCTACTAATATATTTCTAATTATTTCCTTATTTTTCTTATGGAATCTATTATCACTTATTTTTAATACTCTATCTATTAGATTTTTGGCTGTGTTAATAATAATTCTCTTTGGGTGTTTTGAAAAATAATTTATAATTCTACCTGAGGAAGTTGGTTTTAGATACCAATCTATTAATAATTCATTTCCCTTCCTTATCACCAATGTGTCCAAATATGAAATTGAAGAATTCCCTTCTTTTTCAATAGTAAATTTGATGCTTTGATCAAATGAGTTTAAAGTTGTCAATAAAATGTCAATCTCAATCTCTTTCACTATACAAAATAAGTCATCAACATATTTTGTTATTATTTTAGGTTTTACTGTCAATTTTTCTAAACATGTATCTAATAATTTTTCCATTACGATATCTGCTATTATTGGAGATGCTGGAGAACCCATAGGAAGTCCTTTTAGTTGTGTATATATTTTCTCATCATATTGAAAATATCTATTATCAACAATGCAGAATTTTATAATTTGCATGAATAAATTTGTATTCATATTTGTTAACTCTGAAATCTTGTTCCAATTTTCTTCAATAATTGTAATGGCCAAATCAACTATAATACTAGGAAACAACGACACAACATCCAGTGATATTAATTTTTCATTATTTTCAATCGAAAGACCCCTCAATTTATCTTTAAATTGTACCGAATTGCTAACATTATATTTAGAATTTTCTGTTAATTTTTTAAGGAAATTTACTATGTATTTGCATAAATTGTGTGAAGGTGAATTTATTGATGAACAAATTGGTCGTAATGGAAAATTTTCCTTATGTATTTTAGGTAAACCATATAATCTTGGTACAACCGCTACTGTAGTTTTTAGTCTCACCTTATCTACTGATGTTATCATATTTAATTTAAAAAGTTCCTCAATAAAATTATTGTTAAGTTTCTGAAATCTGCTTGTTGGATCCTTATCCAATACTTGAAAAGTTGTACTATCGCTTAAAATATTTTGAATTCTAGATATGTAGTCTCTTTTATTAATTGATACAGTCGTGTTTCCCTTATCTGCGTTTAAAATCATTATTTCCCTATTATGTTTAAGAAACTTTAGACTATTATTCACTTTATTTATTGTAAATTTGTCTCTACTATTTAATGTCATTTTGTGTATATGATTATCAATTACTGTTACAAAATTTGACCTTGCTATTTCTTGTTCCTCTTTGTTTCTATTAAATCTTCTCCTTCTGATATTACCTTAAGCATTGGAAACTCTTCTCTATTAACCGGGAGTGCGTGTTTTTGTCCTAAAGACAAAACCCACTGTACATCTTCTGGGATATCTATACCAGTTTTATTAACAAACCATTTTCTATTAAATTTAATTCCTAATTCTCTCTTCTGCAAATTAACGCAATTATCAAACTTCTTCTTATGTACCAGTTTTTCTTTTCTCATTAATTTTTCCGCAGTTATGTCCCCATATTTTAAAAAATTGTTCAATTTTTCATTATCCAAAAACCTGCTTAAATTGTAAATTATATAATTTAATTCATCTTGATGACTTTTTAGGAGATAATGTTTTTGCTTAATTGAGGAATTAAGAATCTTGTTCTGCAGGTTTCCAATATACTTCCCAACTTGATTATTTATTGAAGGATTTGAATATTCATCAAAAAGTTTGAAAATATTTTTGGTGGAATTTCTTATAAATTGTGGTATAATTCCTTCATTTCGGCATTTGATTAGAAACGTAATTGTTACCTTGCATCTTATAATTTTATTCCGTACAATTTTGAATCTGTTGATTAAGGAAGGGAGATGAATTATTAATAGATTGGTATCTAAAACCAACTTCCTCAGGTAGAATTATAAATTATTTTTCAAAACACCCAAAGAGAATTATTATTAACACAGCCAAAAATCTAATAGATAGAGTATTAAAAATAAGTGATAATAGATTCCATAAGAAAATAAGGAAATAATTAGAAATATATTAGTAGATAATAGTTTTCCTAATAAACTCATTTGCAAATTGTTAAGACAATACGATATTAGAAAATCACGCAATGGAGATGAAATTTTAGAACCAAAAGTTTATAAATCATTAACTTATGTACCTGGGTTTTCGGAAAGGATAGAAAACTCAAACATATATAACAAAAGGGAATATAAAATGGCACATAGGATAAATAATAATGTTGGAAGATTATTTACAAAAACTAAAGATAGAATAAAAAAAATTAGATAGGTCAAATTTAGTATATAAAATACCATGTGGTGGTAATGATATTGAATAATGTGAGAAAGTATATGTCGGAACAACAGGGACAAAATTAAAAACGAGAATAGCAGGACACAGACATGACCAAAAGTATAGGAATTATAATTCAACAACGAAAACAGCGTTATCGACTCACTGTAGAGATTTCAATCACTATCCAGATTTCGAAAATACATCTATTTTAAACACAGAAAATTATAAAAAACGTAGATATATGTTGGAAATGTTACAGATTAATAATGTTCCATTAGAAAAAAGAATAAATTTTAAAGCAGACACAGATAACTTAGCTCAAAATTATAGATGTTTATTAAATAAAAATAAAAATAAAATTAAAACAAAGGTCGCGAATTTTTGCGGTCTCGCGGTTTTATTTTTAACTATTTACGAAATTTGTAGAGTTAATTATCAAGTTTGCAATATCTTGAAATTTTGAAATGTTTGCATTGTTAGCGATTTTGTAAGCTTTCTTACTCTTTACAGCTTTGGCGATTTTTAAGTAATGTTGGAGATCGTTGTCATACTAGGGTTGGCAAGGTTTTGCGGATTTTCGCGAATTTAACGGAATTTTTGCCATTTCTTTTGGTTTTAGTGGTTTTGTAGCTTGTTTAAAATTTTGTAATTTTTCGCTAATTTTCGCACGTTTTTAACAGTTTTCGCGATTTGATAAGAAAGTAGATACGTACAACTTCACTGAAAATGTTAGAATCTTAATTAATGAGGACAAATAGGTTAATATTGGAAGCTTAAATGGTCTTAAAATATTTTAAAATTTTGTTCGATTTAATATTTCTACTTTATGTGAACATTACTGTATTGTAATACGTATGAATAGTATTACTTTTCACAATTTGTCAAAAATTTTCATTTTAATTTGTATTGATGTTTGTTTGTTATTTTTAATATTAAAAACTATCCTGAAGAAGATTTCCAAACGAAATCGAAATATCGAGAGAAAAAACAAAAAGTTTTATAAAATCGGAAGTGACCTTAAGCTTGAATAATTAGTCAGGAATAAGTAGCCTCTTTGTGCAGATTGCTTGATGCATGAGCTTGGCATTATTCATGCTCGCCGTTTTCCCTAACAGGACCATATTTTTTTTACGGAAAATTTTTCTCTCGAATACTCCCAGGTGTTTTTCATCCGCTTCTGATATGACCCAAGTTTCGGAGCCATATGTCAAGACAGGTAAAATAAGAGTCTGATATAGCTGGACTTTTGTCCCAAAATATCATCTATTTGCAAGCACAATTCTCCTATTTATCTCCAGGTTGACGTTGTTGTCCTTGTTCACATGGTGAATCCAAGGTAGACAAATTCATCTACAACTTCAAAATTAAATCGGTAGTCAACGTTCAAGTGCGGACCAAGTCGAGAGGTTTCTCTAGTCGTTGACACCATCAATTTTGTCTTGCCCTTATTAACAGCAAGACCCACCTTCGCTGATTCTTTTTAGACTATTCAAAATACTTCATCTTGTCTCCGTGCTCATAGTGATCGAATTTCGCCCAATGAGGTCTATGTCGTCAGCATACGCCAGCTTTTCGTGTTAATGGTCTTGTTCGTATTTACTGCAGCTTTTCTCATTATTATCTCCATTAAGATGTTGAAGAGATAGCACGAAAGTGTGTCGGATTGTATCACTCCTCGCCTGGTACAGAATGGTTAAGTGAGGTCTTTCCTTTAAAGTGAGGACAAAAAGGTGGTATGTATCGATTTTCTTTTCATGGGTCTTTTCCAGGATTTGGCGTAGCATTTTTTTGGTCAGTCGTGGACTTGCCTGGACTAAAACTACACTGATAAGGTCCAATAAAATTTTCAATAAGACCTTATACGTGATGGATAAAAGACTGATACCACGATAGTTGGAACAGACACACGGATCACTCTTTTTGAATACAGGTCATAATACACTGAGAATCCAATCGTCAGGCATAGATTCCCCAGCCATATATCGCATATAAGTCGATGAATGTGAGCTTGCAGTCCTTCGCCACCTGCCATAAAAAGTTCAGCGGGTAGCCCATCCGCACCAGCAGCTTTATTATTCTTAAGGCGGGAGATCGCCGTTCTAATCTCTCCTTGATTGGGGGGTGGTTTACAATCTACACTATCTTCCACTATCATTATCCCCTGACCTTCAATGGAAGAATCTGAGTGGAGAAGTGCTGAAAATTTGTCTCTCTACATTTTGAGCACACACTGCTTATCAGTCACCAGAGTCCCATTCTCGTCCTTGCAGGAGGGCAGCCCATTATTAGGCCCGTTATTCGATTCTTACCTTCTGGAAAAATTTTCGGGATTCACCATTCATTCTGCACAATTCCGTTTTTTCAATCCCCCTATGCTCCAACTGCCATTTTTTTTCCACCTAAACAGTTGGTTTTCTCCCTTCTCGCCCTCTTGTACAACTCACATGCAGTACGCGTTGTAACTGACTGTTTCGTTGCCATATGTGCAGTGTCTTTTTCATCAGTTAAAATGAGACATTTCAGTCCTTGCAGATGTTTCCAAAGAATGGGAGATGTGATTCCACTGCGCATTTGGGTGCTCGGGAGTGGGGTATTCTGCCCTAGCAGGAGAGAGAGCTTCTGTTGATAGAATATTGATATCTCCGGTATTAGTAACTTGTCAATATCTAGCGTTCCCTGTGTTCGGCTTCGTACGTTTTCCGCCCTGCTCAGTCTTGTGCGAACTTTCGCAGCCACCAGTTAATGATCCGAGTCGATATTGGCACCTCGAATCACACGTACAACCATTATACTAGAATCGTGCCTGCCATCTATTACCAAGTGATCAATCAGGTTCTTCGTCCTCTAATGAGGAGATATGTTACAATGTTTAGCTTTCTCTTGCTAATTATAAATCCGTACCAGCATTCGTGCATTCGCTCATGGCAGCTGTAGTAAAAATTGCAGTTTTTCTGATGTCAGCTTTATATTTTTCGGGGACAGCCGCCAGTTGGATCAGGCTTAACTTGACCGCCTTTAAAACAGAACTTCGACTTCCGAGCAATAATGGTCAGACCTACTCTCTCCGTACAACTTGCAACTTGTTGCAAAAGTTCCATGTGGATCTGAAAGTCTGGCGACACTACCAGAAGATCGTCCAAGTAGACGTAGACGGGGTGACGGATAACAGCTGGTATCACTTTGCCCATAAGGCGACACAGCCTTTGGGCAGTATTGCACAATCCAAAGAGCATTACCTTAAAGTGGTAAAGTGGCCTACCGGGTACCATGAACGCGGTCTTGTCCCTATGGGACGCGCCTTTTGGTATCTGCCAGAAAGTATCTTTCAGATCTACACTTGATACATAATAAGTGTCGCCGTGCCTGCAGAGTAAACCTTCTAGTGGAAGTGGGTACGCATCCTTAACCGTGAGAGCATTCAGCTTACGTGCAGCTTATTCTTTCGGACTAAAGCCTATTATTTCGGACTAAAGTCACGGGTTGACTCCACGGGCTCAATTACTTCCAAGTCAGGCATGCGATCCACCTCTGCATACAGAAGTGTTTGCAAGGCAGGCGAAACCGGATAATATATGTGTTTAACTGGGGCTGCGTCCCCCGAATCGATTGACTGGGTCTCCAAATGGGGTTTTCCGAGACCGTTCCGCGTATAACAAAAGAATTCTTGAAGTACAGCTCGTTTTGTTGTGCCGACAAGGCATGAGTCTTGACCGCCTCTGGGGATGGAACTTCCTCCATTAGGTCTACCCCTTGACTGGCAACAGCTTAAATGACCTCAAGAAATCAATGCCTAAATATAAGTCATATACTTGGCTTATAATTAGGTGGTCCGCACCTCCCCAGTCTGAGGTGGGTGCCTCGGTAGGTTTACTTGGCAGTTCGGACACTTCGGTTTCCATTTATGGCAAAAGATTTTTCGGATAGTAGTAACGCGAAAAGTATGACCTGGGGCTCTGCAATTCCTGGAGATGACTTTGCTGGTGGCCCCAATGCGTCGCTTCATCGACAAAAGAAACTCTGCCCTCCGAACTTCTCTGCTAAACTCGCCATAAACGTTTTGAGATTCCCTTTCATAATCTCTACTAGCTGTGCTTCCCTGTACAGCTCGTGCGGCTGCTGTCTTCTGCTCAAAATCTTCGTCTGAATCTGAAATTCACTCTCGTAACGCTGGAACTGCGTCAGTATAGTACGCTGCAGCTCACTCCAGCTGAGCGCAGGGTATATTTTTCGGTAACCCAAATAGAAAACTTTATCGTAGCCTTCTAATAGTTGGTGAAGTCCTTTCATTATGTGTGACTAGGAGCACTCATTGTCAAGGCATTACTCTCTTACCTGGAACAAAAAATTTTGAATGTTTTGGTTAGATCTTGTCTCCGTGCTCATAGTGATCGAATCGCCCCACACCCTCGTTGTGCCGCGGTACCACTCGCTGTGTCTCAGTTTGCGGTGGGGTGGATTCCTGTGCCCGCCAAAACTTCCCTCCAGGTACTTGCTGGCTATTGCTTGTCAATCGAATCCATTCGGGGCCATTAACTCCTGCATCGAAACTATTTGCGGTCACGAGTAAGACGGAGGCTGCTCTGCCTCTAGTCGTCGCAGATGGTCACCTGGTGCTAATGGTGTTGGTATTATTCTGGGCATCTGGGCCGGATGTCTTGCTTCCTCTGGATGTCGAAGCCAAGTTTAGGGGTAGGCTACCAGCGCAGCGGTTAGTGTCGGCATCGCCAGGACTGCTGGGTGATTAGCCGCGACAACGGCTGCTGCGCTACCTGGCCCTTAGCCGCCCCTGCTGAGATTCCTTGCGACGAAGCAAACAAGGATAAGCAAACAACAAGTTAGGCTACGTAGCATAAAAGAAAATCAAAAGCTGAAAAATCAGAAAAAGTGACGGACAACAAAGACCAAATTTGAGCTGAACAGTTGAAATTATGGTTAAGTTTAAATAGCAATGTAATATATATCATATTCAATTGCAATTCAAATTAATGAAAGTAAAATCAAGATAAAATCAAAATGGCTAAACCGCAAAGAAATATTTCGCTAAATTCAAAGCAATAATCATCAATTCGAAACCGAATAAAAATTTTCAGACAGGGCAGGAGAGGGCGGGTTGCCTTATTTCGGGTACGAGGAATTGAGCTGCATCATTAGATTTTCGAGTTTCAATTACGGTTTCATACAAAATATATGTACGCTTGCCAGACTTACTGTTTTCAGCAGTACGCGTAGCTTTTTTGTAGTACTTTCTTCTGCATAACCCATAAAAAAGTAAGCGAAAGAACTTTTTTTAAACCAGTGTATATTTTTTAGCTTATTATGTTTTTTTTGGGTTCAAACCTCAAATTAAACAAAGTGTTTTTTATCCAAAAAAACCTTTTCAGAGTAGAAAAAAATAATATTAAGTGAAATTGATTATTGAGTGGAATTTGTGGATTGTACATGATGATGAGTAAATAAATATAGTTCTATAGTGCAAGGTTTTCTCTTATTTTGCGAAATAATATGATTTCTGTCAATTTTTTACGGAAAACGGAAAGAAAGCCAGAAATTACTTATATGACGATGTTCTGAATCAAAGAGTCCCAAAAACCTGGTTTTGGATGTAAGCTATGTTCCCTAAAGTTTAAGCCCAAAACGTTTAAAACAACCATGTTGAAGAAAGTGTACCGGTACAACCAATTGAATAAATGAGTTAAAATCGAAAAATCAAAACAAAAAACACCCACTCTAATAGTCATACTAAAAAAAATTTGTATGAAACCGTAATTGTAACTCAAAAAACTAATGATGAAGTTCGATTTCTCGTATCCGAGTTAGGGTAAAACCGTCCTCTCCCGCCTTGTCTTAAACTAATTTTGCCAAAAACTATCACAGTGTAATTATATGATGCAAAACTTCTTCAGAACAGTACCGGAAAGGCAAGCTGGAAATCAAACAGAGGGCATATGTAATGAGTCTAACCCACTCTCTCCCAGACTTCCCTGAACACTCTCTTTGTGTTCAGCCTAGTCATTACTGACTAGCAGGTACCAAAAAACTAACTTTACCGTAAAAACAGAACAAATATAAAGCGAAAATAACAAACTGAAAACAACGAAATAGAAAGCGAAAATAACAAACTGAAAACAACGAAATAGAAAAAAGAAAATAATCATAAATAACACCAACAAACGTGCAAAAGACAATAACACCAATAACAACATCAACTAATGTTATTGACATCAACCACACGAAGGGCTTTTATGCCTCTCTCTGTGTGGTGCATTTGTTGTCCCCCACACAGTACAGAATAGACGTTGCTGCTCAGTGCTTTAGGGCATAACACTAAGCAGTGTGTGGATATCAGTGGGAAGGCGGGGGACTCACTGTTTGTGTTTGTTTACTGCCGTGAATTTGTTCTGTATGTTTGTATGCCTCAATGGTGTGTAAGTTTGTTATACATTATGGTAACATACGTGGGTTCAGAACGAGTTTTTTCGGTGTGTACTCCCACATTAATATTCATCGGCCTGATGTTCTTGCTTTATGTGAAACTCAGGTGCGTGAGGATTCTGATCCACAGGAATTTCACGTTCCCGCGTACCACACTCTATCCCTTTTTGTTTCCCACAGAGGCCTTGTGGTTTATGTGAAAAATGGCATAGTGTTGCAGAGTCAGCGACATTTCGACTCACAAGATCCAGAATTTAACTCTGTTTGGGTAAAATTCAAGATTGGAAGCCATGTCTTACATTTCGGATTTCTTCGGAGCCATGTCTTACATTTCGGATTTCTTTAAGAAGTCCTAATGCGGGAAGGGAGGTATCCTTTAATGGCTTTGACACCCTTTCCGATTCTATTTCTGAGATATTGGGGAATTATCCGGACAGTGAAATCGTTTTTGCTGGTGACTTCAATGTCCATAATTCCTCCTGGTTAACGCATTTGCGCTATACAACTACGTAGGGTCAATATGCTGAGCTCTTCACCGCGCATAATGACAACTCAATTGGTGAATCAACCGACGCACATTCCGTGTGTTCAAGGGCACAACCAGAATTTACTTGACCTATTTTTTACTTCGCACCCTGAAAAGTACGAAGTTAACACGCTTGCACCTCTTGGTAATTCGGATCACTGTATCATTTCAGCGTCCTTTTCGTATTCAGATCTTCGTCTCGCTTCAAACACAGTCCCGAAGCGAAAATTTTTATCTACGAAGAGGGCTGAGCTCAACAACTTTTATCAGCATTTTAACTGGAAACTTTGTTTTCCGACAATGACATTTTGATTGGTATGAATTCATTCATTCCGACGAAAATTATTTCGCTTAAACCATCGGAAAAAATTGGTGTAACCAGACATGCAAGAATGCTGCCAGAACCAAAAAGGACTCATTCAGAGACTGGCGTTCTAACAAAAACATTAATTCTGAACTGCTACGCAAACAGGCAAGATCCAAGTGTGCCAAAGTACTTCGACGCGAAAAGTTTCTTCACGAACAGCGTATTCGTGCTAAAGTCCTTTCTTTCCCTAGTGGAAGTAAGAGCTTTTGGTCATTAGCAAGAAGAATAACGGATAGTTCTTCCTCTATCCCAACTCTACTTAAAGATGACATAACATTCACTGAACCAGTTGATAAAACTAACCTCTTGGCTGAAATGTTTGCAAGGAACTCTTCCTTGCCGGATAGCAATCAACCACTCCCCGTGATCAATTACGTATCTTGTTCCATGCCCAAGATATTTTTTCGAACGCGAGGAGTTAAAAGAGTTCTTGCGAATCTCGGCGTAAATAAATCCCCGGGCCCGGATGGCATGTCTGCACTGGTCTTGAGTAGGTGCTCGTCGACGCTGGCATGTCCTCTGCGCAACCTTGCTAATGTGATGCAAGTAACCCTACAAATTACCGCCCAATTGCAATTTGTTCTGCGCTCTCGAAGGTTATGGAGAGCATGGTTAACCAAAATCTTGTGAAATATCTTGAGTCCAATGACCTTCTTAATGATCGGCAGTATGGCTCCCGTGGAATGAGATCTACTGGAGACCTGATGGTGTTCCTTTCGGAACAGTGGAGTTGATCCATCCACCGGCTTGGTGAGAGTAAGGTAGTTGCTCTTGATATTTCCAAGGCCTTTAACAGAGTATGGCACGATGCACTCTTGTCAAAGCTCGCTGCTTTTGGTGTCGGTGATAACTTCATTCGATTTATATCCACTTTTCTCAGAGATCGTACTATACGAGTTGTTGTAGATGGGGTTTCATCCGACGAGCATACATTGACTTCAGGTGTACCAAAGGGCTCTGTTCTTTCTTCTTCTCTTTTTCTTATTTTCATTGATGATCTCCTTGGTCAGACTGTGAATCCAATCTACTCTTTTGCGTATGACAGTAATCTCTGTCATTCTTATTCATTCGACCGTAGCCCAAGTCTGCAAGAGATTGAAGTCAAACGCCGGACGATGAATGAAACACTCGGCCGGGATCTGGTGTCCATTGTTGAATGGGGTCGAATCAATAGAGTAGATTTTAATGCGGGTAAGACCCAGTGTTGTTTGTTGTCGCATAAGCGAATTGCTGACCCAGGTGTGTCGTTATTGTTTAAGGACGGTGTGGATATTGATGAATCAGACGCTCTTGATGTTTTGGGCATGAAAATACAATGTGATGTCCGTTGGGAAAAACATGTATTTGAAGTGTCGAAAGATGCATTCAAGTGTCTGGGCTTTTTAAAGCGGTGCAAGAAATACTTCACTCCGTCTAATCTTCTCAATATCTATACCACCTACATCAGGCCAAAAATGGAATATAACTCCCATATATGGGCAGGTGCTCCTAGGACATCTTTGGAGCTTCTTGACCATGTCCAGAGGAGAGTGATGGTGTTGATAGGGGACAGAAGGGTATCCAACTATTGTCTCCCTTGAGCATCGTCGAAATGTGGGTTGCGTGTCACTGTTCTATCGGTATTTCCACGGTATGTGTTCCTCGGACATCCGTCAACTTATGCCAGACGTGAGGATATTTAGCCGAGGCACACGCCTTTCGAGGAACTCTCATTCGTTTTTTATCGAGTGGACGGTTGAACGCACTACACACTATAGAGAAAATTTGTTCTTCAGCCGTACAGTCCGTATGTGGACTACACTTCGGGCTAGTGAATTTCCCACCAATTGTGACATACAGAGATTCATGGGAAATGTCAACAGACACTACTCCCTCTTGCCACCCTCCACTACCTCAATTTTCCTACGCCAATGCATTTATAGGGGGCATCGCCTCAGTGTTGGTTTGTTAAAAAAAAACTTCCAAAACCTAAGTCTGTTCTCCACTTTTTGCCCCTAACGTCGTTGCAGGAACAAGAGTTCACAAGCAGAGACACTGAACAAAAGTCTCCTAAGAAAGTTTACTTACCCCGAGGCAATCTCGTTGCAACAGGTTTAAGATTCAAAACATCTTAAACGGGTCTTATGCAATGCATAAGGACAAACAAATTTCCTATACTAATATAACAAACCAACCAACTATTGCTCGGGCCCCACATTGGTCGCCATTATGTCATATTTGCACATACTGCAATTCGACTAAGTTGATCCAAAGAGTTTAGGTGATGGTCCAGTGGGGCGCTCAGTATGCCATGCGTTTAAGACGGGCTTGCAACTCGCCGGACGGGGGAATCTTTCCACTCACCGAGCACATCAACAGTCTGCCTCTGAACAACGAATACATACACACGATACCTTTCGACACAAAATAAAAACAACGGAGCCCGAACAATAGTAGCGTTAGAAGTGGACAAGAGGGAGAAAACACCAAAACAAAAGCCACTTTGCGGCTCTGAAGAAAGCTTCCATCCCATAATCGTAGTTACTGGAGAACCCTTTTACCTTGATAACCCTAACTTACAATACTGACCTATCCAATGAGAAAACAAGTTAAATTCCGTAAAAACGTTACGAAGTTTATTTCCTGTTCACGAGGCTGAACTTAACTATCTAACAAAAATCAATAAATTAAAAAGACCCATGGACAAAGTACTCTCTCAGCGGATAGAAAAATTCGACAGGGTAAAATTATAGTCTAACAAAGGCAAAACAGAATATTTTCCTTACAACCTAAGCCTTTTATCTTCATAATAATTTCCAAAATATTCACAGATTAAGTATGTATGTAACCCTCAAATCCAGAAAATCAATAGGGAGTGAGGCAATTACTACGCGACGCATCTCTTACTAATAGGGTCCATATACTACGCCATCATGCATGCACAATCATGTGATTGCACAATCGTGAATTAGTGCAATCATCATTTCTATAAATCTCTTGCACATGTTAAGTTGTCAATTTAATATAATAAAAAGATATGGATAATGATAAAATTTATGCTGCAATTATTATTGATGTGTTAACATCTATAGCGGCGTATAGGGACTAAATCTATCAAAGTCAAAATCTGCTAAAACCAGATTTTATGCTGCTGCTAAAACCATCGCAGTCAACGTTATGGTGACATACTAATACGTCAGCTACTTCGGACAAAGTATGTGTGATGTTGTGTGTTTGGTTGTTTCGTTGTTGTTGCTATGGCCAAACAAAGCGAGTCATTTGATGTTCAGCACTGCCCGGTGTATACAAAAACAAGTAAAAACGGTGTTAAGTTCGGCCGGGCTGAAGCTTATATACCCTCCACGATGACAATTTACACTCACACTCTCCACTCTTTGCATTCCCTTAACAGTTTTTATTTTAGGTACCCCCCCCCCCCTACACCCACCACCCACACAAACACTCCACGACACAGCAAGAACAAATAAATCACCAACATATCAGTAGTAGTAGTAGTAGTTGTTGTTGTTGTTGGTGTTGTTGTTTTTTATTATAGTGAAAGGTAAGTCCAATAAAATGTGGGTGCGGAGCACTCTCAGAGCAAAGAGAGTAATGACGTATTATACGTATATAAAAATGAGTTAGCAAGAGAGCAACGACAATTTTGTGAACTTGTGTAGCGTATGTACGAATATAACAATGTATGTATGTATATACAAGTGTCTGTTGCTTTGCATTCTTTGACTTTTGTGGGAATACAACAAAAAGTATTGAGCAAGAAAATAATGACACGTGTGCTTGCACTGGGTCTTTAAATAATTTTAAGTATTAATATTATTTAACTGTAACGTCATCATATGATTGAACGCTGTTTTTTATTTTCCAATGTAACATTTACGAATGTGTTCATAGAAATCGAACGGGTACCGTGTAGCAAAAAGGTGTTAACACATCGCCCGTGAGTTCGAACACTCATTGGATTTTTTTTATTTCCATTACTATTATTATTTTCCATTATCACGGCATAAATTTGTATAAATCTAAAAATTCGTTCCAAAATTCTTTTTCTTTTGTGGTATTCATGGTGTGCGTCGATGTTTACTTCTTACTATACACTACGCCATCGTGATTTTTAGTCCAATCAGCTTGCACAATCACACCACAGGCCCATACACCGTCAATTAGCTGGCGCAACCACACGATGGTGCATGAATGATGGTGTAGTGTATGGACCCTATTAGGCTCCGATGGCCTACAATTTGAAACACTCACACTACGAGGCCGACCTAGTTTACCGCGCAAGAGATTACGCCTAGATTACTTGGTGGATGGAGTTTTTCTTTTTGCTAGAGAGATTCTACTCTCCTCGGCGTAAGCCTGGATGCTGAAGTCGTCATTGCTTCCTGCTTGCAAATTTCCATATGGCTCTGGAAAAGCTGGCGGCGCCATTACTTCAGACAATATGGTAATAGAGCGTTTACACGCACTCGATCTTGCAGATCGACTCGATAATCGACAAATCATTAAATAAAAAAAATCAATTAAATAAAAAGTTATTTCTACACATAAAGATATAGAAAAAATAACTGACTGACGGAATTGTATGATACTCATACATATAAATCCTCCTGCCATCACCTGGTATAATTCCATAATTGCAACATGAAATACTTACTTTACTTTTATTAACTATTTTAGAACCTCATGAGGTCAGACGTTTTACACACATTAATTAAACAAACAAACTAAACAAATTTCAACATATTCTTCCAACTGGCTCTATCCTTCGCCTTTTCTCGCCAGTTGGTAACACCAAGGATACGGAGGGATTCTTCTGCCTGGTCGTTCCAGCGGAGTCTTGGTCGACCTCTTTTCCTGCTTGCATCGGGTAGGTTATCGAAAACCTTTCGTGCTGGCTCATTTTCATCCATTCTGATAACATGCTGTGGCCAACGGACTTGTCCTAGTTTGATTCGCCTAGCTATGTCCACGTCAGAATTAGATTATATAGCTCGTCGTATATAGACGTCGGTACTTGCCGTTTTCCCTAACTGGACCATATATTTTACGGAGAATTTTTCTCTCGTTTTTCATCCACTTGCGATATGACCCAAGTTTCGGAGTCATATGTCAAGACAGGTAAAATGAGTGGACTTTTGTCCGTGGAGAGAGGGTTTTATTCCTAAACTGCTTGCTGAGCCTAAAATAGCATCTATTTGCACGCACAATTCCCCTATCTATCTCTAGGCTGACGTTGTTGTCCTTGTTCACGGCGGATCCAAGGTAGACAAATTCATCTACCAAAAATCGGTTAATCAACGTTCAAATGCGGACCAAAGTGTTTCGCCTTATCTCAGTCCTCGTTAGGTACAGAATGGTTCAGGGTGGTCTTTCCCCACTTTCACTGCTGATTTGGTGTTGGTCGTTGTCATTCTACAGAGGCGGATCAGTTTTGCCGGAATCCCAACTTCAGACATAGCTTCGTACAATTTTCCCCGTATGGGGCTATCGAAAGCAGGTTTGTAATCGACAAAAAGGTGATATGTATCGATTTGCTTTTCATGGGTCGTTTCCAGGATTTGGCGTAGCATGAATATTTGGTCAGTCGTGGACTTGCCTGGTCTAAAACCACACTGATAAGGTCCAATCAGGTTTTCAATAATTGGCTTTAGTCTTCCACATAATACGCTCGACAAGACCTTATACGCGATGGATAAAAGACTGATACCGCGATAGTTGGAACAGACACACGGATCACCCTTTTTGAATACAGGACATAATACACTGAGACTCCAGTCGTCGGGCATAGATTCCCCCAGCCATATACCGCATATCAGTTGAAGCATGTGGGCTATCAGTCCTTCGCCACCTGCCTTAAAAAGTTCAGCGGGTAGCCCATCCGCACCAGCAGCTTTATTATTCTTAAGGAGGGAGATCGCCGTTCTAATCTCTCCTTGATTGGGGGTGGTTTACAATCTACACTATCTTCCACTATCATTATCCCCTGGCCTTCAATGGAAGAATCTGAGTGGAGAAGTGCTGAAAATTGGTCTCGCTACATTTTGAGCACACACTGCTTATCAGCCAACAGAATCCCATTCTAGTACTTGCAGGAGGGCAGCCCATTATTAGGCCCGTTATTCCATCTTCTTACCCTCTGGAAATCTTTCGGGATTCACCATTCATTCTGCACATTTCGGGTTTTTCACTCTTTCTCTGTTCCCACTGCCATTTTTTCCACCTAAATAGTTGGTTTTCCTCCCTCCTCAGCCTCTTGTACCGCTCACTCGTAGCACGCGTTGTAACTGACTGTTTCGTTTCCATACGTGCAGCGTCTTTTTCGTCAGTTGCAATGCGGCATTCTTCGTCGTATCATGTCTAATCCTTGTGCTTCCACTGCGCATCTGGGTCTTCGGAAGGGGGGGTATTCTGCTCTAGCAGGAGAGAGAGCTTCTGTCGATAGGACATTGATATCTCCGGTATTTGTAGCTTGTCAATATCTAGCTTTTCCTGTGTTCGGCTTCGTACGTTTTTCATCCTGCTCAGTCTTGTGAGAACTTTCGCAGCCACCAGGTAATGGTCCGAGCCGATATTGGCACCTCGAATCACACATACATCCATTACACTAGAAGAGTGCCTGCCATCTATTACCAAGTGATCAATCTGGTTTTTCGTCCGCTGATCAGAAGATATCCAGGTTGCCTTATGTATGTCCTTATGCTTGAATCGTGTGCTACTAACTACTCTGTTCTTTGCAGCGGCGAAGTCTATCAGTCTTATTCCATTATCGGAGGCGGTATCATATAGACTGTGATTACCTATGGTTGGCCGAAAGACTATCCTTTCCTAATTTGGCATTAAAATCGCCTAGAATAGTCTTAATGTTGTGGTCAGGACAGCGTTCGTATACTGCCTCCAGACGCTCATAGAATGTTTCTTTAACCTCATCATATTTATCCTCTGTTGGTGCGTGCACACAAATTAACGAGATGTTAAAATATTTCGACTTGATGCGAATTGTGGCAGTCTCTTGCCAACTATAAATCCGCACCCCCATTCGTGCTTGCACTTATGGCAGCTGTAGTTTTTCTTTCTTGTGCAACCATATCCTGTCCATCGCATTTCCTGGATCGCTGTGATGTCAGCCTTATTTTTTCCGAGGACATCCGCCAGTTGGAAAGTGGCACCCGTCCTGTATAGCGTTCGCACATTCCAGGTACATATCCTTAAATAGTGGTCCTTACAACGTATGCGAGGGTCTTCAACAGTTGGGGGTTTCATTGGTCATTATCTTCTTTGTGTATTTTCATTGTCAATATAACGGTGGCGGGAGGCAAACCCAGCTCACCGTGGTTTGCATTTTACCTACTGCCAGGATGATTATGTTTCAGCCACCCATTATGGGTCACACGCTGACCAGAATGCAGTGTATCGAAACTGGATTTTGGTTTCTTCAATTTTGATCCGCCGTTGGCCAGGGGTGTTGACTCATCCGCCTTCAAAGGACAGAATAATATGTCTACTACTTCGAAGAGCTTCGGTGACAAGGTGACCTAGTAATCCTGAGACGTGTCAGTGATCGCATTACCACTCAGGTTGCTCATTCGTTTCGCCTTCTCACTTTAGCTAGCTAACGGAGGTTTCCGATAAGCCATTGCCCAGGACATACTGCGTGAAAGTAGTGAGCTGCTTGGACTGCCCAATGAAGGAATCATTTCTGGTCACTCCCAAGTGAATGGCTATCAGAACCTTTCCACCTCCAAGGATAGTGCCATGAAATCCATACATAGATGTTAAAACTAAATCGAGTAAAAATGCATGTAAACACATTTTTTTTTGCCGTATAATGATAATCACGGCATTATTATGATAAAAGGGAGCATGTAAACGAACTTTAACACGACCATATACAATGCATCACACCGGCGGCCAAATACGGCCATGGAGAATTGCTTACGTGACGGATCTGATTATTATAATATTAAAAATTTTCGTACACACACACACCTTCAACCGTCTATGTCATACCAATTTTTTGATCAAAAGTGGATAAAGCGTAGTAACGGCAGTCGACCCTTTTTAGTTGCATTTTTTGGTGACCAGGGTGCCCCAGTATTCCACAGTTTCCATTTCCAAAGGTGAAGTCAAGCGCGAGTAACATCAAGCTCTTTTACCAACCTGGTGTGAAAAATTAAAAACTAAAAGTGAAATCCCTGTATCATCCAGTCACCAGTGAAGTGAAGCACCGGTTAATGGAAACCTTTAGGTGTTTCCCAGCCGTAATTGGCCACTAGCCCTGCGGCCAATTTACTCCTCGCCTCCAGGGAAGCGTGCCCAGCGCATCAGGGGGTAGCCCCCAACGCATCAGCAACGACGAGGTAAGAGGTATGAAATAGCTACTCGCGAGTGTGACCAAATAGAGTGACCGTATCTCTCCCCTTAGGCAGTCGTGCGCCCGGGAAACCGGCGTCAGAACGCCAACATGTGCAGTAGTCATCCAATAGGGTTTAACCTACCCGTAACCGGAGAGGAGCGTCTCTCTGCTGCTGAAGTGCTACGTATTTTTCATCCGCTGAAACCCATAAGCAAAGTGTATTTAAAATATCACCATAGGTATGGAATGATTCTTCTTCTTCTTATCCAGTCACGAACAACCCCGAGGGGTCAGGGACCTAACAAAACGAAGATAACATATTTCGCCAACCGGTTCGATCTTTTGCCTTATCTCTCCAGTTGTCAATACCACGTGTACGCAGGGATTCGTCAACCTGATCCTTCCAGCGGAGTCTTGGTCTTCCTATTTTTCGTCTTCCTTCGAGTTCGGTTTCGAAAACCCGTCGTGCTGGTTCGTCTTCATCCATTCTACTGACATGGCCTAGCCAGCGCCATCGCGTTATTTTGATCCGCTTAACTATGTCGATGTCGGGATATAGCTCATACAGCCCATGGTTCATGCGTCGCCCATACTCGCCGTTGTGCACTATAGGGCCATAAATTTTTCGGAGTATTTTTCTCTCGAAGGCTCCGACAGATGTTTCGTATGCTTGCGTTAATACACAGGATTCTGCGCCACTAAGCAATCCAGGTTGTATGAGAGTCTGGTATAATTGGACTTTTGTTACTCGAGAGAGGGCTTTATCCCTAAAGTGCTTGCTTAGTCCAAAATAACATCTATTCGCAAGCACAATTCTCCACTTGATCTCAAAGTTGACCAGGGACGTGCGGTGAGGTTTTGAACGAGGTGTTCATAAATTTTTTTTATTTCTAAATTTCGTCTATACTTAGTTTATATCCAGGACCACCACGACGAGGACGTGATAGACAACGATCCCATTTTTGTTTTTCATTTTTTTTGGTTTTTTTTGAATTTTTGTTTTTTGATTTTTTTTTGTATTTTTTTTTAAATATACATATATTTTTTTATTTTTTGTATATGTACTTTTTACATAAAAAATAATTTATTTTAATATTAATTCAATACGTCATTTGTTTATTAGTTTCGATGACCACGTCATAGAATGATTTTTGGTTTTATATTTTTAAGAAAATATTTTATAATTAAAATTCTATTCATATTTTAATGTTTTTCTATTCATATTTTTCTATTTCATATTTTTCTATATCCTATACATTTTATATATTTGAAAATCTAAAATATTTTTTATTTATAATAATATTATTAGAAATATTTTTTATTTATAATAATATTATTATGCGTAAAAATTATTTTAAATTTACAAATATAACAAATATATAAAAAATAGAAAAAATATGAAATACAATAACAAAAATTTTAATTACAAAATATTTTCTTAAAAATATAAAACCAAAACTCATTCTATGACGTGGTCATCGAAACTTTAATAAACACACGACGTATTGAATTAATATTAAAATAAATTTTTTATATTTAAAATTTTTATTTATACATCAGCTCAATACGTCGAGTTTTTTGTATAAAAATTTCGATGACCTGGTCATAGAAAATATTTTTTGTTTTTATATTTTTTAAAAAAGCCTTTTCAATTGAAATTAATGCCAATTCAGATAATCTTTTTTCGTGCATTTGATTTCTTGAATATGTTTTTATTCTCTTAAGCGCAGAAAAGGACCTTTTCACTGAACTAGTTGATGTTGGAATTGTTAGAGTTAGGGAACTTAAATTAAATATCTCAGAAAATGTGTCCTTCAAATCCAAATTTAATAAAATCCCAGGTATTTCGTTTATTGAAATTTGATTGAAGTGTCCATTTGAGTAAAAAACTGTTAGTTCATTTTTAAGTTTTACAATATCAAAAAAAGTTCCATATACCTAATTGTTTTAGGCTTTCAAAAGCTTCAATTTTTTTTGATACTGATTAAATTACTTGAATTTAGTAACTCTAGAAATTTCAAATTTTTTAAAGATTTAAACCTGGTATCCATTTCAGTGTGCAATGTGTCGATTATTTTGTGAAATACATGTTTATATCGCAATTCAAATGATTCCAAATCTTCTCCTCGCTTGGGAATTGCAGAAACAATATCTTTTGCAGTATTAAGGCTGTGTGTTCATCGAAAATATTTCGGTCGTGGTAAATTGTGTTGAATTTATTTTTGTGTGGTGAAGATACAATTCCAATTTTGCTGTGTGAAATGGAAAATCACAATTTTGACATTTTGACAGCTGAAAATTCATGTGCTTGCATTTTTTGAAATTAACATAATTTTTAAAAAATACTTCGCTATTTTTATTAAAATTATAAACAAAATGAAGAAATTGCGATTACGTAGAGAGAAGAAGGCGTGAGGTATACTCTTATTGTTTTATATTTTGTGTGACTATATTGACAATAAAAATTTAACTTTACAGATTTTAATTATGCAGCTCACACCTTCCGGTCAGTATAACAAATCAAAAACTTCTCTGGAAACCAATATGGGACACTGCTTAAAGGTGGCCACAAAAGAAACCTTAGCGTTGCACTATACAATGCCGAAATGACATCAATGTGGATATCCGACAATTTTGGATTGGTATATTTGGTTGATTTGAATGTTTTCAAAATCTATTTACGTTCCACATAAGTACGAACCACAGAAAACATGGATGAAATACTGCCGACACATTTTTAAAGCTACGCACCTCCAGCCATCCACGCTATTTACCATCTTTCCTGTAAACAATTGATCTAGTGCGATGCGATTTTCCACAAGTACATATCTCCCTGCCACAATTGTACCCTGTCTCCAAAAATTAAAAAAAAAAATACTGCGTAGATAAAACATGTTATTTTAAGCAAAAGAAAGTAAAATAACAAAATCAGGGCAAATGCATAGTTTCGGAGTTATGGACCCCCGTATTTGAAATTTTGAAATATTATAGATTATTTTTATTTTCTCTAGTAGTTTAACCCCATTACCCTCTCACACATCCGAAATTTCGGGCACCATAACTCGGAAACAATGCATTTGCCCGGATTTTGTTATGCTTAAAATAATGTGTTCTGCTCGCCTCAAAAAATTATTGCTATTGGAGTGTAAGCCGTAAAATAGACCAGTCCCAGTTGACAGACATGTATTTTGTTTTTGTACTCTTGCCTTCTTGTGTTGTTGGTATGCATTTGTGTAGTTTCACAACTGAAGCCAATGAGAAAAAACAAAGTGCCTGCTGTTGCTGCCTACAACTACAACAACACCTTCTGCTATTACCATGTTTCCGAGCAAATGCTGCACAAAAGACAAACGTCAAAATTTAGACTACTTCTCAAAATTTTGTGTAGCCCTGGGGCTAGTGAAAATTTTGACAATAAATACTCACCACGCTAATGTCAAAATTTTAGTCAATCAAAATTATTTGGTCCGATAAACACACAGCATAAATACATAATTAAATTTAGATCTAGTATCTATTATAACTTTTTTTGTTATTTCAATATGTTCACAGCAATATTGAATATCCAATGATTTTTTGAAGAATATCGAATAATATATCCGTGAACGAAAAAATTTCATTAAAAGTTTTTAACATAAAAACTGTGTTGAAATTATTTAAAAATTGAAGGAAGCCTCTTGCCTGAATTGCGTCCGCGCCCCAAGTATCTGGATCATCAACCATTTCTTCAAATAATATCAAAAGATCAGAATGGTATGAATGTACTATATTTACTAGCCGAGACGAATAATTCCATATCGTTGTGGCAATAGTGGGAACCCTTATTTTTACCACCTGATCAAAAAAATATGTTCTCTTAGTAGAGTGGAAGAAAAATGCTGATAATCCAGACAAAGTTGTAAAAAATATTTTGACTTCCTGGAGAAAGTTTACAGATTGTGATAGAACTAGGTTTAAAACATGTGCATTACAGTGAATAAAAATATAATTTGGAAACTTCTCTCTAACTTTAGCTTGGGTTCCATTCAATTCACTTGACATAACCGCAGCGCCGTCATAGGTCTGAGCTACTAGCTTTTTCCCCAAATTTTTAAGTTCTATTAAGTCTATTATATTTTTAGCGATTGCGTTCGCTGTTCGATCATCACTAACATCCAAGTATTTATAAAATCGTTCTCTTGTAAGCCCTTTACAATCTACATATCGAAAAACGATAGACAATTGTGATTTTTTTTAAATGTCTGTAGTTTCATATAGCATTACCGATGTACATGAGGTTTCAGAAATTTCGCTATATTATATTTATTATTTAAAATAACGGTAGCAACACAGCAAACTAAATCGTTTTATATGTAGTTAGAAGTGACTTTAAAACACTGAGCAGAAGATAAGTGACCATTTAATTTACTGTCGTATTTACCAATTAAATTTAAAAGTTCAATGTAATTTCCCTCATTATCTGAATTTTCCGATTCGTCGTTGCCTCTAAAAGCTAGTTCTTGAGAACCAAGATAACAATCTGTATCAATTAGTCGTTCTAATACTAGTCGATTTTCTGAGACCTGCTCATTGTGCCTTAATACAGAAATCCGTTTTTGTTCGTCGAGTAATAAATCAACGCGAATAGTTCCGAATATTTTCAAATTAATGCTGGTATTCAAATGAACTTGAGTCATCTTATGTTTTACCGTTGCAGCAGTTAAGTGGTTTAAATCATTGTAACCTGTGGTCCAAACAGATTTTTCATTGTTACCTGTAAAAAGCAAACAAGGCCAACAAAATATCTTGTTAATTACAGGGCAACCGCATAGCCAAGATTTTTCCTTATAATTAGAAATCTGAAAATGCCTAGTATATGATTTATTTTTCGTATTTACTAGAGAAGTTATATTTGGAAGTTCTGGAATAGGTCTTCCACTTTTAATAACTTCATTTTTTTTCTTCAGGGTTTAATTGTGAAAAGGGCTTATTTGTTAAACTCTCAATGGTGCATCCACAAATCATTTTAAAATTTCCGTCCGCTTTTATCGAAGGATAAACATAAAATGATTTGATTTTAAATTTCGACAAACGACAAAGATCTCAATAAACAACAGAACCACACAACTCAAACCAACAGGTATCAAATGTATCAAACCATTTGAGTTACGCGGCCTGGCTGTAAGTTTTGTTCTTCATGCGTTGGCGCACATTCCATATTAATATGTATATCTGTGGACTTTTGACAAAACAACCTCTTTCTAAAACAGCAATTTTAAAGGGGAGCGAAAAAGCTTTTTAAATACCTCAAAACTATTTTTAAAAAATAATTGCTAAAAGTTTAATATTAAAATGGAAATCTACACAATTTTTAATTTTAGCCAGTTATGTTTTAAAAATAGCTGTGAGGTATTTATAAAACTTTTTCGCTCCACTTTAAAATTGCTTGTTAGGTTGTTTTGTCAAAAGTCCACAGATATGTATGTACTTTTCATCCACCCCCGATACAAATTGCTGTGTGTTGTATTTTGTTTGTTTGTAGATTATTTGGTTCTCTGTGCGATGACGCATGCCTTCATACTCGATGCTTCATACAAGTCTGCTGTACGTTCGTTGACGATTGGGTTCTCTATGAGTTGGCGCACCATCGATACATACAATTTTATTTATTTTGTGTATATTATAATTTGTTTTTAGCTTTGGATTTGGATCGCCATAAGTTGGCGAACGGTCTATATCAGTGAATGATCAAAAGTTAAAATGTGTTTGTATTGGTGAGAGAATGGAACATAGAGTAAATTTATAGTAGAGCCGCCATTTGTCTCATCTGACGTTTCCTTTCACACTCTTCGTGATGCGGTCGGTGTGATAGAGAGATGTTTGACGAAAAGTGACCAGGTGGAATTACAATAACTTCTTGCTTTAATTTTTCATGCCATTTTGGTGAAAAACTGTGAAATTTAAATGTGTTTTAAACTTTTTTATTGACTGTTATTGTTAGCATACATTTGTGTTGTATTTAACACATTAATTTTAACACACAAAACGAAATGCCGTTGTTGTTATTTTGTTCGTTGTTTTGAACCATTGCCTCTATCTGGTATTAGTAAAGCAATTCTTTTCAACATCAAACGTATACATCACACGAGGACAAATGTCAGAAATTTGGTGAGTGAAAGATTTTCTCTACCCAAATTTACTCTATGGAATGGGAGCTAAACACAAGAGCGCAAGAATGAGCGTAAGAATTCGTGTGAGTTGGGCATGAACTTCCCTGCAAACCACGTCTACCAAAAAAGTATGCGAAAGCACCAACATATTAAAACAATTTTCCTTCGCTACTAACACATGCTAACCGCATTTCTGGCACAATATTTGGAAGATCTACCAGAAACTCTACCAATAACAGAGAAAGCGCTGTGGAATCTAGTATGCGTGGAAACAAGATGAACAATCACATGTATTCACATGTACACAATTTTAATTAGGTAGAATTGTCACGAGCATGCGTATTTTTCAAATAAGACTTCATGGTAGAATACCAGATATATACCACGGTAGATTTCTGGTAGTTGGTTTGCAGGGTTGTGTTCTATGAAATGCTCATGGCTGGTCTATATGAAAATTGTGTTTTCTGTTTAAGATGTTGGTTCGCTATGGGTTGGCGAACGTTCTAAATGTAAAATTGTGTTTTCTCTTTGAGATGTTTTGTTTGTTGTTTCTCTTCGCTATGTATTGGCGCACGTCCAACGTTCAATTTGTATAACAGTTGTTGTTATGGTTTCGAATTGTCGTTAGTAAATATATCACGCTTTATTAAATGCACATATTGCTGTTTTGTTGCCTAGCTTCATAAAATTAATCAAATTAAAAATGAATATTTTAGGGTGTTCGGAGATTACCTGCGCATCTTAGAGGGAACGTCACTGAGGCTGACGTTGTTGTTTTTGTTTACGGCAGATCCGAGGTATACAAATTCATCTACCACCTCGAAATTATAACGGTTATCAACGTTCACGCTTTGGTCTAATCGTCCTCGTTTACTGTCAGACCCACTTTTCCTGACTCCTTCTCAATTCTCGAAAACACCGCAGTAACCTCTCTAAGTGTGCATCCAGTGATATCAATATCATCAACATACGCAAGCAGCATGTGACTTTTGCTGCTGATGGTTTTATTCATGTTGACAGCAGCTTTTCTCAGAATAATCTCCATTAAGATGTTAAAGACCTTCACCTGGGATAGAAACCTTGTCGCGATGTGGGGGCTTAAGTGTGGCCGAGGCTGCCTAAGTGTGGCCTTGGCTGCGCGAACTAAAGGTTACTCCGGGGGGAAGTTGAGTCTCGTTGTAGGTTTATCTGTTGATCAGGCCTACTTAAATAACGAATGTCAATGAAGCTTCCCCCGACATGGCGATTCTTGCGATTTTGGCGCCATTAGAATATCCAACGTTGAATGCAAAAACACTTTTAAGGTCAAGGTGGTTGGAAGCAGTGCCGAGGACCTAGAATGGCCAGTTAGTGTTTAAACAAACTGGTTCCTAACAGCTCCCTCCGACGCCAGGGCACGAGTCGGTAGTAATGAAATATGTTGCCCGGTCCAACTCACGCCGTCACTGGGGTGGACTGTAGTATATTTACTGGCATACTCGTGGGACTAACATGAATACAAAAGAACTTATGAAAAAGCAAAAAACAGGAAAACAGAACAACGATAACAACACAGCAAACGAAACTGATACACGCAACGATACTAATACGACATTTGAAACGGAACACAGGCTAATCCACGATAGCATTGTGAAACAACACCATGAGATCGTTTCGATGATGATGAAAACGCAGAGTCGGGTTCATCATACTCATGGTTCTACAGGGGGTGGTGTCTTGATCCCTGTAGTAGAGTCTGTGGCAAGCACACAAAAAGCCAATGGCAACCAAAACAAGGATGATGACGCGGACGAAACCAAGCGGGGCTGCATAAGCCCTCTGCCTTCAATAACAGGTGGTGACTCCAACTCTGATTCCCAAAGTGATAATAATGAAAACAACATTACCTTTTTAGCAACTCCAAAAAATGACGAGGTAAATAGAATGGTCGATGAAGTTAGCGAGAGCATAGCGAAGCTATCTACACACTCTCTGGGGCTCAACGCAGGAAGACTGCAAAGAGGAACCGTTCAGCCAAACTAGCCGAAGAACAGGACGTTCCTAAGGACCTGTCGGTGACTCCCTCGACCTCAACAGAGGCTGAGAAGAGAAACCGATCACCGGAAGAACAGAACACTGTCAAAATAATGGCAAAGAGGAAAAAGTGTTCCCCGTCATCTGGTAATTCGGAGACGCCCAAACTCCATATTACCCAGGGTATACAACAGAGCTCCAGGGACAATAGGAGCAAAGCCGACGCGATTACCGGAAAGGCGGGCACATCAGCCAAATCAACCGACAAGGAAAGGGCGCGTAAACACGAACCCTATCCAACTCGGAAGAGGAAGCTGAATGCGAACACAGGCAAAGAACCGCCATCCTACGCAAAGGTAGCAAGAAGGCAACAACTGGACGATGTCTGCTATGCAGTAATTGACAGCGGAAACCCAACTGGCTTAATACCGGATAACCAGCACCAAACCGTGGAGGACCTCGTCAACACGAAGGTAATGGACCACATAATGAAGGCCGAAAGTGGACCTCCCATAGAAGTCGTCAGCAGCGGCTTCAAAGGGGAGGTACTCACGTTACAGCTGGCCTCACAACACTGTGCGGAGACTCTAAAGAAGCTGGTGGATGAAATCTCTGCCCCCTGGGAAGGCGGTAAGCTAGCCCTCGTAAGGAAGAAGGACATCCCAAGGCTGACGAAGGCTACCGTATATATTAAAGGATGGGGCAGCAAGTTTGCATCAGACGCCATACTTAAAGTCATGACAAGCAAAACGCAGGACTATCCGTGGACAAATGGGTCGTTTTCCACAGGGAGGAGGCACACTCCTTATGATCGGAATAGACCCGGCATCCATGGCTGGTCTTGCCAAGACTAAAGGTATGGTGTTCTTTGTGACCAAAGCTGTCTACATCAAAGTTGGCAAAGTGCCAATCGGCATGACGACCGGAGGAACACAGCCGGAGGATGCGAAGCATGACGAAGCGGATGGAGGCTCGGCGGAGCAGACACCGCAAAACAAGAAGGAGGAAGTGGCCGAGGGCATCACAAACTCCCAAGAAGACCGGTTACTGGAGGAACAATGTTAGAGGTCATCCAGATTAACCTCCACCGGAGCGAGACGGCAACCCACGCTCTGTTGGATAAAATTAATAAAGGTAAAATACACATTGCTTTTATACAAGAACCTTGGACCACTAAAGACAAGGTTATTGGATTAAATCATATTAATTACCAACTATTCTATACGAAGACGGATTCCCGTCCGAGAACATGTATCTTATGCCATAAAAACCTTTGTTTTCTCTTCTCCCCAGAGTTGTCAACATCGGATGCAACAGTACTAAAACAGGGAGATGGGAATATATACCTGGCATCAGTATACTTGCCGTATGATTCGCCGACACCACCACCTTCATCGGAATTACAGCGACTGGTAGAGAGGGCCAAACAGACAGGTAACGAAGTATTAATAGGTAGTGACTCTAACTCTCACCACACGTCGTGGGGTAGTACTAACTGTAACCGTAGGGGGCATGCCCTAGTAGAATATTTGAATACTAACGACCTTTTCACACTGAATATTGGGAACAAAGCCACTTTTGTCAACAAGATTAGGGAGGAGGTGTTAGATATAACAATCTGTTCCGAACACCTTATAGATGAGATTCAAGAATGGAGGGTTTTAAATGAGCACTCATTCTCGGATCACAGATATATTAGATTCAGGATAACACGGCCACCACCGAAACCGATGTGCTTCCGAAATAGGACCAAGACAGACTGGACAAAGTTCGGAAGCCTACTTAAGAATCGACTAGTCCACCCTCAACTCGAATACTCTAGCAGGGACGAACTAGACGACATAGTGACAAAGACAACGCAAGCACTAGTAAAGTCTTTCGAGGACAGCTGCCCACTTCGGGAAAGAAAATCGGCCCAAGAAAAACCCTGGGTTACAGGGGAAATACGAAATCTAGGGAAGAACGTCCGTAGACTTTACAACAGGGCCACGCGTAAGAAATCACCAGTATACTGGGAGGACTACAAGAGAAGTCTCAGTGAATACAACGCAATATTGAGAAAAGCGAGACGCAACTCCTGGAGACTATTCAGTAAACAGGTGGATAGCGTCAACGATATGTCGAAAGAGAAATGGATACAATGGAACAAACACTTAGGCACCTGATGGATACACACTTTCCAAATGGGAACGCGGAACCCACAGGGGAATTGTCACAAGGTGTCACAAGGTGTCACAAGGTGGTCCAAAAAGCTATAAAGAGTTTCTCCCCATATAAAGCGGCGGGACCGGATGGTATTTTCCCGGCTATCCTACAGCGTGGGGTTGACCAAATAACAACCCATCTGGCACGAATTTTTACCGCATGCTTAAAATACGCCTACACACCGAGAAACTGGCAGGAGGCCAGGGTAGTATTTATACCCAAACCTGGAAAAGCAAGCTATGCAACGGCAAAGGCTTATAGACCAATTAGCCTCACCTCGTTTCTACTCAAAACCTTGGAGAGAATAGTGGACGACATGGTAAAAAGTGGAATACCGAGCGATATGCTGAAGTTTAGACAACACGCCTATGTCAAAGGCAGATCAGTGGACACCGCACTTCATGAGGTAACCTACCACATAGAGCAATCTCTCAATGACAAACTATACACACTCGCTGTATGCATAGACATTGAGGGAGCGTTCAATAATGTCCGGACCGAAACACTTATCCAATCCTTAGACCAGTTTATGGTGGACCGGGCATTAAAAGACTGGATCAACCATATGCTAAGGAATAGATGGATAAGCTGTGGTTCCCATGATGTAAATATTAGAGACAGAGTACAACGTGGAACCCCACAGGGAGGGATTATATCACCACTCCATGGGTCCTCACTATACACAGTCTCCTAAGGAAACTTACCGACGAGGGACTTAAACCAATCTGCTATGCAGATGACGTTATAATACTTCTTAAGGGAAAGAACCCAAATCAATTATGCAGAGAGGCCGAGAGGGCACTGAGTATAACGTATGAATGGGCACAGCCAAGGGGCTTAAATGTAAACCCGGACAAAACGGAAATATGTCTATTCACAAGGAAGACGAAAATCTCAGATTATGAAGAGCCACGATTCTTGGGAAAGACGATTAAAATATCCGATAAGGTTAAATACTTAGGAGTAATCTTAGATCGGAAACTGAATTGGAAGCACCACATAGAGGAAAGGGCTAATAAGGCCTACAGATGCTGGTCGCTATGCAGAAGGGCTATAGGGTCCAAATGGGGCCTCAAACCAACTATGACACACTGGCTCTACAGAAGCGTAACCAGGCCTGTACTAACATATGCTTCTGTAGTATGGTGGACGGCAGTCGAGAGGAAATTTAACATCGCAATACTGCAGAGGGTTCAGAGAATGTGCTGCATTGGTATCAGCGGTGCAATAAGGGCAACCTCGACAAGAGCCATGGAGATTATTTTATGTATCCAGCCAATCGAGATTAGAATCAAATACGAGGCTGCCCTTGCGGCAAAAGGCCTACAAGCTACAGGTGAATGGATCAACAGGGATCTCACGTCAAAACACCAACGGATAACTGGGGCCTTAGTCGGGTACACTCAAGATACGAGTGAATCTGACCGAATACCGGAGATAAGGGTTAAGGCGAACTGCGTGACCCTAACGCCAACAAGAGACGCCTGGCAGAATGGGACCCTGACACCAATGCCAAATGGGACTTACTGCTACACGGATGGCTCACAGCTAGGAGAAAAAAACGGGTCTAAGGTTCTTTATTGAAAATCCAGCAACCGAATCCCACCTACGCCTCCCGGATCATAATACGAACTTTCAGGCGGAAGTTCGGGCGATTATGGAGTGTATCAAATGGCTCGGCGATAATACAATCCCAGCCGAGGCAAATATATTCACGGATAGCCAAATGGCAATAAAGGCAATATCATCAGAAACTGTCAAATCTAGAACGGTCCTTGACTGTAAGAAGGTGATAAACGACTACTCTATGCACGGCAGACTCAACATCATATGGGTGCCGGGGCACAGCGGGGTATTCGGCAACGAGAGAGCGAACCTCCTGGCAAAGAAAGCCAGGGAACTCCAAACGGTGAGCCTAGATGGAGCGAAACCCTTTGGGGTGACGAAGGCTGAGTTAAATAAATGGGCGGAGTCGGCACATATAGCCCAGTGGAACCGGGAATCAGTAGGCAGGACGACAAAGATCCTATGGGGAGACCCAGATGGATTGAGGACAAAAGGTTTGCTGAAACTGGGAAAAACCGAAATGGGCAAAATGATGGGAGTCTTAACGGGGCATTCGGGATTACGAGCCCACCTGTACCGTATTGGACTAGTGGCGAACAGTGAGTGCAGGGCATGCATGGAGCACGATGAGACGTTGGAGCACTTCTTATGCCACTGCCCGGCCTTCACACAAGCTAGATCCAGATATCTTTCGGATAGTACGATACCGGACATGACCAAACTTGTGGGTATGGACTGGAACGAACTAAGGAATTTCGTGAATAGCACCGAATTCCTATACGGGACATAGTGAAGTAGTAGGATAAACTTAGAGCGCACAAAAGGTCGAACTTAGCGGCTTAAGTGTATGTCTTACTGACATGGGAAGGTTTAGAGTGCTCCTTCTGAACACTCAACACCACGCCCCTCTTTTCGAACTAACTAACTAACTAACTAAGATGTTAAAGAGATCGCACGGTAGGGTGTCACCTTGTCTGAGGCCTCGCTTAGTTTCAAAGGGTTCGGTAAGATCCTTACCAACTTTCACTGCGGATTTGGTGTTCGTCAGGGTCGTCCTGCAAAGGCGTATGAGTTTTGCAGGAATACCAAGCTCAGACATTGCTTCATAGTTTCCCCCGTATCGGGCTATCGAAGGCCGCCTTATAATCGACAAATAGATGATAGGTGTCGATTTGTTTTTCGTGGGTCTTCTCCAGGATTTGGCGTATAGTGAAAATTTGGTCGGTTGTCGATTTTCCAGGCCTAAAGCCACACTGGTATGGTCCAATCAGGACAGCGATAATCGGTTTTAGTCTTTCGAACATTATGCTTGATAAAACCTTATATGCTATGGATAAAGGGCTTATTTCACGGTAGTTGGCATAGAGACTCGGGTCACCTTTTTTAAATATGGGACATATACACTGAGACTCCAATCGCTGGGCATGCACTCATCTAATCAAATTTTGCTAATGAGCTGATGCATGCACCTTATCAGCTCACCGCCGCCAGCCTTAAGCAGCTCCGCCGGTAATCCATCGGCTCCTAGGGTTTATTGTTCTTAAGCCGGGCAACAGCTGTTCTGACCTCATCTTGGTTAGGAGGGGGCAATCGACGTCGTCGTCCAAATTTAGATCGATTGTCTCGTCACTGGATATCTCAGGTACCAATAGCGCAGA
Source organism: Phaonia tiefii (assembly GCA_963931995.1). Lineage (NCBI taxonomy): Eukaryota > Metazoa > Arthropoda > Insecta > Diptera > Muscidae > Phaonia > Phaonia tiefii. The sequence continues at coordinate 134,378,688 of OZ008368.1, forward strand.
GAAATGATCTCTCTATATTCCCAACATACTCTGCACATCTGCGATGAGATTTCCGTCATTGTCTTTACAGAAGGGGGGCCCTGATCTATGTACATTAGTTCCGTTTTTGACTTTTTGTAGAATTTTCGGGCTTCATTCTTCCTTCTGTATGACTCAAAGAGACGGGTGTCCTCTTTTCTTTTCTCCCTATACCGCTCAGTCGTAGCTCGCGTTGCAATTGACTGAAGCATTGCTATGCGTGCAACGTTCTTTTGTCCAGCTTCCTCTGCGTCTGGTTTCGTACGATTTTCGCTCTGCTTAATTTTGTGCGAACCTTTGCTGCTACCAGGTAGTGATCAGAATCAATGTTAGCTCCTCTGATAACTCGTACGCCCATTACACTGGATGAGTGCCTTCCATCAATTACCACGTGATCAATTTGGTTCTTAGTTCTTTGATCAGGGGATACTCAAGTAGCCTTGTGGATGTCTTTATGCTGGAATCTTGTACCACTAATGACCATGTTTTTTGCCGCGGCAAAGTCAATCGATCTCATACCGTTTTCGGAACTGTCAGCATGTATACTGAAATTGCCAATAGTTGGATGAAACACATTCTCCCTGCCTACTTTAGCATTAAAATCTCGGTCATACGTTTCCTCTAGGAGCTCATAGAATATATCTTTGGTATCATCATCTTTCTCTTCTGTCGGGGCATGCACACAAATTAGGGAATATGAAAATATTTCGCTTTTATGCGGTTTGTGGCTATATGTCCACTCACAGTATTCAACCTAGAGACTAGATGTCGCAGTCTTTTGCCAACTACAAATCCGCATTCAAATTCATGTTTTTCTCAAGGCAACTGTAGTATATATCGAAGTTTCCTTTTCGTGTGCAGCCATGTCCTGTCCATCGCATGTCCTGGATTGCGGAAATGTCAGCCTTATAACCTTCGAGGACATCTGCTAATTGGATACTTGCACCGGATCTATTTAGAGTTCTTACATTCCAGGTACATATCCGTAAATCGTGGTCCTTATAACGTTTGCGGGGGTCGTCAACAAATAGGGGTTGTTCATGTTTTCTGTTTCGTTTTTGTATTTTCACTGCCATTATGAAAGGTGGCAGGAGGCAAACCCAGTCCACCGGGTTTTTGCAGTTTACCTACTGCCAGGATATTTGATTGCAGCCGCCCATTACGGATCAGACGCTGACCAGGATGCAATATGTCGAGCCTGGATTTTCTTCTTTTGGTCTTTTATCCGCCGTTGGCCCATGTGTTTGGCTCATCCGCCTTCTAAAGCACAAAAGAATATTCCCGATAACTTGACGAGCTTTAGTGACATCAGTCACCTATTAAGGCTGAGACACATCAGTGATCGCATAACCAAATCAGGCTGCTCAATTATTTATTTTCGCCTTCTCACTCTAGCTAGCTAGCTATTAAATAGCTAATAGCTAAAGCCATTGCCCAGGACATACTGCGTGGATATAGTGAGCTGCTTGGACTGCCCAATGAAGGAATCATTTCTGGCCACTCCCAAGTGAATGGCTATCAGAAACTTTCCACCTCCACGTACAGTCCCATGTCAGCAAAAACCTAACTGATCATGACCGAGAGTAACTTCGAATCAACCGCGACCGAACCGAATGGACTAAAACTGAAGCCCTTAGGACTCGATACGAACGACGGTGAACCGAAATGAGAACTTAGGCCTCGTGGAGCCAATGGTTAAACTTTTAACACGCATAAATCAGTACTTATAAAAAAACAATAATAAAAATATAATTCAATAACAAATCTGTCCGAAAGTCAGGTCTTCCATACCTAAGGTCTTCAGGTCTTCCATAGCTACCTATAAGGGAGACGAAATTGCTATTTTCTCCCCTAAATCACCTTTAAAAATCATTAAATACGCACAACAAACTCTTTGCGTACTAATGCCAATACTTTTTACGCAATTCTTAATACTAGAAATGGCTTAATTTGACTTTATACTTGTATTTCATAAATTTTAATTCATGTTGTTTTTAAATAACAACAAATAAACTTTTCCTTATCACTTATGGATTACTAATTTTAGAATATCCTACTTCGCAAATATGAATGGTTAGATTTTCGTCAGCCCTTACTGGCTACTGATGTTAGAATATTTAACTCCAGAAATATCAATATTTAGATTTCTACTCGCACTTATCGCCTACTTATTTAGAAATAATAAATATTGAGACTTATTTCTCTTTTTTCATTTAGTGACTCTTAATTTCACTAAGTTAATTTTTAAAATTCGACAATTAGAGTATCCATTTGCACGTAGGTCTATTGATGTCGGAACATTTAAACTTCAAATACCGAAAATTAAACTGTTCATTTACACTTAAAGACTAAGGAGTTCGGCAAATTTAATTTTTTACAAAAGATTATTAATTTTCATTTACTCTTATCGGCTATTGACTCCGAAATATCTAAAAATTTGGATTATTCATTTGCATTTATTGGCTCTTTATTTCGGAATACTTCATATTATAAATATCACTACTTGGATTAGTCATCTGTACTTAAATTCGAATCGGATTTTCATTTGTGTTTAAATCCGAATCAGAGTTTTCATTTGTGCTTAAATTCGAATCGGATTTTTCTTTTGTTCTTAAATTCGAATCGGATTTTCATTTGTGCTTCACGGATTTTTGGCCCTTTTCCGTGACACACCTGGGCTTCACCAGGGTAATTTTCAGGGCGCTCGTTTACTTTTGTTTTCGTAAAATATGATATGCCCATTAAGTGGACCTAAAACTATCTGGATTTCAGCACAGCGATGGTTTCTTGTCCGGTCCGTCAATAAAAACAAAAATAACGGACTTATCCTTGCTCCCTTGATGGATGTTTGTGGGTTTGTTAGGCTTACTTACCGATGCTGGGGATGTTGTAGCTGATGATGAGGTCGTTGCTGGTGTTGCGAACGTTGCTGTTGACGTTGTTGTTGCTGTTGTAGCGGATGTGGTAGCTGGTGAAATGGCTCAATGGAGGCGATGCTTTATGCCAGTGGTTTAACTTATTCTCAGCAGTGGGTGAATTTCAGGCGGACGCAGTTTTTCTATTACGCTAATAGAAACCTAGTGCTCCAGCAAAATACGCTTCCCAATCCTGGGTGACCAAACCTGCATCGTTTAGCCCTATAGTTCGCAGAACGGTGGGGTTCACCCGTCCTATGCGCTTGAGATGTCCCAAGTCTCCAATCATGAGCAAACGGTCGCGCACTCGGGATTAATCGTTTGTTAGCTGTTGCGGCTGCAGATTGTTGGCCTACAAGCGAATGAATACAGCGAAAGGTAAACTACCACTGGCACTGTGAGAGCTTAATGCTGCCTTAATATTTGGCCGCGCGTGTGGCTATGGGGTTCGTACTGCTGGCCAATCGCAGTTTCACCCGAAAAACGGATTTATATGGCAGAAACATATTTGCATAAATGAAATCGCCGACCACTGGCGCTGGCAGGAGATAGTGCGCCCAAATTGTAGGCTCTGTTTGGGCTGCTTTCTGTGTGCATAAAAATGATTGTGTTACTCCTACGGCCGCTTTATTCTCCGCCATTGGAGTGGCACTTACCGAATATTTGCTTAGGAATTTTTGATTAAATTTCTTAATTTCCGTAAGGGCTGCTTCTGGTCGATTACCCAAGGCTTAATATTAGACGGTATTCTGGACTATTTGTCACAAATTGTATTTTTCTGATGATCGCTTACTTGGTAGCAGTTGCTTAACTTTCGTTTTCAATGGCTGAGATAATGACGCCAAACAATTTGGCGGATGACGACGAAAGTTGCCAAAGTGTGCGCCATTGTAAAATTGGTCGCCGTTATTGCGTCAGCCAATTTGTTTGCTTGTATTTGTTCTGGAAAATTACCAATCTAACGAAAAAAAGTTTTGTCTGGCTTTGTCTACTTTTGACAGCTCAGTTGGGTGCATTATTTCAGGTGGTAATGGTCGGGCAATCCACTGGGGTGTAGACAGATACCCGTTGGTGGAGTCGCTGGTATTGATAGCGGCGATTTGGCGCAACCACAGCAGGCTCAGTTGTACAGCACCGTATCGACAGCATTAGTATCGCCCGAAATCTGCATTTCCAACTGCCAGACCAAGTCCGGTTAAGTAGCTAAGAGTCGATCATGCGGTAAAGTTAGCCATTGGCAAAGATTCCAGATTATCAAAGATAACAAGGAATTTTTGGCGCCCCAAAATCGTGTTCAGAAAAATCGAAAAGTGGCTTAAGCAAAATTTTGGAAAGGAAAATTTAAAAGTTGAACAGGAATAAATAAAGAGAAAACAAAAACCAAAATGGTGGCAACATTAATTTAGAAATAATAGAAACGAAAGCTAAAATTTTGGTAATATTAGTATGTCGGAATGGAAACTCAAGTTAAAATTTTATTAAAATTAATTGGAAACACTGAAAGAATAAAAGTCGATAACGATATAACAATTTGGAATCCTAGAAGCAATAACTGAATTCTTGGCTATTGAATATTATGGAGGATTGTTCCAGGTGCATAAACCAGGAATTCATTTGTTATTAGAGGGTACTTGGGACCGTGTAATGGACGTGCAGTGAAACAAGATAATTTGTCTACTACTCTTGTTTATTAAATGTCACTTCCTTGTACTGGTCACTGTCAGACTTTTAAGTGGAAAACGAAATTCCACGAATTGAATAAAATTGCCAGATTGTCGGCTTGGCTGGTCTGCTGGCGTTCCGCGCGGCTAAACTCACCGGATGGGGGTAGTCCTTGCCGACACCTCTGAACCCTGATGAGTACACAAAAAAAAATCAAACCAGCTCTTAGAAAATACAAAAGGAAACTCAAAATAATTAGAGATAAACATTTAAAAAGAGACCCAAAGCAAGACCAACAGACACCAGCCTAATGGATATACTCACGATCCATGCAAAAGACGATTAACACACACTTGGACAAGATGCCTGGCGGATGTTTGGCCAGGGAGAGCCCTCCCAATTAGAATCCAAAATTTGAATTCACCATGGTATCTTTAAAAAGGTTTAGATACCCCAGTGTTTACTACCTCTACTAACATTTTTTCTTCCCACTACCACTTTCCTAATCCTTTAGACATTCATATTTAAATCGCGATTTTTCTTCATTATAAAAACTTCATTCCGCTTGCTTTTATTTATCGGCGATTAGGTCACTAATGTCAAATCACTCTATGGCCTTAGAAAATTACTATAATAATCCAATACTGAAATTTCATCCAGTACCATCTTTTACAATGCAAAGCAAAGGTACATTTTAAATTAGATTACACTTTCCATACCAAATATAAACATGGTTTCCAACCTAGTCTTCAAGCTTCCAAGATGGCGTCTTCACTGTTCCTGAGTAAAATGGCGACCCGCCTCCTTCCCCAGGCGCTGTCATTAAAACACAAGGCAAATGGAGTTTTTGGTGGTACGGGGGCATTAACGATGACGAAAGGTAGCTAACGTTTCTCCTTATTTTTTGTTTAGTGTAGATATATTTGTAAGGTATGTTTTGATGTCTGTTTGATTCTTTTTCAGATTATGTGGATATTTGTTTTTTTTTGTTTCTTTTAAAATATTGAATATTTGGAAATGTTTATGATATCTATGTTTTCCTTTTTTTTGGTTTTCGTGTACTTTTCTTTTAGACCAAAACACTTTTCTTATGGCCTATGAATTAGGGCAATTAATCCCGGATTTGCGCGACACTTCCTAGGCCTGAGCTCAACCCTAAACAAGACGCTGACCTTGCCACTCCCACAAGGCTTACCTTTTCTATAAAGCCGGTAAAGAAAAATGGTTTTCACTCTTATACATATATATATTTAATTTAATGACATTCTTTTAAACAAGAAGTGGAAAGTTTCTTTGATACCGCGCACCCCAGGCGTTGTGGTGCGTTGCAACGTCTCCAGCGTTGGGAAGGACAGAGGTGGCTTTTGGATGGGTTGGCGTTTTAGTTTAGCTACGATTTTTTTTAAAATTTTCTTTTATATTTGTTCGATAAAAATTTCATAAATGTTGTTCTATTTCATTAGTCATGTACTTTTACCTTTGGCAATTTAAAACTTGTATTTCAGAATATGTAAAACGGTTTGAAGAATAAACAGCATGTAAATTATTTCTACTTTGTTTTCACTTTTTTTTCTCTGCCACAGGATCCAAATATCTTGCCTCAGCCACTTGTACCTTTCTCCTTCAAAAGCCAAACCGATTAGGACGCTTTCATTTTGCCCTCAATTTTTCCAGCCATTTTGTCCAATCTTTTCCTATTTCTAATCTAGTTTTCTTTTTCATTTTCTTTCTACTCTAAGATGTTCACCACATCAACCATAAACGGCTGCTGTTGTTGTGGTGCTTCTTCTTCCAATTAGATTGAAGATTTGTAACCCCCAAAAGATACACCGGACAAACCCAACCATCCTGTAATCCATTTACGGATACAGGATAGGAGGGAAATATATGCCTTTGTAACCCCAAAATCAAATGTCCTACCTATACTACAACTTTTCCCTTTATTTTGGAAAATTTTAGGGTATTTTGGGCGTGTTGAGTGTAATTTGGGCCTTTCCTACAATAAGTATACAACTGATAACTACAAATGGCAATGCAGTGTAAAAACGGCCTATTCCAAAAACACCAAATTTAGTTGATCTGGCCACTCCGGATTTGATTTGACATTTAGGACGGATGGTCCTAAACGTAAAAACGGTAATGATTGGTAAGTAAGTGGCCCTCCCCAAATTTTTTTTTTTTATCCCCAATTATTTCCAGGAAAAGCTATAGGAATCGCCCGGGCGCAAGTAGATGGATAGAAAAGGTAAGTATTTATCGAAAAAGTACATATGTATGTGAATATAAATGTTCGACGGAAATAAAAAGACCCGATATAATAGATTTTTTTCTTGCTCTTCTTCTGCATTATCTTAGGATATACGCCAAACGGTTTTTCTGGGTTTCGAAAAATTGGCGTCATTTCGAAAATTTTAATGCCGATCATATCTCTTTGGCGTGGAAGGTTAACATGGTAAGTTGAAACCAATAAATTTGCAACTTATTTAATAATAAATATGCATTTCTAATTTTTAATTTTATTTTCTTTTTCAGAAAGGGACCATTGGTGGACGCAGTACATCTTCTGGAGGTAAGTACAGTAGGTGCGAAAAGTGAGTTCGCGTTAAAATTAAAGAAACCCTAATACAATTTTAAAAATTATTTTTTAAAAAAAGGGAAGAAAAAAAAATTAAAAGAAGAATAACTAAAATTATAAAAAACCCCATACGGAAATTCAAGACAAAAAAATAAAAAAAGTAAAATAAAGTGTAGTGAAGTGAACTGAAATAGAAACAGAAAACGGGATTTCTTTGTAGTTCAAACCAAATAAATTAGCAAAGAAAGAAAAAAAGGTAGAAATTGAAAAAGAAAGTTTTAAACGAACGAAAACAAAAATTAATGAAATTGGAAAAAGTTAATATACAACGAAAATTAAAGTAAAAACAAAAAAAAACAAGCGATGTGAAGTGAACAATATAAAAAAAGAAAACTCAAATTAAAACCAAACAAATCGAAGAAAATATAAAAGAAATTTTTAATGAATCAAAACGGAAAACGAAGTGAAACGTGATGCAAATGAATGAATAAAGGAAGTGAAACGAAATTAGCCAAAATCAATGATAGAATTAGAATTAACTAAATTAATGAAATAGAATTAACTAAAAGTGGAAAACCTAAATCTCTCTTAAATGGAATTACACCTAAATTGGAAGCAAATGGAATCAAGGAACAACAAAAACAATGAAAAAAAAAATATTAAATAAAAATAAATGACGTAAAATCAAATTCTCAAAATAAAAAAACCAATGAAGTGAAGAGAATCGAAAAGCAAAAATAAGAGAAGAAAAAAAGTAGAAGCATTAAAATAAAAAAATTTAAGCAGATTTACTGGCTGCTATATATACGCAAACGAAAAGAAAATTAAAAAGATCACACTATGAAATGATGCAAATTAACTACAATTTGCTCAAAATAATGATCAAACTAAACGGGAGTAAAGTGATGCTAAGGAACAAAGTGAATAAGAAAGAACAATATATGTTGCGTGAGGCCGTCGTCCAACCATCAGGGAGAAGATGTGAGAGAAAAACGTCTATGCCAGACAATATCGAATAATTTATGGGCGGAAATGAAAAAAATTTTCATGTGCCGATGAGATAGTGTTGCCATATTTCGCAAAGCCATGAAGATGAAACGGACGGTAAATGGGACAATGTGAAACGTACTTTTTGGTACAACGGTGGAAAATTGATCAGCTGATTAAGGGGGGATTCAAACAAAAACAAATTTAAACAGAAAAGCAAAAACCGATGGTAAACAAAAAAATTGAGGGAAATCAGATTTGAAGCAGGCAAATATCCTATAAAAGATCATTTCGGACAGCAAACGGACCAAAAGACTTGGAGACCTGATAAAGGACGGTAGTCGCCGCACCAACTATTAGTGTATAGTGTTGAAATTTGAAAACATAACCGTTGAGTACAATTTCGAAGTAATTCGTGTAAAAAAAAGGGCATAATCTTTCATGTGAATTAAAAGAGTGAATGTTTTGTTAATGGTGTCGGGCTAAACTTTTCCATAATTTTAATTGTTTTTGTGTGTTTAGAATATCAGTAGCTGTCCTCCGCCACGTCATCCGAGAACGGTGGCCAGTATAATTAAGAGGAAGATCCCGGTTGAATCCCTCTGGCCTAAGGTGGAAAGGGTTGGGACCCGCTGAGATTCCATGAGCAGTCGGATAATCCGCCTAAGTGCTAGTGGAGGGCACGTAACAGAAATGGCGTTCAATCTAAATGCAACCTTTACCGTCATCGGAATTCGAGCCTAAGGCGCGCCACTACTAAAAAAAAGAGTGGCAAAATAGCGGTGGATATAATCAATAATCAGTGCAATGATATCGAGCAATGAAATTATCTAAAAAGATAATTGGAGCATGTTATAAACCTTACTATCATTGCAGCCACGTATCATAGATAATCGTGTAAAATGTGCAATGGTTGTCATAGGAATAATTAGAATTAGTGTAATGTCTCCATATGCCTTAGGGTCAGTAACAAAGTTTGTATTGTCAAAGACCTGAAAGTTCTGTTTTTTGTGTGTTTTTAGAGTACATTCAAAAGTTATGAAGATTTGGAAAAGGCGACAGCGTGCAATAGCTGGGGTCCGTTTAGATACTTCAATAATATTTAGTCAAATATTAAAGCCATGAATACACCCTTATGTTGTGGAAGTACTATAGGGAAAACGTGCATGGTGAAATATTCTGTATTTTTTTTTGTAAAAGTAAGAGTATCGCTATTGTTTTTAAAGCTAGTCTTCCTATGTACCTGGAAATACGTGTAAGGGCATTAAGAATAAAATTATATCGAGAGCTTATATTCAATACCAGCTATACGCAAAAACACAATTTTTCAGGAGAAGGAAAAAACTGCTTATTTTCCGAACTCTCGAAGATTGAATCTTTAAATAATTTTTGTATGCAGTATCCACTAATAATATTTAACAAAAATACTAGAAGAAAATTTACTTCAATCTTCGAGAGTTCGGAAAATAAACTGTTTTTTCCTTCTCCTGAAAAATTGTGTTTTTGCGTATAGCTGGTATTGAATATAAGCTCTCGATATATTTTTTAAACTATTTTGAAAATACACACACGTCACAATATAAGCACTGAAATAATAAAAGTCAATGAACCCCTCCTAACTTATAAATGAAAAAAGCGAAAAACTATTTAATCGAAAGTCGTTGCGTAGGATATTTAAGTGTACAAGTAATGCGTTTTGTACAAGTGTACAAGTAATGTGTTTTTTTGATTCTTTTTAATTTTTTGGAAAAATCTCGAGTCGTTGACGAATTCATTCGCTAGAGTTGTGTAGTAGATGCTTTTTACGTTTAGGACGTTCAGCTCTTTTGCTATGTCGTTAGTGTTGCAAGTAGTGTGTGCGATGCTGTTGTTGATCTGGGTATTGCTATGGTTTATGTTGTTGTTACTGGCCAGGTAGTTGTTTTCATTGTTGTTATCATTCCGGTTGTTATTGTCGTTGTTTCTGTCGTTGAGGGTATTGCGTATGTTGCTATCTGTGGTGTTGATGAGCGGATTATTTAATGCGACGGTGTTGTGTGTGATGTTGTCTTCCACTCTGTTGTTGTTTGGGTGATCGCTCTGGTGCTCGCCAGAGGACCGCGCACTGGTTGCCGTGACGTCAGTCGTCATCGGGGCCTTCTCACAAAAAAAATTGGATGGGGTAAAAAAGGGCAAGCCAGTAGTGGCTTGGCCTTACCAAGAGGTGCAGGAGGATGCTGATGCACGTCGATGGATGCGTCAGAGAAGGCAAGGCAGCAATTGGCCAATTTAATTACAAATTAGCTAAAGGTTAAAAGTGGTAACAATTAAGAGCCGGTAATGCATTTGCAAAATATTGTTTGAATATAAAGAGAACAAGTAATAGAATGAGGTTTATGGAAAATTATGATGACAATTTTGCAAATCCATTACTTTTATTGTTGGGAGTTTGATTTCTCCCCCTTCACCCTGGAGGTTTCACATTATAAACAAGGTTTGTAATGTTCTGAAGCTAATTTGGTCAGTTTGCTTTTGCTTAAGTTTGGTAAGTGTGAGTTCATTATCGATTTAATTTGCGTGCAAATGCAAGCTTTGAGTTGGTTTTAATTCAATAGTGCAAGTCTTAGTCTGGTTGGTTCCTGGTTCGAACTATAGCTTGTTTGGGTTTAATTTCATAAATTCTTATAAGCAATTCACACCGGAAAGATCGACAACGTGACGAAGGGAGGAGAAACAAAATGATATTTCTTTCATGTTTGCAATGGGAGTGATATTTTAGACAATTTGTTGGAGTGTGTGTTTAGTTCAATGACGTGTATTTTTCCATTAAATAGAAATGAGTATAAATATTCAGAAGAATTGGTTAAAAGTTTATCATTAAATTCATTAAAAGCGTGGTTGAGGTTTTCCTTTCTTTCCTTTTTCGTGTGGATCGTTGCTTAAACATCAGTTTTCGACCAGAAACATAAAAGAGAAAAGAGAGAAGAGCTAACCTTTACTCGGAATGGAGGGAGACCAATTTCGAAATCGGTCGTGTAATAAGTCCCCTTTGTGTGGAGATCTCTGCGACACTAACACGATGATCAGATCCGGTGTATGTCTTGGTTATTCTACCAAGACGCCAGGAGGTGGGGGGAAGATTTTCTTCCTTAATGATGACTAGAGTATTTTCCTTTAAATTCTCCTCAGGTCCTTTCCATTTGGTACGTTTTTGAAGTTCGGTCAAATATTCTGTTTTCCACCGAAGACAAAAGTGTTGATGGACAAGCTTTAACTTCTGATATCGGTTCGTTAAGGATGTGGCAGACTCTTGAATATTGGGATCGATTGGCGTAAGGATAGGAGATCCAATAAGAAAATGGCCCGGAGTCAGAGCGGAAAGATCTGATGGGTCTTGTGAAATTGGAGACAATGGCCTGGAATTCAGGCACGCTTCGATTCTGCTGAGTAAAGTCGAAAACTCTTCAAATGTGTATTTGAAAGAGCCTGAAATCTTTTTGAAGTGATATTTAAAGCTTTTGACTCCGGCTTCCCACAGGCCTCCCATATGGGGAGCACCTGGGGGAATGAAATGCCATGTTATATTATGGTGAGCCTATTGGGCCGTGACGGCGTCGCGGGACGTTTGTATGAATTCCTTTGCGAGCACCCTGGAGGCTCCTACAAAGGTGGTTCCATTATCAGAATGGATATGTAGAGGGCAGCCGCGGCGTAAGACAAACCTATGAAATGCTGCCAAGAATGTAGGTGTTGCCAAATCGGATGTGGCTTCTAATTGTATCGCTTTTGTTGAGAAACACACGAATACGCACACGTACCCTTTTGTTATTCGGCAGGCTCTGCCGGAATAACTTTTTATCTCGAACGGACCAGCGAAGTCCAATCCTGTATGAGTGAACGGACGCGATATTTCCGATCGTTCTGGTGGCAAAGCAGCCATTATTTGTCTTTGGCACCTTTTCTTATAGATTTATCGTAGCCTTAATGAGGTTTTTTTCCTTTGGTATCCAGAACTGAGTTCTCAATACCCTAAGGACGAGCTGATTGCCTCCATGGAGGGTAATATCATGAATGAATTTCACCAAAAGACGCGAAAATTGGCAATTGTAAGGAATTATGACTGGATGTTTTTCGTTGTAAGATAATCCGGGGGTATTTTCTAGCCGACCACACCATCGCATTATGCCACTCTCATCTATGAACGGATTGAGGTTTAGAAGAGAGCTACTAGAAGCTATGGACCTTTTAGACAGTAGGTCGTTACGCTCGTTTGGATACGAGGCCTTTTGGCATAATGATATGAGACAATCCCGTGTGGCCTTAATTTCAGCGCTAGCTAGAACCACGGACGAGTGAGTAGACTTGTCTCGAAATTTCGGGTGGGTGCGATAGAAAAATCTCAACGCGTAGGTCACGACACGTAGTGCTCTCGCAAAGGATGAGAACCGTTCGAGGACATCCTCATAGTTTTGAAAGTATGCGAAGTGTACTTTGACTGGCTTTCTTTCAAGCTGTATACATTCAGTCGGAGATTGGTTCGGCCAAAGACTTGGTGCTTGGTGCAACCAAGTCGGGCCATGCCACCACAAATCATTTCCGAATAGTTCCTGTGGGGCAGCTCCCCTGCTCGCAAGATCTGCGGGGTTGAAGTTTGATTCAACATGCCGCCAGTGCATGGGGTCGATTACTTCGATTATTTTCGAAATCCTATTGGCCACAAACGTCATCCAAGAGCATGGAGGTTTGGCTAACCAGGAAAGGACGATCGTCGAATCAGTCCAACAAAAAATATCATAATTTGGAACACCGAGGTTGGGTACGGTACCATCAACCATTTCGGCTAGCAAGAGTGCACCGCATAATTCGAGTCTAGGAATCGATAGTGTTCGTATTGGTGTTACCTTTGTTTTTGAGCAGACGAGATTGACAGAAACGGTACGGCCAAGCTCGATACGAATATAGAGTGCCGCTGCGTATGCTCTTTCAGAGGCATCGCAAAACCCGTGAAATTCGACCTTGGCATCGGGAGTATAGTTTACCCATCTCGGAATTCGAATTTGATTTATGCATGAGTAGTTGGATTGGAAGCTTGTCCATTGAACGAGCGTGTCAGGAGCTAGGATTTCATCCCAATCTGTGCCTTCCATCCATATTCTCTGCATGATAATTTTTGCCAAAACAATACAGGGAAAAAGCCAACCAGCGGGGTCGAATAGCTTGGCTATCTGAGACAAAACCTCTCTTTTTGTATAGTTATCCGATGCTGGGAATGGCTTCGCCGTAAAATAGAAGGAATCTGACAGGGCATTCCAGCAAATTCCCAACATTTTTGCTGTGCTACTGTCATTAAACTTTAAAAAGTCGCCGTGCAACAGATGTTCTGAGGGGAGGTCAGAGAGAACTTCATGCGAGTTCGACGTAAGCTCTATTTTTGATTTTACGGCCAGTTCGACAGTATGAGCTCCTACTAGAGCGTCATACACATACATAGAGCGGCGAAGAATGTCACTGGCTTGTGGATATGTTGCCTGGACATCATCGGCCAACTGTAAGATGGTTCGGATAGCCAGATATGGCGCACAATTGACTCCAAATGTCACAGTTCGGAGTTCATAATCTTGAACATTATCTTGTGGATTTCTTCGGAACAGAATCCGCTGAAAGGGTGTGTGTTCGGGCGTGACTAGGATTTGTCGGTACATTTTCTGTATGTCTGCATTGAAGACGTATCGAACTAAACGCCATTTATCAGTAACAGAGTCAAATCGGCCTGAAGAACTGGACCAGTATGTAAAATGTCATTCAGACTTAAACCGTTAGAGGAACAAGCTGAAGCATTGAATACGACCCAAACTTTGGTACTTGTGCTTTTCGGTTTGATCACGGCATGATGCGGAAGATAGTACTGTTGTGAATCTGAATAATTTGGATCCATTTTGGACATGTGGTTTAGATGAACGTATTCTTCAAGAACTTGGTCATACTCCTCTTTAAAAAACGGATTTCGAATTAATCTGTCCTCATTTTTAAAGAATTGAGCCAGGGCATTTTTCCTGGACTGACCAAGGGTTAATTTATCAGGATAACCATCCTCGGCTTGAGACGAAAAGTTTTTGCGAGGAATATCCTCCACCTCCCAAAAGCGTGAAATTTCTTTGGATAATGATATTTCACAGGCATAAGAGGCTATTGTAAAAGATGGTGATGGAGTGCGTAGAATAGGTCCTATCAGAATCCAGCCGAATATGGTTTCTTGAGCTATTAACGAGCCGCAAACCTTATGTTTTATGCCCGATAGCATGATAGATGGGAGCGAATCACCACCAATCAATATGTCCACGGACGAATTCTTATAAAAATGTGGGTCAGCGAGCTGAATTTGTGGAAGATTTGTGGAAATAGGCGGGATCAATCGTTCCCGAAGGAAGATTCCCTACCACTTTAGGTACTACTAGAGTTGTAATAGATACTTGCATGCCATCTTGCGAGAGAGCACTAAGTATTATTGTGCATTGTTTTTGCGATTTTTCCGATATAGTGTCATTTAATCCCGATATCTGAGCGCTTGTCGATGTCGAGGGGAGGTTTAAAAGCTTAAAAAGTCGTTCTGACACAAAACTTCCTTCAGATCCCGAATCGATCAAGGCCCGTACACTATATTGAAGGTCCAGGTGACAGACATTAACCATTGCTGTCCCCAATAAGACACTCCTAGAATTGGTGGCAAAACAGGCTTGGACCACACCTTCTGTTGTAGTGTTAACGGAATGTGTCGTGTTCGTAAATGGAACTGAATTTGGATTCAAATTAGAACTAGGCTGGGTCCGTTGTGAGAAATTTTGATCTGTAGTCTCTCTGTGAAGAAGCGTGTTGTGTCGCTTTCCACACGTATGGCAATTGTTCTGACTTGTACATTTTTTAACACGATGAGCCTTAGAAAAGCAGTTAATGCATATGACTGCTTCTTTATTTCCGAAAATCGTTGGTCGAAATTCATACTAAGAAAACGAGGGCATTTTCGGTAAATGTGGAAGTCCTTTCGGCACAACGGACATTTTTGGCTTGAGTTAGTTTTCTCCGGGGTAGAACCTGTTCCTTTTGAATTGGAGACGTTGTTTGAAAAAGAATTAATTGTCTTTTAACTGCCCTGTTGTCCGAAAGCCTTCGCTTTGATATCGGACGATTTGCTAGTGTTCGCTTTACGAGATTCTAAAATGGACTCTAAAGTCCGGTAGCGATCTGATGGCAAATTCAAAACTGTCCTTATTTGGTTATTTACTAGGACTTTGTGGTTGTCATATTCAGTGCACAAATTTTGCCACGCAATTTTGAAACCATTATTGGTTAACGGGCAGTTGAGAACAATCTTCTGCGCCGCACCAGAAGTTTTCTTTGAAAGATGGAGCAGTTTCTCAATGGGACTAAGACGACTGCTCTTGATGTAGACCGCTTCAAAGAGGTCACGAAAAGTTGGCCACGTTTGATAGCAACCGTCAAAGGTTGGTATATCGCACGGTGGAAGGTGGAAATTGTTTGAATTTGTTTCCACCACCCGGTCAGTAGTCGTAGTAGAAGTACCAGGCTGTGAATTTTTTGACTGCAATCTGTCATGAAGTTCAGACAGCTGTGCTAGGCACCGACTATATGTCAATATGTACTGTTTTACTCGGCTCTATGTCCACCAGCTTAGCTTTATCTTTCGTGTCTTCTGCTTCTTCATCTACATCCTTTATGTATTGCTCGTAAGCTTCTTTGACTCGAGGCCATATGTTTGTTAATTCTCTCCGATGAATGTCAACTTCATGGATAGTGTCTGTTGGGTAGCGATTGTCGTCGAAATTTGCAACGAATTCGACTAAAATGTCTGCTACCCGAATGAAAGCGTCAAGTGACATTATTATTACCGAATTGACAGAAAGAAGAAAAATGTATACTAAAACCTTATGTAAGATTATGTTGGTTCAATATTCGCTAAACGCGGGAAAATATTTCGGATCGAGCTCACGTCAAATGATGATTTGATCCTCACTTTAATGTACAAGGAGATAGACTTATAGTTTCGGTTTACTGCATACGAAAGCTGTCGATTTCCAGAATAAAATTCTAAAAATCCCAAAAAAAAGGTGCAAACGCAAATGTTAAGATAATCACTAATTTCTTAAGTTTAAATTTTAAACAAACCATTCATTCGAAAAAAATAGATTCAAAGAATCATAGTTGTACTTAAAACTCTGAAAGTGCTAATACTTCAGACCATCTTAAATCATCATCTCAAGCGTGAAAGCAAAAACAATGTTGTGGTAATGTCAAATGCTTTATTTAGAAAAATTGTAGTTTCCTTAAAATGGAGATTATAATTTTAATTCTTTATTAATGAATGTTATGTTGACGACCACAAATGATATGGTTCTAACGAACACTTCCTACTTTTTATTTTATTAAAGACTAGAGAGTATAATTTTAATTGGTTTCTTAATTTATAATATTATTGATCGTTATGAAAAAAAAATAAAAATTTCAATTGAATTTACCACCCAAGGTATTTCACTTTTCCTATTTCGATATTTAACCTTTCGTATATACAAAACTTTTCCTAATTACGTTCGATCGAGATTGTCTAAAAAATAATTTATTTGAGCAAACATACGATAACTGTCTAATAAAAAAAATTAATTTGAGTCCGATCACAGGGGAGATGTGTAAACATCTAGTAATGAAGTTGGAAGTACTTATGCTTTTAGTATATTTTTTTAATTAATCAATTAAAAGTATCAAAACTTTCAATATAGTAAATACATGGAAATTTGCTGGTTTTTGTTTGTTTTATTTAACTTATTTGGTTAGTAAATGGGCACACTGCAGTATATATGTCTTCGTCGTGGCCTTCTCACAAAAAAATAGGATGGCGTAAAAAAGGGCAAGCCAGTAGTGGGCTTGGCCTTACCAAGAGGTGTAGGAGGATGCTGATGCACGTCGATGGATGCGTCAGAGAAGGCAAGCCAGCAATTGGCTTGGCCTTATCAAAAGGGTGATGATGATGCACTTGAGGTTCAAGGTTTTCGATTACTTTGGCCTCGTGTTAATGCCCAATCCAGTATACAACACAAAATCCAAAAGAAAAGAAAGACCAACACAATTTTAGTTTCTGTTTGGGGTATATGTGTTTTATTGCATAAAAGTCTTATTGCCGTAGGTACGTCTTACCTCTACGGCTGTTTGGTATGAAAAAGGGCAGAGAAGCCATGTTGCCTTCCGCAGGTGGATAGTGTCTGCGTTCTTATCTGACGTTTGTTTGACAGCGCAAGATGCTGCCAGATCATTCGCTGTGGGTTCTATTCCCACAGCAGTGTAGGGATGGGCAAGATTAGACATCGTAGAGATGACAAGAAATGGGGTTTATGCCCGCATTTGGCATGAACAGTTGTTGTACGTCATCATGTTCTCGTTGTTGTAATCAGTTATATTATGGATGATGTTTATGTTGCTGGAGGCTGTAGTGTTGTTAGCGTTGGTTGTCTGGTGTAGCTGCTCACAAAAAAGTTATTGTTGTTGTATGCGTCTGTGTTTCTGTTGTTGCTTGCGATACCATTGTCGACGTATCTGTTATTGCCATAGTGGTTTACTGGTGTATTTCTGTTATCGTTTGGATGTTGGTGGTTGGTTGCACCGAAATGTTTAGTTTCCCATAGGATTTTGAGAAGTTGGTTCTGAGTGTTTTGCAGCGTTCTGCAATATGTTGCGCTACCCCAAGCAGCTATTCCGTGCCGGATATATGACTCGGCTAAAGAAAAATAAGCCTGTCTAAGAACGCCGTCAGTCACATAGTTACTTAAGTGGAATAGAGCATATGCCGATTTCCTAAGCTTCCTCTGTAGGTTCTCAACATGAGTATTCCATTTAAAGTTACTGTCTACATGAACGGCAAGATATTTATACGTCTGTACCAATTCGATGACTGTAGTACAGGTATCAATTGGATTGGTTTGTCTATGTAGACATGCATTATCGTGGAACTTTATTTCAGGAGATATGTTGTTAAGATATGGCGGTTTTATATGCATAATTTTTGTCTTCGTTGCGTTTATCATGACACCATTTCGTTGCTATGTCAAATTGGTGTTGCATAGTTTTTGTTGCATTACCGATGTTTTTGTCAGCTACAATTATAGCTGTATCATCTGCGTAGGCAAATGTTACGCTTTCTCGCAGAGAGCTTAGCATATCATTAGCGTATATAATATATAGAATGGGTCCGAGTTTGGAACCTTGCGGAACTCCATATTTTGAGGGTGTTTCATCGCTATATTTGTTATTTATTTTAACACGGTATGATCTGTTTTCAAGATAATTTTTAAATCAATTCAACGTGCTACCTCTTATTCCTATTTTTTCTAGCATTTGGATGATTTTGCTGTGTGACAGGGTGTCAAATGCTTTGCTAAAGTCAATATATAAAACCAAGCAGTGCAGTTGTTGACTAAGGCATTTATTTATATGATTGGATAAGTTTCCGAGGAGTTTATTTATATTTTGACCTTTTTGAAATCCGAAATGGTTTTTGTCAATGACTCTGTATTTTCTTAAATATTCCGTGAGCCTTTTTACTACTACTTCTTCTAGAATTTTTTCAATTATTGGCAGGATTGCAATTGGCCTATAGTTATTGTAATTCGATTTGGTTCCACTTTTATACATTGGCCTTATTACCGATGTTTTCAGCATTTTTGGCACAGTGCCGTTTTCCAGGCTTGGATTTACTAATTTCGTTAGTATTGGTGTAAGAAACCTTGCATTATTTTTCAGGTCTTTTGGCCTAATACCGTCCGCACCGGCACTTTTTTTCGTATTTATTTCATTCAAAATGTTGAATATTTCTTCTTCATTGCTATAAGAAAGATATATTGAATTTTGAAGCGATGTTTCGATGTTGTTAAAAGTTTTTATGTCACATCTATGAAGAATTTTTTCGACATTTTCGTTGAAGTTTTTCGAAAAGTTGTGTAAAATATTATTAATATTATAATTTTTAAAGTTTTTTGTTATTGTTTCTTCAATGTTGCTTGTTTTTTTTACCGATAATTTCATTTATATAATTATTCTTAGCCCATTTTATCTTTTCATTTAGTGAATTTCGATACCTTTAGTATTCGTATTCGTATTTTTCGTTTGTTTTATTGTTTTGCCACTTTCTATAGAGTGCATCCCATATAACGCAACACTTTACTAGTTCTTCGCTAGACGATCTCTTTTTAAATGGTGTTTTTTCTTTTGTTGATGTTTTGTAAATGTCGCAAAATTTATTGTTGATTTTATTATATAGATTATCAGCATTTGTTTCGTGACTTGCCATTTCAGTCCAGTTTGTTTTTATAATTTTTTTGTTGACCTCAAAATTGTTCAGATTTGGCCCCTGAGAGACACGTGGTTTCCCATCCTGGTTGTTTACTTCTTTGTTAACACAGTAGAATATGGAATAATGATCTGGAATTGGTGTTGTTATTATTGTTGCGTACTGATGGGAGTTTGTTTTGTAGGTTTTTATGAACACATGATCGATGCAAGAGCTTGTGTTTCTTTCTACATCTTCACGAGTGCTCTCATTAACTATAATCTGCATGCCATTGGAGAGGGTCATAGCTAGATATGCTGTTGTTGTGATATTTTCTTTTATTATGTCTATGTTCATATCTCCAACTATTATCATCTCTTGTTTTTTCTTAACGTTGTTGATAATTGTATCAAGTTGAGATGTAAACTCGTTTACTTTGAGATGTGGTGGGCGATAGACTGAGAGCAGGGAGAACGCTCGAATGTTGTAAAAATTGTTCTCATTGTCAGTGATATTAGTTTCAACAAGTACAATTATTTTAACATCGTTTATTATCTGTTCTATCGTCGCCAGAAAGGGAGTGAAGTTTAGCCGTAACGACCGAATATTCATATATATGAGCGATATTGGGTACTTTAACGGCCTGTTTTTGAAAAACGAATCACTCAATTGCTAGTGACAAACCAAAAGAGCTTTTAATATTCGTTAATATTTTAGTTTTTATAAATCGAAGCGAACTGTCAAAACTCGTTGCAAATGTGAGAAGTAGACGACAAAGAATAGTTATTCGTTTGTTTTCGAAGTGTAACAACGTAATACATTTTTACTGAAAAAAAAGGTTATTTATAAATGAAATGGAGACGATTAGTGGTGTTGTGAAGAAAAAGATGTAAGTATAAATCAATATACATACATACATATATTACATTTAACATGGCAAAACAAAATCAACCAATTTGTTTTAGAAACAAACGAACAACTTATTCCCAATTCGAGAAATTGGTGGAGTTAATGGAAGAATTCCCGCATCTAGCTACTGGCGCTCCTGTATTTGGATCCAACAGAACAGATCTCGAAACCACGTGGAATATCGTAACGCAAACTTTAAACGCCATGGGTCAACCAGAACGAACATTGATTGAATGGAAAAAGGTAAAGTTCTCCTAAACATTGTAAATTGAGAAAATATATAAACATAAATATACATTTTCAGACGTGGGCAGACCTAAAAAGCAGAACGAAGCAGAATATTGTTGACAACAATAAAAGCATTATTGACACCGATGGTGGCCCGTGTCATATTAAATCCTTAACTGCTCTGGAAATGCAAATTGATAAAATTTGTCACCTTTCATCTGCAGCAGATCCAAAGGGCAAGGTTTTCGGACGTTCAGTACAACCTCTCAAAACATCTCCAAGAAAAAGTAATAACATCGCAGTAATAACACCTACACGCACCCATTTACAAGAGATAGACGAAGAAACTAACTCCCCTCAGTCAACTTCTAAGACAACAACAACAAAATCGGCACCACTACAATCAACTTGTTTATCGGAAAATCTGTCGCCCGATGTTATAGTAACATCAACACCACAAAATAGGCAACACGTAACCACCTCTCAGAGAAAAAGGAAATATAAGCAGCACTATATCGAAGACAACGAACAAAATAAACTTTTACGGCAACAAGTTACTTCTCAAAATGCAATATTGGTTGCCATGTAGATTCAAGCCGAATCTGTCAAATGTATTGCTGATGACGTGAAGGCTCAAACGCAAACTTTTAAACAAGCAGCAGAATCAGCAAGGACTATAGCACAAGCATTGGTTGATATTGTCAATCATTTAAAAAATGATGACATGTAACCGCATGTAATTATTTACAACTCATATCTACATCTTAGTATACAAACCTTACCCTACTGAATTGTTTTAATTAATTTTTTTTTGTTTGTTTTGTTTTCATAATAAAAAATTAATTTGTTTTAAAAATTACATATGGTTATCTTATATTCTGTGCTATATTATTTCTTGTAGCACAGGCAAATGATGATTCTGCCAATGTTTCTGCATCGTGCTCAACAATTTCATGTCCCTCATCTGTAACAGCAGCATTCGTTGTTGGTGGTAAACTACTTTTGTAATGAATACAAATATTGCAAAGCATTAACAATTTTTGTTGCTTTTTCAAGACTGTAAAATAGCCCCCGTGATCCAATAATGCACCTAAATCTGTTTTTTAAAACACCAAACCAACGCTCTATTACATTTCTCAGCTTACAATGTCTTTCATTAAATTTCTTCTGCCAAGGCTCTTTTGGGTTTCCGTATGGCGTCATCATGTAAGGAAGAAGATTATAGCCGGAATCTCCTACATTGAAATACATACATTTATTATGCATATTTCAGTTCAAATATACATAAGTAAGTCATTAATTAACCAAAAGTAAACATATCAAGTAGCCAAGTGTTCCTTTTTCCATTAAGAAACTGGGTTTTAAAATATTGGTCGGCGGAACTTTGATTCCAAATAAATGCAAACGTTATCAAACGTTATCTTTGTCTACAAACGTAGTCTTCATATTAAAGTCACAAATCTGAAGGGTCCAAATTTAAATATAAGCTAACACCTCACCAAAAATTTGTATAAATACTTACGGCCATAACGTTTAAACTGTAAAATCCTTTACGATTGTAATAAAGCTGTTCCACATCATCTCCAGGTGACTTTATTTGAACATGCGTTCCGTCAACACATCCAACTACACCTGGTATTCCTCCTCTGTTGTAGAGACTTTGTTTGACATTACACTCCTCATGTGGCTGTTTCTCCAACTTAATCCACTCTGGGCAAATGTATTGCTCAACAAGTTCTAAGCACTCCGTTATGATAACCGACACCTTTGATTTTGAGATGGATGATACCTCCTCATTCCCAACAGAAAATTGATAGCCTCCGGTTCCCAGAACCGATAGGAATGTTGCGAGCTTGTTTATAGCTGGAATGTGTGTGTTCCTATAAGCAACTTTCATTCTTGGTTCCATTTCCTCGAGAAGAACTAAAATCACTTTCTTACTCGTCCGAAAATTGGCCATAAACCTAGAGAACCATATTAAAACATCTGTTTTATAATAGATATATTTATCAACTGACCTTTGCTCTGGAATCTCAAGAACATTTGTGGCATCACGTAAACACATTCGGCTTATTTTGTTTACAGGTCTAGCTGAGTGGTTTATAAAACCAAGTGCAATCGTCCCGAACATTGTAAGCAATTTATATTAAATTGATTGTTGGCGCTTTGGAAAAAATGCCAACTGACGTTTAGATAAACAAAAAACATATGGTTGATAGAGTTTCCGCAAAAGCTAAGAAATTCGTGTAAAACGTGACAAAAAGTTATAAATTGAACAATTGAAATTATTTAGAACGAAAACTTTTATTCGCTTTATGAGAACATATTTTAAACCGTCTACGTTCCCAAACGAATTGTTCGTGTGACATACGATTCGTTTTTAAAAACAGGCCGTAAGTACTTTTTATCAATCTCGTGAAAGCGGTTTATTGTTTGTTTGTTGTTGGTATTCATTTTGTTAATACAAAAAAAAAATTGTTTAAAGTTTATAAAAGTTTGTAAACAAAATTGTTTATTTATTTATGAGAAAAAAATTCAAAATCAGTTTTTTTATATTGCGTTTACGATTGATTCAATATCTGCAGCATTACTAATGAGGATTGGTGGTGAATTCTCATTTCTTTTGGCCAAGGTACTTCGTACCCATACGAATTTCCAGTTGGATTCCTTGGCTTTAGTTTTGGCTAACCATAATAATTTGCGATTACTGAAAATTAGGTGGTCGTTGATGTAAATCTATTTGTTGTTGCTGCGATTGGTTTCCTCTTCTTTGTTAATTATCGCCGCATCCACTCTATGCCGTTCAATATTAGTCATAAATTCTCTCTTCTTGTCTAGACTAGAGAATTCGATCACAATTTTATCAGCTTTCTTTTTCAATGTCGGAAACATCAATAAACGTATATATATTGAGCCGGCAATTGTTTTTACAGCGTCGTAGGAGGTTATACTTGTATTTGTTATGTTCGATATTTCTATATTTTTGCTAATTTGCTGTTCTAATTTATTAATTCGTGATTCTAATGTTGAGATTTGCTCTTCTCCTTTTTTTATCCTTCTCATTCAGTTCACTCACTTGGGCTACCAGTGTCGCTATTGTATTTGCGATGCTTAAGAGAGCATTTTGTATTTCCTCTTTTATCTGTAGGTGTTTACATTTATAGCCACTTGTTCGATGTTTCTTTTTATTTCTTTCAGGTCTGTGTTTAGTTCTGAAACATCGGACTGCACAGAGCACAGTTTGTTGTTTACAGAATTCAGAGATAAGTTCCCTTTAAACTTTTTGGTGGGGTCTTTGACATCCGAATCGTCATCATCGGTTCGTTGCTGTTTTGACAGAGTATTTTCACTTAAAGCCGCAGCCTGATACACGGTGTTGGAAGTTTTATTTCGTGGCTTACATATATGGCATTTCCAGCTCGACTTTATCACCATACATATTAGAGTAAGTGCTCTCTGATAGAGGAGAGCAGTTGTAGCATTTCACGAATGTTGGTGTTGTAATTTCTTTATTGCATTCGCCACGCACAACACTCATATTGCAGATTATTCTCTTTTTTCTATAATTTCTGACTTTTTTGGTGTTTGGTGCGAGAATTAGTAATTTTGTATTATGTTTAAATAAATTTTTGGAGAAAGGAAAACTCTTTTAATTTGTTATTTGTGGCACGATTTTGGCTGTTTTTTCATTATAACATTTAATATTTGTTGCGCTACATTTCAGTTATTTTCTGATTAGCTAGTATAACATTAACTGAAGATATTTCACTTTTTCTAGAGCGTAGATAAAAACACGACCGCTTGCAATGGTTACTTTCGGATATCTGAGTGATATAAGTGGAAAGAAAGTATCTTCCGTGTTGTTTTTTACTTAGCTGGGAATGATTTACATGGTGTTCTGCTGTAGTTATTAATATAGTTTTTGTGATTGTCAATTGATAGGTTATATATTTTTTTGATCGTATTTTGGCTTGACTTCTATTGTGTCTTGGTTTTGGTATTAACATAATTTTTATAACTGCCATTTAATCTGTGTTCATATCGTGCATATTTAGATGAAAGATATTTATTTATCTTTTTTTCGGATTTAGTTAATAAAGTTTTTTTTGATCGGCTTTTGTGTCAACTTGATTGCATCTTGTGTGTATATCCCCCAACATTGTTCAGCGTGAACTCTGTTTTGCCTAAACCATTGATTTATATCGCGAGTTTTAGACAGTAAAATGGCAGCACCCAGTCAGTCGATTCCACCTGGCTTTATAGATATGTCAGAGACCATAATGAATGTGCAAACTTCAGGTGAAAATAGACCAAGTACCTCGGGGTACCAAAATTATCGCACGAACATGTCAAGCACCTCGGGGTATCAACATCATCCTACGAACATGCCGAATCCTACCGACGTCGTAACCCCGTCTGAGGTCCGTATGTCATATCAATAACGCAGATCCAGGACCGCAGGTGACTCCTCCATGTTTAAATCCTCTACCTACTAAAGAGACGGGGTCTGGCTGCACACTCGGGTCAAATTCTTCATCTGGTAGTTGGTCAGATATGGGACGAAAACCAATTAGAGTGGACAAATTAGGCATAAATTTCAATGGGAAATTATCCGATTTATCGGTGGAAGATTTCATTTTGGATTTTAGTTTGCGATTAGAGCACCTACAAGGGCAATATATGATTCCATGGGAGGAGATTTATGCCGATTTTCATATGCTAGGTACTGGTTACAGATACACACAAAAACTGTGACGAATTGACCATCTCTCAAGCATGCGTTATTAAATCGATACAGAAATACCCGAACTAATTTCGAGATAATGAGGGATATCGTAGAAAGAAGGCAACAGCCCGGCGAGAGTATCGACCAATTCTTTCAAGACGTTAACCTGATGCGTTCGAAATTGGAGCAACCGATTGTGGAATATGAAATTATTCGGATTGTAAAGATGAACTTGAGGGAACATCTTGCCACAATGGTATATCCGATGCAGATATATTCCGTACAACATCTACGAGTAGAGTGCAAAGAACTTGAGAAGATATTTCCTCGCAAAGACTTACGGCAGGCTTACCAAGTACCAAATCGTGGAATAAAAGTCAATGAGATTAATGCGGATATAGAGGATTGTGATACCTATGATGAAAGTGGAGAGGTAGAAGAACTAGCTGCAATAAATGGGTCAGTGGGTTGTTGGAATTGTCGAAAACAGGGTCATGTATTTATGGAATGTCCAGCAACAGAACGATCACTGTTTTGTTAAAGATGTGGACGGCCAAATACCATCACGCCAAGAAGCCCCAATTGTAAGAAGGGAAATCCCAGGAGGAACATGGTTGTAGCGGGGGGCCATCGTTCGGAGGAAGACCCCGCGAAATCCCAATTAGGAATAACAACAGTATAATCTTAAACTACAAATCACTACGTCATTATTTACCAGCAGAAACTAGACAGACGTATTATGATGAAAAAAGGAAGGAAATATTCGAAAACAATGAGAACAGAGAAACTTTCACACCCCAAATCTCAACAATATCAAATAAACGCAAACCCCAAAATAATGAAAATGCGAGAATATCATAAGAAGAAGCGAAAAACCATAAAATCCATACGAACTACTAAAAGACACATCGACACTCAGAGAGATCCAAGACCGTATGCTACCGTGGAGACAGAGATGAAAGGATTGCTTGATTCCGGAGCCTCTGTAAGTATACTTGGCAGGGGGTGCAGAGAATGGATAAAAGAAAATGGTATAACAATCACACCATACATTTCCGTATTAACAATGGCATCAGGCCAACATCGACGCATTTTGGGAAAGGTTACCCTTGAAACAAAATATAGAAATAACGAAGAGGATATATGCTTCTACCTCTGTCCTGATCTTGAGCAATCGTTGTATCTTGGCATAGAATTTTTGCAAGTGCTTGAAATTGCTCCAGATGTATTAAAAGTTGCAGAAATCGATATGGAGAAAATACAAGAAATATACCGAAGTGGGAAAGACGAAAACAGAGACACACATTCTGTCAAAAGAACAGGAAATTATGCTAAAAGCTACCATAAGTCGATTACCCGCTTTTGACGAAAGGGGATTAGGCCATACACATCTAGAAAAACATACGATCAAACTAGTAGAGGGGACTAACCCGATCAAAGATAAACACTACCCAATTTCACCCGCCGTTCAGGAAATCGTTTAAAGCGAAAGCGAAAATGAATGGAGCAGACGGACGACGGTGGTACGTCAACCAGGCAAAAATCGATTTTGGCTTGATGCTAGGAAGTTAAACGCGGTAGCCATAAAGGACGCATAACATCGATGGAATTCTCAGCCGAATAAATCAAACGGTATATATTAGTAGTGTGGACCTAAAACACGCATTTCGGCAGATCGAGCTGGATGATGAATCGAAGCCGTATACCGCCTTTACCGTCCCTGGCAGACCCCTTTATCAATTTAGAATGATAAAGTCATTCCGGTACGACTAAAAACCAATGTCTTCCTCTACTTAGATGACTTACTAATCATATCGGAGGATTTTGATTCCCATTTTAGAATCTTAGACCAAGTAGCAGATTGCCTAAATGAAGCCGGTCTGACAATTGGATTGAAGAAGTGCCAATTTTGCTTTAAGGAATTTTGATATTTAGGATTTATCATTGGAGGGGGAATGCTCAAAAATGATCCCGAGAAGGTTAAAGTCATTAAAATCCCAAAATCGCCAAGAGAAGTACGGAGTTTTTTAGGCACAGCCGGGCCTTTCGGCCCCACTAACAAACACCCTAAAGAAAAGTACGAGGTTCCAAATTACATTTTTGGCTACAGAGGCTTTCGAAAAGTTGAAGCGCGCTCTTACTTCATCACCGGTATTAATACATCCCGATTTTAAG
This sequence comes from Phaonia tiefii, assembly GCA_963931995.1. Lineage (NCBI taxonomy): Eukaryota > Metazoa > Arthropoda > Insecta > Diptera > Muscidae > Phaonia > Phaonia tiefii. The sequence goes on from OZ008368.1 coordinate 134,406,191, forward strand.
AAACCATTTTAAGTCCAATGCGACGCTTCTGAGACAGGTATAGGAGCAGTCCTAGTCCAAAAAAAGTCAATGAAACCGAAAACCCAATAGCGTTCTACTCCCAAAAACTAAATCAGTGTCAGAAAAACTATAGCGTCACAGACAAGGAGTGCTTAGCTGCGGTTATGGCCATTAAACGATTCAGGGCGTACGTAGAACTGATGAAATTCACCGTGATCACAGATCATGCTAGTCTTAAATGGCGGATGGGATTAAAAGACTTGAGCGGAAGATTAGCAAGATGGTCGCTTCAACTGCAAGGATATAACTTCGACATAGAACACCGAAAGGGAAAAGAAAACGTAGTAGCTGATATGTTATCCCGCTGGCCAGTTGTGGAAGAAGTGAATTTGGAGAATATTTTAGATTTTAAGGCAACAGAATTTGATTGCGAAGAGTACCAACAATTATGTGAAGCTATAGAAAAATCAAAGAGAAACTACCAGACATTCATATAAAAAACAATCTAATATTTAAAAGAATCTCTGCTATCAGTAATATCGAATTCCAGGAATGCGAGTGGCGACTTTGGATACCCGAATCGTTGACTCATACACTGTTAGAAAAAGCACACGATGATCCAACATCAGGCCACGGAGGTATAGCAACAACACTACATCGATTACAGCAAAAGTTCTTCTGGCCTAACATGACCTCCCAGGAAAGACAAAATGTGTATCGCTGCCGAATTTGCAAAGAAACAAAACCGGATAACAAACAAACGCTACCTACAATAGGAAATGAAGTAGTCACGGAACGACCCTTCCAAAAGCTGTACATAGATTTTCTCGGTAAATATCCTCGATCGAAGACGGCTAACGCATATATATTTGTGGTTGTTGATCACTTCTAAAAGTTTACGTTTCTAAAAGCAATGAGAGAAGCAACCACGGCTAACGTAACCAAATTCTTAGTAGAGGATATTTTCAGAAAATTCGGTGTGCCAGAAACGATGCACAGCGATAATGGAGCACAGTTTATGTCCAACCACTTTCAGTAACTGATGAGTACATATCAAATAAACCATTTAAAAACAGCACCTTACGCCCCCCAATCTAATGCGTCGAAAAGGGTTAACCAATCCGTATTAGCGGCCATCAGAGCCTATCTGGAAAACGACCATAGGGATTGGGATCTGTACCTTTCAGAAATAGAATGTGCTATACGCTCATTGGTACACGCTGCGACAGGAGTAACCCCCTACTTCGCATTATTCGGATATAACATGTACACTAGCGGAGGCAAATAAGCCATTGTTTGGCACAGTCTGTGACAAAAAGAAAAGAAATACAGGCTCAAGTATGATGGAATAAAATTATGATTTTCTTTTTCGAATTTATTGCTGTTTTTAATTCTAACCATGTTTCATTTCCCGTCAAAAAACAATGCACAATCATTTTTGTCCTCTAAATAATCGCAAAGGTAATGTTTTGACTTTTCAATGATCTCACTATGTACATTTTTTTCTCTCTCTTTGTAGTTTTGATCTGTCGATCATGCTAGCAAACTCATTTCAATAATGATACCAATATCTAACAACAACGCACTGCAAATAGATGCCGCTGTGAGACGCCATACCTTTCCATTTAAAGTATCACGTTGTATGTTTATTAGGGTCCACTTGATTTTTTAGATTTTGCGCTATAAAGCCTTTTTGGAAGGTTTTTGCATCACTAAATGTAATGGCGTTTTTATTTTTTTAAAATTCCAACTCCTTGGCCTGCATATCTGCTGCTAAAAACGCGGATTTTGGGCACCATTTCCTACAGAGCAAAAACGGCATAATATATTTCAAATCTGATTTCACCATTCGATTCTTTAGGACAAATTATTAAAAATAAGCGTTATTTGAGATTTTCAGGATGGACCTGTTAGTCGTTAGGGTGTACCAAAAAATCACTTTTTCATAAAAAAAAATTAAAAAAATTTTTTGAACGCGCATATATTGAAATTATGCAGTCTCCTGCAAAAAATGGTGAAAAAATGGTTATAGTAGTTCCGGCTTAAAAGTTATCAAGTAATATGTAAATAAAAAAAGAGAAATTTTTCAAGTTTTGTGAGTGAAAAAAAATTAACTTTGTAATATCTATTACAAAACTTGAAAAATATCTCTTTTTGTTTACATATTACTTCATAACTTTTAAACCGGAATTACTATAATAAAATTTTCTTCACAATTTTTTGCATTTTTTGCGTTCAAAATTTTTTTAAATTTTTTTTTAAGAAAAAGTGATTTTTTGGTACACCCTAACGACTAACAGGTCCATCCTGAAAATCTCAAATAATGCTTATTTTTAATAATTTGTCCTAAAGAATCGAATGGTGAAATCAGATTTGACAAATATTAAGCCGTTTTTTCTCTGTAGAAAATGGTGCCCAAAATCCGCGTTTTTAGCGGCAGATATGCAGGCCAAGGAGTTGGAATTTTAAAAAAATAAAAACGCCATTAGATTTAGTAATGCAAAAACCTTCCAAAAAGGCTTTATAGCGCATAATCAGAAACAAAACTGATTTTGAAAGTGGACCCTAATGTTTATAGCTTCTAATGCCTTTATTTGATCAGAAGCTCTGCCAAAAAACAGGCGGTGGCATAGTACAACTTGAATTAATTTCAAGCTTTATTCTGAAATTCGTTACTTAGAACGGGGAGTTTCTTTGTACAATAACAGCGTTTACATAAATCACATTGGTAGAAAGAAATTTCGAACAGCTTATTTAAATCGTTTCTGAACTGTTCTACTCTTGATTCAAAATAATTTGTATGTATTGATTTTAAAATACTTGTATACTTTTTGTAAGAAAATGTTCACCACCCCAACAACTTTTGTCATCGAAAGTGAGCTAACGTAACGTTTCATTCCCGCTATGAAAATGTGTTCATCAATTGTTCATTACAGGGGTGAAAGTATGGTTTTTGCTGCAATGAATTTGCTTCATTATTGCAACGAATTTGTTTCGTTGCTGCACTGAATTTGTTTCATTGTTGCAATGAATAGGTATCGTTCTTGCAAGGAATTTTCTTCATTGCTCCAATGAATTTTTTCATTGCTGCTATGAATTTGTTTCATTAGTGCAAAGAATTTGAGTCATTGTTGTAATGAATATGTTTCATTACTACAATGATTTTGTTTCATTGCTGCAATGAATGTTTTGAAGTGTGTTTGAAATTATTTATTGACAATTGTACATAAATATACTGTTAGTATTACATTACATTTTGTTTTCGAAAATTTATGTGCTAAATAGATTATATTCATTCGATGTTGAAACACTCCTCTGGAGAAGATTGTGGTAGTGGAGGGGTTGAAACATATACGAGGAATTTATTGTTAATATTTCTATTTAAGATATGTACATATCTATGACTGTACTTACCATGAGCATAAGCTGTACTCCCTCCCCTATGGTCTACTCCTTTAACATAGAACCACATCATTGTTTTGTTAATTCATGCAATTGTTGCTATGTTGAGGGTTTTGATTAAGCCAGTGATCGCTCTGTAAGCATTTTCTTCAAACTGCTATTTTATTTATTGTAACCAAATTTGTTAAAATTTCGCTTGGATACATTTTATTGTACGTTGAATTGTTATTTTTTATGTTTGTAGTACTTGAAACACTTTGTTTCTTTGACTTCATCGTTTTCAATGACTCCGACTACCCGCACAAATGTATGTATGTATGCTTTCGTTTTTTCCTGAATCCAAATACCAACACAACGAAACAGGCGCGACCGAATTATGATTAAAACAAAATAACACGAACATTTTGTTGCGACTTGCATTCGGGGTAGTTTTTCGTGTTGCTCCTTGCATTCTGTTTATTTATCTATTTGATTTATAAAGATTTGAAAATTACACAAACGATCACATTAAACACATAAATTCACACAATTTAGCTTTCACAATAAAAGATTATTACTAAGTATAACTAATTAGTCTGTTTTAAAAAATGTATTTAAATTATTCCGACGGAGAAATACGTCTATCACTTTCGATTGTTGCAATGGACACTCACGCTCACCATTTCCTCTTGCTGCCCTCTTTTTTACGCTCTCTCATTTTTTCGACTGCTTCTCTCTTTGTACCATCATAAAAATTAGTTTCGTTACAATAACGAAATTGTTTCGTCAACTAAAAATGTTGACAAACCTCCAAAATAAATAAATAATAAATATAAACTATAAAAAGTAAGAGATAAGTCAAATATCAGTATTTTAAAACTCATGCCTTTACTTTTTTTAATTTTCAACCCATTTTTCTACAAAATTAAAATTAAATAAAATTGTTACAGGAACAACAAGTAAGTTGTTGCACCAACGAAACGAAAAATTGTCAAAGAAGTCAAGTATGAATTTTTTCGTTGCAGCGACTACCAACTTGTCGGATATACGACACTTTTCACTATAACAATGTAAAAACATTAACGAAAATGTTTCATCCATGCGACGAAGCTTTTTTCTTTTAGTGCAGCCATGCTAATTGAACACGATACCGAATTAGACTGATAGACAAAGTTAAATAGACTTTTCCAAAGTGAAAAAGAAATCCAAGCATACTGGTGGTTTCACAATTTTTATTATTAAAATCCCACATTATTAGCGCCGGTGTGCCATAAGGCCATTATTTGATCGATCATTCGATCATTTATATCTCTTCCTTGTTAAAAATGTAAAGATGAAAATTAGAAGACTATAGGCGAAAACCACATCAAAATTCAATGAATAGTTCGTGAGTTATAGCAATTTATACATGTTATTCTCTTTGAAGTGACTGTAAATGGCAATTTTAACGAAAATGAAAAAATTCGCATATTTGGAGTTTTTTTTCCCTCATGAAAAAATTTAAAAAAGATTTTTGTTATGGTCGAAAAATTGCAGTAAAGAAAGTAAAAAATCTGTCTTTCTTCAAAAAATTGACTTAATATTGAAATCGACATCAAAGCTACAAATAGTAGTCGATCATACTTTTATTTGCCTCAAATACTTTTGTTTGGGTACTGAATTTTTAGAATTTTTTGAACTCAACGCCTAAGTAGCGATTTAAATTTTTTTCTTTTTTTCCCCTTCGTACGGATCCAAAACTACATCTCTTTCCGAGTGTAACTTTTTCAAATTCAAAAATAATTATGTTTTCACTCTACCCTATTGACTATGTTTTTCATTCCAGTCCTTATATTTTGTCGCAAATGTATTTATTTAAAAATTTGGGGTGGTGCGACTCCCAAAATTTTTGGAATTTTTTTCCTTATATTTCCCTTCGTAAGGATCCAAAACTAAATCTTTTTCCGTGTGTAACTTTTTCAAATTAAAAATAGGATGTTTTCACTCCACCCTATTGACCATGTTTTTCATTCAAATGCTATTCTAAAAAAATTGGACCAAAAACGTTTGTTACGATATTTGAACCAATAACCCTCTGTACCAACTGTTTATCCAAATGTTTTTTCTAAGCATTGGTTTTTAGTATGGTGCATAATTTTTCAAATCATTTTCCGCGGCTCTTCTCTGTTAATTTCCAAAGCATTTACGATCTCCATAGAGGAGATAAAAGGGTGGAACTGCAGATATATCTAGACGTCCAATCGGATACAGTTACATAGTCGTAGCCAAGTAGTAAAGTTAGGTCTAGTACTTCCCTCTTAACCGAAGTTATGAAGGTCGGTACCTCGCCTGTATTACAAATAGACAGGGTTTCGCTTATAATGAAATTAAAAAGAGACTCACCTCGATTGTTGGTGCCGGTACTCGCTCATATTGTGTGGTGTGCGTTGGTGTCGGCACCTATAATGACGCTACAATTCTGTCTTTTTGCCTCCGATACTATATCCCTGACGCACTTCGGAGGGGGTGATTCAGTATGGTCGTGCGCCATGTATGATGAAACTAGCCAAATGTCCCGCTGGCCGTTTTCGAGCGAGAGGCTGATGGCGGTTGTATCGCTATCACTAAAATTCTGCAATAAAAGAGCATTGAATTTGTTCTTAATGAGTATTCAAGATCTTGGCCTACCTGGGGTTGATAGGACGAAGGTCCTGTATCCATTACACCTGATGCCACATATACGATCATTGACCGTCCATGGTTCTTGTATCAGGGCCACATCGGCTCCACCCTTCGCAAGATGGAGAATGAGGTTGGCAGATGCTGCCTTACTGCGATGAAGGTTCATCTGGAGGACTTTCATCGTCTAGATTATCTTCAACTCCGGGTACCTTGATCACGGTTGTCTCGTGATCACTATCGCTAGTGAGGGACCCAACTCGGAGCCAGGCAGATCGACCCCACAGGTCAATGATGCTGCCACAGTCGTCATCCAGAAGTGCTTCTTCAGCATCTACCGCCGTTTCAGGATGCTTTCCAGCATTTACAGCTGTGACTTCCGACTTCGACTCGGCCAGTTTGCCACTCAGCGTATCCACTTTGTATACCCTGACGGGTACACTCATGAACCGAAACCGAATTTGGCCTTTGGACTACTCAAGGGTTTTAAGGGAATCCTGGTTCAGGACCAAAACTACCTGCAGGGAGGTTCCTACAGGATCCTCAACCTTGACCACATTACAATCCTTTGCAGGAATGGTGGGATTGCAGTGACTGATGATCTTTAGGATCTCCTGTGGGTCAGTAGGTGAGTTTAACGGGACCCAAACCCTAGCCCTTGGTCTAGAAGGTATATCCTTCGTATCCACGGCTTTGAGTTTGGCCCCTGGCCAAACCTCACCTACTCGACTCATGGTGGCCTTAAACAAACGCGGTGCTCGTTCATCAGAGCAGCCGATCAGTTTAATACTACCCTGGAATCATCTCGCGTCTTCGCAGATTGGCACAAGGTCAGAGTTGTCGTTTACGATGGCCATGAACACCGTAAGAAGGGCTCCTCTACAAGGCCCCATTTATCCTTGGGGATACGTCCATCCTGGGAACCTTCATCAAAGACGCCAATGAATAGGCTGTCCTTCGCGACATCGCTAAAGGATCTGCCGAGCAGTGGGTGGCTTTTATGCCTCTTAGATGAGGGACCAGGCTTAGTATCCCCCTCCACTGAACGCTGTCTTTTATTAACAGCCAGTGGAGGCTTTGTCCCTACAGACTTGGCGCCCTCACAGACGCCTTTAGCCCACTCCGGGCGGTGTTTACCTGAGCAGGAGTGAGTGCGGCGACTGGTCGTGCAGAGAGTTGACTAACCAATCTAGTGGCCAGTCGAAGATCAGCTCTCCGCTTCCGGAAGGGGCAGAGATTTTTAGTTTCCCCGTAGTTGGGGTGGGTTGACCAGCGCCCGCGTTATTCGCAGTTGCAGAGGCCCCCTTGCGTGTGACCGCAGAAGACTTACGAACACTAGTGCTCGAGGAAGAGCCCCACATAAAATATTGAAATTTGTTACCTCCAAACTCAGAAAAAAACGCTAAAACTCCCGCTATCCGCTAAAACACGTTTTCCCCCGCTATGGGCATTAATAATCCGCTAGAATTAGCGGGAAATCCGCCAAATTGGCAACACTGGTAATGATGCTGTGTTTCTCCTTACTGCAATTTCATCCTAGTTGGCTATCGCTTTCTCTCAGTAACGCAGTTCGTTTTGCCAATAGGAAACACACTCCTTGTACATATTTTGTTGTTGGCGTATGAATTGTGTTGCTTGCTATTTTTGAAAAACAACCATTGTCTTTGTTATTGGAGGATGGAATGTCTGCTTCTTCGTCTGGTTTTTGGAAGATGAAATGTGTGCTTCATCGTTTTGTTGTTGTGCTTTCTTGAATTCACACATCTTCTGTTACGTGGCACCAAGCGAACAACTCAGTTCTGTATTCCTACATTTGTTAAAAAAATAAATAAAATATAAAAACAAAAAATTTCATGGTTTTTGAAACCTTTCAATGCATTAAAAGTTGTTAAAAAATCTTAAATTCTAAGATAAATAATAAAGGAATAGGATCAAAATAAGATAGAAAACAAAATATTTCATAGTTTTTAAAACCTTTCAAGGCCTTAACATTTGTTTTAAAAAACCTTAAATTCTAAGGAAGGATTTTAATTAAATATAAAACCAAAACATCCCAACGTGTTGGACACTGTGCTTTTAACGACGGAGACCGAAGATGCTGCAAATTAGATTTTTTTTAATATCTCACAATATTTTTACAAGACTCTAGGACATCAGTTAGATCTTTTGTGTTAGCAAAAGATTTATTGAAAACATATGAAAAGACATGGCTCCTACAGTACAGGCGTATATTGTATCCTAAAGCTTTAAACATATTACTTCCTTTATCAGCAATGAATTTAATTCGTTCTATATTTTGCACTCCATATTCCTTAAATAGGCCCTTAAGTTTTATTAAGACATTCTCACCCGTAGATCTATCGAAATCCATCGATTTCATTCCCAGCACCATATCGACGAATTTTAGGACCTTTTGATAATGAAAGGTAACTCCTAAGAAGTTCCGCTTTACGTAGTTGTCCGTCCACATATCGATCGTAGCTAAGCCTTCACAACTGCTTACAACTTTATATACTTCATCTATAAGTTCTCTCTTTTCATATGCGTACTTTTGGGCTTTTAAGGAAATTGTTGCGTGGTCGCCATACGTTGCACCGATAATAATAAAGTAAATTAATTGCTATTCAAATACTTTCTTTAATAAACTCTTGTTTATCTGCCATTGTTAAAATTTTCGCTTCCGACCACGCACTACACATAAACTGCAGTGAACATTTTTCCAACCCCGAATCAACGAGTGTTGATCTAGAAACTCGAGCTATTACCAAGAGGAGTTGCAACACACTCGAACACAACCAAACATGTATCAAAAGAACTCGAGTGCTGCGATCAGCATACTTGCCGTGAACTTGTGCGCAAACGCTTAACACTCGAATGCAACCGAAAATTATGTTTGCTTTGTAACTCTGGGGTATGAAAAGAACTCGAGTCGAGTCGAAACGAAACGATCAACACTCGTATTGGATTAAAGATTTTGTTTCAAACCAAATTCAACTATTTGAACGAGTGTACTTGTAAATTATGTGTTCGTGGCCAGACTCTGGTAGCAACTTACCCAATCAGTTAAGGATCGTGAACATTTTGAGCTTCTTTCTCCGTCAGGGTCATTTTGAATAAAAAAAATTAATGTGAGTCCGATCACAGGGGAGATGTGTAAACATCTAGTAATGAACTTGGAAGTACTTATGCTTTTAGTATATTTTTTTAATTAATCAATTAAAAGTATCAAAACTTTCAATATTGTAAATACATAGGAATTTGCTGGTTTTTTGGTTTGTTTTATTTAACTTATTTGGTTAGTAAATGCGCACACTGCAGTATATATGTACTGCATTAAAAATTATAGTAAGCAGTAAATTTACTGATTACTGAAAAAATTCAGGAAATTTTTACTGATAATGAAATTTAATTTGCATTACCAGTCAAATCGTAGGGCCGTATTCATAATAATCAGTAATCGGGCATTACTGATTACTGAAAATTCAATGCACCTCATCGTAATCATGAAGGCACTTTATAAAAATTGCTGAAAAAAATTTTAGTAATCAGCAAAAATTTACTAGTTAAAGAATTAGTTTTACTGAAATTTTAGTAGTACTGCAAAGTGCCCATCTATGGTAAAAGCCTTAAGTAAAAATAGTTAATATTGGCTTATGGTAACTAAAATAAGATATATAAATTTTTGACTCGATTGTATTTAAAAATCTATGGAAATCTGCATCTATAGTAGTGGAATTGTTAGTTGTGGGGGTTTGTGGAGAATTGCTCACATGCAAGTGGAAAACGTCAAATAAAAATTTTGATAAAGCTTGCGACTGTGGGTTTGCACAATTTGTATTAAAATCTCCACCCATAATAATTGGCATGAGATGGAGATTGTTACCCAATTGTCGTGCACCAGTTTCAGTGTAAGGCAACAGTACGTAATAAAGATATGTTATAATCTTAATTTATATTGGAATCTAATAGAAATTTTATTAGAATTAACATTACCTCCATTCAGCTTTGATACACTTTGTGTTGTTTTATGTTCTGAGTTATAATTTTTTTAGTGTTTCGTAAAATATTTTATTATTTTGTATTTGTTGCGGTTGACAAGTTATTAATCAGCTTTTTACTGAAATTTAATGTTATTTTACAGCAATGGTTTTCGAAAATTAGTAGCTAATATTGCACACTAGATGGTGCTTATATGCAGCTGTTATGTTAAGTATGAATGACAATCTCAAAGATGAAGAAAACTTTTAGTTTTTAGTTTTCCTTATATTTGACAAGTTTAGTTTTTAGTTTTCCTTATTTTGCTTTGTTTTAGTAAATTTTTTATTAAAAGTGCAAAAAATCTTTTTAAAAGTTATTATAATTAAATGTTTTTGTATGCCTTTTATTTATTTGTTTTCATTTGCCTACGATAACATAATGTACGACAATTAGTGAAAATTAGTCGCTACTATTGCATACTAGATGGTGTTGAGTATATTGTATGCAGCGTATGAGTACACTAATATACTCATACAAAGCTCACACCGATTTGATAACGCTTTACGATTGTGTTTCAGTTTTCTCACGTAGGAGAGCCAAAAGCATACCATTTTGTTCCCCAAGAGTGTCGCCAATAAATTTAAGTTGACCTGGGTGTAATAAAAGAAAATAAATACAAATAAAATCAAATCAAAAACCATTCATGAAATGCATGTAAATAACAATGAAACTTATTTATAATATTTTATTAATATTTATGTAACATTTAGGTACATAAATAAATTTCAATAATATATAAATAAAGTAGTTGTAAGCTTCTTACCTTTTATTTCGTCTATTTTCTGTTCCAAAATGTCACATCTTTTGCATGATCTCTCATCTGAAGAATTAAAAAGTGAAGAAAATTATTAATTAGAATATCTGTATATTAAAAATATGATATGACCTGTATTTACCATTTATTTTAGTAGCGACACGTTTAATTTTGTTTGCCGGACTTCCGTTCGTGGACATTTTTGGTAGTTACTTCGGACTTCATTAAAATTATTAAATAAAATATGAGTAAAATATGAATATTAAATATGAGTTTAAATTGGAAATGAGTTTGCAGTTATTAGACAGCACTGTTACGTTTTTAATGGTTTTTAATGGTACTAAATCGTGTTTGTATGGAATACATAATGCCTTGCATTCGAGGTCTTCTAAGTCAAAAGTTTGAATTTTGTCTGAAGCTTCAATATCTACTACATATATACCTAATGTTTTTGAATCACACGGTTCTTCGTAAAAACTACGAATATTTATAAATCTTCTACCTATTACCGAATCTGCTGTAAATTGTTGAATCTGAATAGGTATGCTATTTTTTACAAAACAGATGTTATCTGGACTTCTTATACTCAGAATACAATTACGAAAAATGCACGTCATATTTGAGTCTGATACTCTTGGACCTGTCGGGTGTGTATCAGATACAAATCTGTCTTCAAGTATAATTTTATATATTTGCTGAAGAATCAAAGTTGGTTTTCGAACGACTTTTTTCAGTTTCTGCAGATAGTTCTCGAACCCATAAGCTGAACCTGTTGCTATATTACCTACGAGACTGATGGTATCTTTGAGATGTAACAAACTGTGTACATTATACGAAACACTGTTTTCTCCAAAAACTATTGGGAAATTTTCGACAAACAAGTCTAGCAATGTTTGTGACGTCTCTATGTTTGACTTGCACTGCTTGGGACTGCAAAGTAATCTATACGCACAATGCAACAAAAAAAATTCATAATATACATCATCATGAACGCTGTTTTTAAGAGCTATTATACCCGAATACAATACAAATTGGCGAAACTCTGTGGCTTTCCAATGTACCAAGTCATCTAAAGACCTTGGTTTGCGGGCGAACTCTTTCGTTACGTGGTTGCGCATATCAAGGAGTTTGGATGAAATGGCCTTTAAGTTGTCTATAGGTGTTTTGAAACTGTTTTTTTATTAAATATTCTTAATAAAACTTTCGAGTGACACCAAGGTCAATTAACGTTATTTGTGTCACCATTGAAATAGCCAGATTCTCCAATGGCGATTTTGACGATAGATATTGACTCAAATGATGTTTCGGATATTTTCTTAAATTAAAATCGTTATCGGATATTAAAATTCCTCTTTTAGTGGAGTATGTTAGAGTACCATCAATTTTTTTTAGCAATTTGAGTACATTTTGTACATCCATTTGCCGATGTATGAGAAGGAGTACCGCTTATGAAAGCTCGTGCGGGAGCATCACAAATAATAGCTCTTATGTGAATTTTGAATAATTTATGGCCTATTTTTATTCCATGCTCGAGTACATTGGAAAAATCTAAAATAAATTTTTGCAAATAATCTGTGCAGCTGCTTGGCTTGCTTTTACCAACAAAGACCCCCACAGGAAAAACTGGCATGCTCTCAATATTATTTACCCTTATTAAAATTGGCCAAAGCTGCGTCCTCGAGCTTCTATACAGTGGCAAACCGTCGATATTAATGTCCACGTTAATAACTTCGGGAAGATCAATAGAACTAGATATTTTTTCCAATTGAGGAATTATTCCAATATGAAGATAGGACCCACCAGCAACAGTTTCAATTTCAGGTTTTACATTTATTTTATTTTTGCAAAACATAGACACTTCCACGTTGTTCTCCCTTAAAATTCGTACCAGATCCTCAGCACATGCTCTTGTTGGTCTATGCTTCAAATACCACTCTCTTAGTTGTTCATTGAGGTCTACATTACCCGTCTCTGCTATACCTATTTCCATAAACTCATTCAAGTTGTAATATTCTATGTTGACGCTTATCCCACTTTCATCACCTATTTTTTGTCTTTTTGCTTCTAATTGTCTATAATCTTCATTGCAAGTTTCTAATGTATTAAATCTATGTATGCAATTTTCCTTTGCACTTTTTACAATTCTTTTTAAATGTCTTTTGCTTGCCATCTTTACCTGATTAGAAAACACGTGTTATATACACTTGATCCCCTTTTACACGATGTAATGGGACCAAAAAAGTTACGTGTAAAAAAAAACGTGTAAAAAAATCAGAATTTGCCTGCAAAATTAAAAAATGGTTACATTTTCTGAAAAACCCCGTGCAAAAACAAAAACCGTGCAATCTCTCTTTCATCTTTCTTGTTAAGTAAATATTTCTTACAAAAAATTATGTATGTATTTATTTGTAACATAATTCAAAAACCCAAAATCAAAAAGTGTTAAATATTTTATAAAAAATTCATATTTATTTATTTTATTTATTTAATTATTTTATTTTAAAAATAAATTCATATACTTCAGCCGTTATACGGTGAAGAACAAACAATTAAAAAGAGATCAAAAAACTATCATATCATAACTTAAAAACATAAAAACAAAAAAATACATATCAGGTAGTATGTATTTCAAAAAATTCACTTATTTCACCTGTTGCACAGTAAAGGAACAAAAAAAAAAGCACAAATTAATTCCACGATCAAAATTAAGATTTGTAAAAGTCAGTCATAAGACGCTGAGGAATTTTCTTTTTTGCGTCTTCATACATATTCGAATAGCATTCAATGGCTTGCTTTACTCCTCGCTGAAATTTTGCTGCGCGGTCTTGGTTAGGATCGTGTTTTAAAAAGTGATTTTCCAAGTCAAGTGCCTTTTCCAATCCTTGTCGAATTACGCTTGCGTTAAAAGGAACAGTGGCACATGGGACTTCCTCCTCCTCACTTTCTAAAACATCGTTATCATCTAAAGCTTGAAGAATCTCATCATCATCAATAACAGAACTTTCACAAAATTCATTGACGTCTTCTATGCACATGTCTTCAAAACCCTCTCCTCCTATGCTATTGGCAAGTTGAAAAATGTCTGCAATTGCTGATAAATCCTCACTTTCACTCTCCTCCCTTAATACGACTCCTTCCCATACATTTTTCCAACATTTATTTAAAGTGCTTTTTTTAATATCTCTTATGGCGTTACTAATGCACTCTATGCAATTTTTTAAGTCAAACGCCTTCCACGCAGAGATCACATTTAATTCGTTGTCTTTTTCCAGTTTGTTCAAAATGTATTGAAAAGAATATTTAACGTAATACGATTTAAATGTGGAAATAATTCCCTGGTCTAGGGGTTGAATTAATGACGTCGTGTTAGGAGGTAGGAACATTATTCTTACATTTTCATGTTCAATTAGTGAGTGGCCAGGAGCATTGTCAACGAGTAGCAAGACTTTAAAATCCAATTTCTTACAACGCAGATACTCTCGAACTTCAGGCACAAAACATTTCTCGAACCAATCTTTAAAGAGGGGCGCCGTCACCCAAGCTTTTTTATTAGCCATCCAATGCACCGGAAGCTTTTTCATGTCTTATACGGTGAAGAACAAACAATTAAAAAGAGATCAAAAAACTTTCATATCATAACTTAAAAACATAAAAACAAAAAAATACATATCAGGTAGTATGTATTTCAAAAAATTCACTTATTTCACCTGTTGCACAGTAAAGGAACAAAAAAAAAGCACAAAATTAATTCCACGATCAAAATTAAGATTTGTAAAAGTCAGTCATAAGACGCTGAGGAATTTTCTTTTTTGCGTCTTCATACATATTCGAATAGCATTCAATGGCTTGCTTTACTCCTCGCTGAAATTTTGCTGCGCGGTCTTGGTTAGGATCGTGTTTTAAAAAGTGATTTTCCAAGTCAAGTGCCTTTTCCAATCCTTGTCGAATTACGCTTGCGTTAAAAGGAACAGTGGCACATGGGACTTCCTCCTCCTCACTTTCTAAAACATCGTTATCATCTAAAGCTTGAAGAATCTCATCATCATCAATAACAGAACTTTCACAAAATTCATTGACGTCTTCTATGCACATGTCTTCAAAACCCTCTCCTCCTATGCTATTGGCAAGTTGAAAAATGTCTGCAATTGCTGATAAATCCTCACTTTCACTCTCCTCCCTTAATACGACTCCTTCCCATACATTTTTCCAACATTTATTTAAAGTGCTTTTTTTAATATCTCTTATGGCGTTACTAATGCACTCTATGCAATTTTTTAAGTCAAACGCCTTCCACGCAGAGATCACATTTAATTCGTTGTCTTTTTCCAGTTTGTTCAAAATGTATTGAAAAGAATATTTAACGTAATACGATTTAAATGTGGAAATAATTCCCTGGTCTAGGGGTTGAATTAATGACGTCGTGTTAGGAGGTAGGAACATTATTCTTACATTTTCATGTTCAATTAGTGAGTGGCCAGGAGCATTGTCAACGAGTAGCAAGACTTTAAAATCCAATTTCTTACAACGCAGATACTCTCGAACTTCAGGCACAAAACATTTCTCGAACCAATCTTTAAAGAGGGGCGCCGTCACCCAAGCTTTTTTATTAGCCATCCAATGCACCGGAAGCTTTTTCATGTCTTATACGGTGAAGAACAAACAATTAAAAAGAGATCAAAAAACTTTCATATCATAACTTAAAAACATAAAAACAAAAAAATACATATCAGGTAGTATGTATTTCAAAAAATTCACTTATTTCACCTGTTGCACAGTAAAGAAACAAAAAAAAGCACAAACTTAATTCCACGATCAAAATTAAGATTTGTAAAAGTCAGTCATAAGACGCTGAGGAATTTTCTTTTTTGCGTCTTCATACATATTCGAATAGCATTCAATGGCTTGCTTTACTCCTCGCTGAAATTTTGCTGCGCGGTCTTGGTTAGGATAGTGTTTTAAAAAGTGATTTTCCAAGTCAAGTGCCTTTTCCAATCCTTGTCGAATTACGCTTGCGTTAAAATGAACAGTGGCACATGGGACTTCCTCCTCCTCACTTTCCAAAACATCGTTATCATCTAAAGCTTGAAGAATCTCATCATCATCAATAACAGAACTTTCACAAAATTCATTGACGTCTTCTATGCACATGTCTTCAAAACCCTCTCCTCCTATGCTATTGGCAAGTTGAAAAATGTCTGCAATTGCTGATAAATCCTCACTTTCCCTCTCCTCCCTTAATACGACTCCTTCCCATACATTTTTCCAACATTTATTTAAAGTGCTTTTTTTAATATCTCTTATGGCGTTACTAATGCACTCTATGCAATTTTTTAAGTCAAACGCCTTCCACGCAGAGATCACATTTAATTCGTTGTCTTTTTTCAGTTTGTTCAAAATGTATTGAAAAGAATATTTAACGTACTACGATTTAAATGTGGAAAT
Source organism: Phaonia tiefii (assembly GCA_963931995.1). Lineage (NCBI taxonomy): Eukaryota > Metazoa > Arthropoda > Insecta > Diptera > Muscidae > Phaonia > Phaonia tiefii. The sequence continues at coordinate 134,422,464 of OZ008368.1, forward strand.
AATTCCCTGGTCTAGGGGTTGAATTAATGACGTCGTGTTAGGAGGTAGGAACATTATTCTTACATTTTCATGTTCAATTAGTGAGTGGCCAGGAGCATTGTCAACGAGTAGCAAGACTTTAAAATCCAATTTCTTACAACGCAGATACTCTCGAACTTCAGGCACAAAACATTTCTCGAACCAATCTTTAAAGAGGGGCGCCGTCACCCAAGCTTTTTTATTAGCCATCCAATGCACCGGAAGCTTTTTCATGTCTTAGCCTAAATTAAATTTAAATTAACCACAAATTACCAAAAAGCATGAAAATACATTATGTACTACATACCTTTAAAGGCTCGAGGCTTCAAACTTTTGTTGACGAGTAAAGGCTTCAATAATTTATCTCCTGAGGCATTGCTACACAATAGCAAGGTGATGCGTTCCTTGGCTACCTTAAAACCTTTAACAGACTTTTCCTGCTTCGCCACATAGGTTCGACTGGGCATTTTTTTCCAAAACAATCCTGTCTCGTCGGCATTGATAATTTGATCAGGTACGTAGCCGCCCAATGCAATTGCTTCCAACAAAATAGCAGGAAATTCTTTCGCCGCATCTGCGTCAGCCGATGCACCTTCTCCTCTGATTTTCACATTGTGGAAAGAGTTTCGTTCTAGGAAATTTGTTAACCAACTATTGCTAGCGCTGAAAGTAGCATTTGCTGTAGTGGATGGCTCCTGTTGCTTTATTTTTTGGAAAAGTTGCTGTGCTTTGGCTTTTATTGATCTGGTGTCAACAGGTATCTTTCTTTGCGCATTATCTTCAAGCCACCACACAAGTGCGCGCTCCGTTTTCACAACAGCAACATCCCTAGCGTAATATGTTTTGGAGGTGCTCCCTTCGCTGCTGGCCAATGCCACTTTCCTTATTCCACTTTCGTTTTTCCTTATTGTGCGTATTGTCGCTTCATTTAAGTTTTTTCGTTTTGCGACCACTGCAACTTTTTCACCTGCATTTAAAGAGTCCAAAATACTAACTTTTTCACTAAGACTTAAATTTTTGCGTTTTGGTGCCATCGTGACCATTCTCTTTGACATTTGTTTTGCTTTGACATTTGTTTTTCTTTATTTCTGGAAAAAGGGTCGCATTGCGTTGTATGCATGACAGTTGGTAGCAATTTAGCGTAGGAAAAAACCGTATAAATAAAAGAAAACCGTGCACAAAAAGTTTTCAACAATTTAGAGTAGAGAAAAAACCGCGTAAATAAAAGAAAATCGTGTACAAAAAGTTTTACTTGGGTGTTAAAAAAATACCGTGCAAAAAAAAATCGTGTACAAAAAAACCGTGCAAAAAAGGGATCAAGTGTATTTTGTTTTTAATTTTTCACAACTTCACTCCACAAAACTCACAATGCAACTGAAGAACGCTTAAATCAATACAGATTACAGGAACAAATTATACATTTTTTTTGTTTGTTTTAAGAATAACGGGACGTTTTTTTTTGTTTGATTTATAAAGCAAAGTACACTTGATGGATCACAACAGCAAACTACCAACAACAAAATGTGAACAAACGCACAAGTGGATCTGTTCTCGTTTACTTGGGGTGAGTTCGGTAGGTAGTGCGAAATATCGCGCTACAGAGATAGTAATTAATGGAAATTAATTTCCTTTCGTCAACTACATATATAGTTATTAGTGGTAGCTAGTGGAAACTGACTTCCAAGAGTTGACTTCCTATCTGGTTCTTAGTGACAATTGACTTCTTTGAAAACTAGCGGGTAACGATAAAAGATTTTTACCCCCAGCGTATAGATGTTTACACATCAAAAATCAATGAGTGTTCGAACTCACGGATGGTGTGTTAACACCTTTTTGCTACACGGTACCTGTTCGATTTCTCTGAACACATTAGTAAACGTTACATTGGAAAATAAAAAATAATAGTTTATTGAAAATAATAGTTTAGTGCCATATAGGCACTAAATCAACCTCTGAAAATATAGCATTTTTCAATACATTTTAAAGTAATGTACATATGTATCTACATGTACACACTTAAAATAAATCACAACCACACATATTAAAATATACTCCATTGCTTATGGAGTCGATGAGTACTTGTGTGAGGGGTCGGGGTGTACCTAAAAGGAACACTGTTAAGAGAATGCAAAGATCGAGAAGTGTGAGAAAACAATTATAAATAGAAATAAAAACAACAACACCAACAACAACAACAACAACTACTACTACTACTACTGATATGTTGGTGATTTATTTGTGCTTGCTGTGTCGTGGAGTGTTTGTGTGGGTGGTGGGTGTAGGGGGGGGGGTACCTAAAATAAAAACTGTTAAGGGAATGCAAAGAGTGGAGAGTGTGATTGTAAATTGTCATGGTGGAGGGTATATAAGCTTCGGCCCGGCCGAACTTAACACCATTTCTACTTGTTTTTGTATACACCGGGCAATGCTGAATATCAAATGACTCGCTTTGTTTGGCCATAGCAACAACAACGAAACAACCAAACACACAACATCACACATACTTTGTCCGAAGTAGCTGACGTATACGTGTGTCACTTAACCACATGTTTGCCATATCAACAGCAACGAAACAGCCAAACACACAACATCACACATACTTTGTACGAAAATATTTGGCTCGCAGGAGCCTTTTGCACTTACGAGCTAGCCGTTTGCACTTGAGTGCCAGACGAAGGGGACAATCAAGAGCCAGCATGAAGGGAAGGAATACAAGAGCAGAATGAAATTCTTTACCAGTGTTGCCATTTGAAAAAAATATTTCCGACCAAACATTTCCATAAAACCGACCAAAACCCCTAGTAGCCGACCAAAATTGTGAAATAAGTCCTAAATTCTTTTAATATTCTTGTAACATACATTTTGTATTTGAATAGACATTGCTTATAAAAAAATAATATTAAGTTAGTAGTTCAGTCGTTTTAACATTTTAATTACAATAACAAAAATATTGGTAAAATATAAAATATATGGTAAAATATATGATAAAAATAAGAAGTAACATTTTTCTACACAAGTCATATATTCGGCAATTGTTACAGGTTGAAGTCCGTGCATTTCATAAAAACAAGAAAGAAAATATAAATTGAGGCTATCCCATTGCTCAACTTTTCTATTTCTTACACCTTCAAGTGATAGCCATCTAGTCCCGCTAATGCCTAATATTTTGTGGGGTTTTACTGCACAATATTCTTGAAATTCTTTAAATTCGTCTATTCGTTTGGGACTGTGCGAAAAAAAGACATAAATTTTACGGCAAAGAGACTCAATAAGTGTTGGTAACTTTTTACAAGCATATCTGGCACAAAGATTAAGTGAATGGCAAGTGAATTTTATGTAAAATAAATCCGATTAACGGGTAAGCAACGATTTTAGCCCACTCATATCTCCAGCCATGTCATTAGCACCATCTGTCGCCAAACCAATTAAATTTTTTGACGGAATACTACGTGAAGCCAAGAAGTCCTTTATTAACTTGCAAATGGTCTCCCCATTAGCCTCAGCAACCTTCAGCATGGCTAGAAACTTGTCTTGAATCCCGAAATTGAGGAATATTTTATTGTTTCGTCCACAATTAAGGAAAACCTAATTTTTCTTTAAAATAGAAACTGTACCATAACTTGCCTGGTTTCCAATATAGGTCACTGTTTGAGTTGATTTTGTCCTCCCGCAATGCAGTAATTTTGCTATTGAAGAATCTGGGCAACACTCAATAAGTAAAGCATACAGATAGTACATTAATAAAAACGGTAGATTATGTGTAATGCAAAACATTACTAACGCATATTCCGCTTATGTGACTTGTTTTTGTAGCTTTTGTTCCTCCGCATTACAAAATTTGTTGATCTTCAGATTTTGATTTCTCATGTGCTTTTAGGTGGGTCAAATGACATATCAATGACTTGGAGTAAAGCACCGCAATATGCGGACACATATTTTTCTTGCAACCAAGTAAATGAGTTCAGCCATTCCAACCGAAACTTTCTCTTTACGTTTACTTGTGTTTCACTACCACCACTGGAAAATAAGAGTTTACAAGATTTATAAATAAAAACATTTAAAATTTTACATCAATGTTGTTATCTTCAGTCCTGTTAGAGACATCATTATTGTTATCTTCAGACCTGTTAGAGACATCACTGTTGTTTACTTCAGCCTTCTTAGTTAGCCCTTTTTGTTAAATACTTAAAAAAAATAACAGGCACAATATTAGTATTTCCAAATGTAAATAAATTAAGAATGAAGCCTCGTTGTCATATCACATGACCACGTTCTTAATGTTGCAGGACGTTCTTAATGTTGCAGGACATATTTCCCATCAAGTTTACTCACTTGTCCATGTTTTTAATTTTGACAAAATTAAAATTGTTTCTTTTCACAGCAATAGATTAGATAGATAGATCACTTTCTTTAAATATTAAGGAACAGTTTTTACGATGAATAGTCCAAATCACGAAACGAAGAACCATTGCAAAGTACAAAGCTAAGTTTTTTGCCCCGTCAAATACAATAGTGGTCTTCATGAAAGCTCGAAAGAACCTCGTAAACTCGAAAACATCGTAAACTTGCACATCAAACGTCAAAACAAACAAATTTCCCATACAAAGCGACTTGCTCAGAAGTGGAATGTTTTCGAGGCAAATTTGCTGCGCAAACGTGGGATGGAGAAACGTGTAAACTTTTGACATTTCGTTGTCATCTGACTAGGATGGATAAATAAGGTGATAGCACTAGAACAGTAGAAAACATGCAATTGCTACTGCTACCACCTTATGCATCCATCTTGGTCAGCTGATATAGTTTTGAGCACAACTACGCTGAGCAACTTTACCTGGTGCCTCATGCAACGGTGCGAGGGAAACTTGCGCTGAGCAAAAGTTCTCGGCTTTCACGTTTGCATGAATGCCGCAAGTGACTTCTTTGGCGGCAAGTGCCAAATCACAATTCAGTGCGTTGGCGCACACGAATGTACCAACCTATGGAAAAATGGATTTTTCAAATGATGGCTAACTAAAATTAATGATGGGTACGTCTAAAACGGACCAAAATCGAATTGGTCGGGCCATCCGACCAAATCATAAAATTTAAAATCCATCCGACCAAATTTGGTAGGATTCTACCAAAACGGCAACGCTGTTCTTTACTGTCATATTTCATATTTCTCTCTACTCTCTCTCTCTACTTATTCTACTCTCATATTTCTCATGCATGACAAAATGCTTTGCCCACAAGTACAGTGGAATAAACACCAAATTCTCATAATACAAAATATAAAATTTAAATAATACATATAGTGGAATTTAAGAAATTTCCGTATATTTTCCAATCATAGTATTATTAACATACAAATAAAAGAAATTAAAGAAGTAATTATCAAAACATTTAAGTGACAAATTTGAATAATGTTCAATCAATTTTCAATAAAAATATGTATCTTGTATTATCATTTATTTAAATTTTTGGCATAATTGCCAATATTTTTTACAATTATCAATGCTTTAAGTTAAATAATTAAAAATAAATCTCATAGATAGATTTACAATATATTTTCTAAACTTCAGTCATTTTATCAATCCCGACAAGGGTTATTTTCAACAAATCATAAAGATATTGATACTTCAAATTTTATTTTAGGAGCATAATCAGGTGTAATAGTAACAAATACTGCAACCTTAAGAATATATAGGAATGATTAAATTATGAAAATACTGCAAATAAAAATATTTAAAATATAGAAAAACTCTAACAAAAGTTAAACAAAATTTTTCATACAAACAAACTTTGATAATTTACGATTTAAAAACATGTTATTGACCACAGTGCTTGGTTGAGCGACGTCGAAAATGAAAAGTGTTGCCGCTTAAACATAATTGTATGCTTTATATATAGAACAGTTTCAACATTTGCAAAATCTATTAAAATTAGCTTAAAAATTGTAATTTAAAAAAAAGGAAAATTTAGTTACATTTTTTAAAAGTAAAGTCAATGTAAAATTTTTAATTTTCAAACAAATAATTGTATATAATTATCATTTGATATTTGCAGTTGAAATTTTTATTCATTAATTGAGGGAGGCGGTAACCCTATTGCAGTCTTTGCTGAAAGACAATTTGTTGTCAATGTTAGTTTCTCCGCAACTCTTGTGCGATGAACATCATGCACGGATGGATGTAGAAATTTTTGTCGTTTCCCTTTCCCCGCAAGTAGTTGTGCCCTTTGTCTAGCACTCGTTTGCACTTTGCGTATTTTAGGAGCCGGAAATTTGCCCATCACTGCTCTAGAGCCATAGCTTTGCTAATTTGTTTTGAAGTAAGAATTTTTGGTTCAGGAGTTTCCATTAAATTTTCTATTGGGTTTCTTTATACGCCAAATCAATTTCTCTCTTTCTTCATCATCTTCGTCGATTCCCTCAAATTAATTTTCCTTTGTCAGATTTACAATTTCATTACAAACGGCAGATGTATCACCAAGATCTCCAATATGACTAGAGTCACAAATTCTGGCCATATTTTCCGACATACACCATTCGTACAAGAGGGTATAACTTCAGTCCACGACTCTGAAATATTGTTGATTGCATCCAGTACGTTAAATATTTTCTAAAATACTCGAATATTAGCGCTATTTTTTTAGAATCATCAACGTTTGAATGTTCTTCTATGATAGCAGCTTTTAACCGCTAAAATTACCCCTTGATCCATTGGTTGGATAAGTGAAGTGTTGTTTTGGGGCATAAATAAAAATTTCAGATTGTCTGTCCAATCATTATATGTGACCTGGTCTACGAAAAGGGAGCTTACGTGCGAAAACTAGTTTTCTGTGCAAAAGCTGTTAAAAGTAAGCAACTCGTTTCGTCAGTTTCTCATTATCTGGTTAATTGTTCTCCGCGCCGGGCGTCCAGTAAGTGTTGTTGTTGGTCGGAATATTATTATAGTTCATCGTGTAAGTTGCTAGTGTGGAACATTTAAAAAAGTAACACTGAAGAAGTGACGTTTACTGTTTCTGTTGTGTTGTGTGTTGTCGTATTTTTACTCTTCTTTCTCTACATTTTTAGTACACTTCTAAGCAAGTTAGGATTTTCTGCTTTTCACCACGTGAAAAAGCATCTCATCTTCCATCCGAATCAACCAAAAAGTGAAAATTGATTTTTTGACACCTAAGCCCCCTTTCCGTAGACCAGGTCACATATGTAAATAAGAAGACTGGGGGCAGGTAGGCGGCGAAGAGCTGCTAGCCCACATGCATCAACTTATATGCAGTATATGGTTGGGGGAATCTATGCCCGACGATTGGAGTCTCACTGTATTATGTCCTGTATTCAAAAAGGGTGATCCGTGTGTCTGTACCAACTATCGCGGTATCAGTCTTTTATCCATCGCGTATAAGGTCGTGTCGAGCGTATTATGTGAAAGACTAAAGCCAATTATTGAAAACCTGATTGGACCTTATCAGTGTGATTTTAGACCAGGCAAGTCCACGACTGACCAAATATTCACGCTACGCCAGATCCTGGAAAAGACCCACGAAAAAACAAATCGATACATGCCACCTTTTTGTCGATTACAAAGCTGCTTTCGATAGCCCCATACGGGGAAAACTTTACGAAGCTATGTCTGAACTTGGTATTCCGGCAAAACTGATCCGCCTCTGTAGAATGACGCTGATCAACACCAAATCAGCAGGGAAAGTGGAGAAAGATCTCACTGAACCATTCTATACCAAGCGAGGACTTAGACAAGGCGACACACTTTCGTGCAATCTCTTCAACATCTTAATGGAGATAATAATGAGAAAGGTTGCAGTAAATACGAACAAGACCATTAACACGAAGAGCCATATGTTGCTGGCGTATGCTGACGACATAGACATCATTGGACGAAATTTGCGAGAGGTTACTGCAGTATTTTCAAGAATCGAAAAGGAATCAGCGAAGGTGGGTCTTTTTGTTAATGAGGGCAAGACAAAATTGATGGTGTCAACGACTAGAGAAACCTCTCGACTTGGTCCGCACTTGAACGTTGACAACCGATTTAATTTTGAAGTGGTAGATGAATTTGTCTACCTTGGATCCGCCGTGAACAAGGACAACAACGTCAGCCTGGAGATAGATAGGAAAATTTTGCTTGCAAATAGGTGTTATTTTGGGCTCAGCAAGCAGTTTAGGAACAAAGCCCTCTCTCGACGGACAAAAGTCCAGCTATATCATACTCTAATTTTACCTGTCTTGACATATGGCTCCAAAACTTGGGTCATATCGCAAGGGGATGAAAAACACCTGGGAGTTTTCGAGAGAAAAATTATCCGTAGAATATATGGTCATGTTAGAGAAAGCGGCGAGTACCGACTTCGATGGAACGCAGAGCTGACTTACTTATTTATCCGGTCACGAACAACCCCGAGGGGTCAGGGACCTTACAAAACGAAGATAACATATTCGCGAACCAGTTCGATCTTTTGCCTTATCTCTCCAGTTGGCAATACCAAGGGTACGTAGGGATTTGTCAACCTGATCCTTCCAGCGGAGTCTTGGTCTTCCTTCGAGTTTGGTTTCGAAAACCCTTCGTGCTGGTTCGTCTTCATCCATTCTACTGACATGGTCTAGCTAGCGGAATCGTGTTATCTTGATCCGCTTAACTATCTCAATGTCGGGATATAACTCATACAGCTCATGGTTCATGCGTCGCCCATATTCGCCGTTGTGCTCTATAGGGCCATACGTTTTTCGGAGGTTTTTCTCTCGAATACTCCTACAGATGTTTCGTCTGCTTGCGATAATGGTAATAATGGTTGCTGATGGTTTGTTCATGTTGACAGCAGCTTTTCTCAGAATAATCTCCATTAAGATGTTAAAGAGATCGCACGATAGGGTGTCACCTTGTCCGAGGCCTCGCTTAGTATCAAAAGGTTCGGTATGATCCTTACCAACTCTCACTGCGGATTTGGTGTTCACCAGGGTCATCCGGCAAAGGCGTATGAGTTTTGCAGGAATACCAAGCTCAGACATTACTTCGTAGAGTTTCCCCCGTATCGGGCTATCGAAGGCCGCCTTATAATCGACAAATATATGATAGGTGCCGATTTGTTTTTCGTGGGGCTTCTCCAGGATTTGGCGTAGCGTGAAAATCTATTCGGTTGTCGATTTTCCAGGCCTAAAGCCACACTGGTATGGTCCAAGCAGGTCAGCGATAATCGGTTCTCGCACATTATGCTTGATAAAACCTTATATACTATGGATCAAAGGCGTATTCCACGGTAGTTAGCACAGAGACTCGGTCACCATTTTTAAATATGGGAGTACACTGAGACTCCAATCGCTGGGCATGCATTCATCTAACCAAATTTTGCTAATGAGCTGATGCATTCACCTTATCAGCTCATCGCCGCCAGCCTTAAACAGCTCCGGCGGTAATCCATCGGCTTCTGCTGCTTTATTGTTCTTAAGCCGGGCAATAGCTGTTCTGACCTCGTCTTGGTTAGGAGGGGGGCAATCGATGTCGTCGTCCAAATTTAGATCGATTGTCTCGTCATTGGATATCTTAGGTACCAATAGCGCATAGAAATGATCTCTCCATATTTCCAACATACTCTGCACATCTGCGATGAGATTTCCGTCCTTGTCTTTACAGAAGGGGGACCTGAACCATGTCTATTAGTTCCGTTTTTGACTTTTTGGTAGAATTTTCGGGCTTTGTTCTTCCTTCTGTATGATTCAATTTTCTCACTCTCGCGCTTTCTCCACTGCCGTTTCTTACGCCTAAAGAGACGGTTTACCTCATTTCTTTTCTCCCTATACCGCTCAGTCGCACCTCGCGTTGCAATTGACTGAAGCTTTGCCATGCGTGCAGCGCTCGTTTCATCATTTGCAATGCGACACTCTTCATCGTACCATGGTTTGTTGCGAAGCGGTTTATCAAAACCAAGTACGTTTGTTGCGGCAGTTTTTATAGAGTCGGAAATGGGTTTCCACTGCGCTTCAGGATCATCATCGGGAGGGGGTGGGTTCTGTGCCAAAAGGTACTAGAGCTTCCTTGAGTAGGCTGTGGCTACCTCTGGTAATTGCAGCTTTCCGATGTCCAGCTACCTCTGCGTCTGGTTTCGCACGATTTTCGCTCTACTTAATCGTGTTCGAACCTTTGCTGCTACCAGGTAGTGATCAGAATCAATGTTAGCTCCTCTGATCACTCGTACGCCCATTACACTGGATGAGTGCCTTCCATCAATTACCACGTGATCAATTTGGTTCTTAGTTCTTTGATCAGGGGATACCCAAGCAGCCTTGTGGATGTCTTTATGCTGGAATCTTGTACCACTAATGACCATGTTTTTTGCTGCGGCAAAGTCAATCGGTCTCATACCGTTTTCGGAACTGTCAGCATGTAGACTGAAATTGCCAATAGTTGGATGAAACACATTCTCCCTGCCTACTTTAGCATTAAAATCTCCTAGTACAATCTTAATGTCATGGCCAGGTAAGCGGTCATACGTTTCCTCTAGGAGCTCATAGTAATGTCTTTGGCATCATCATCTTTCTCTTCTGTCGGGGCATGCACACAAATTAGGTAAATATAAAAATATTTCGCTTTTATGCGAATTGTGGCTATACGTTCACTCACAGGATTGAACCTAGAGACTAGATGTCGCAGTATTTGGCCAACTACAAATCCGCAACCAAATTCATGTTTTTTCTCATCGCAACTGTAGTATATGTCGCAGTTTCTTTTTCGTGTGCAGCCATGTCCTGTACATCGCATTTCCTGGATTGCGGTAATGTCAGCCTTATAACTTTCTAGGGCATCTTCTAATTGGATACTTGCACCGGATCTATATAGAGTTCTTACATTCTGGGTACATATCCGTAAATCGTGGTCCTTATAACGTTTGCGGGGGTCGTCAACAAATATAGGTTGTTTATGTTTTCTGTTTCGTTTTTGAATTTTCACTGCCATTATGACCAGTCCACCGGGTTTTTGCATTTTACCTACTGCAAGGAAATTTGATTGCAGCCACCCATTATGGATCAGACGCTGACCAGTGTGCAATATGTCGAACCTGGATTTTCTTCTTTTCGTTTTTTATCCGCCGTTGGCCCATATGTTTGGCTCATCTGCCTTCTAAAGGGGAAAAGAATATGCCCGATAGCTCTATGAGCTTCAGTGACATCAGTCACCTACTAAGCCTGAGACACATCAGTGATCACATAACCAAATCAGGCTGCTCATATATTGTCTATATTCTGACGTGGATATAGAAGGCGAATCAAATTAGGCCAATTGCGTTGGCTAGGCCATGTTGTCAGAATGAATGAATATGAGCCAGCGCTAAAGGTTTTCGATAACTTACCCGATGGAAGCAGGAAATGAGGACGACCAAGACTCCGCTGGAAAGACCAGGCAGAAGAATCCCTCCGTATCCTTGGTGTTACCAACTGGCGAGAAAAGGCGAAGGATAGAGCCAGTTGGAAGAATATGTTGAAATTTGTTTCTTTAATTAATATGTGTAAGACGTCTGACCTCATGAGGTTGTAAAATAGTCAATAAAAGTAAAGGGGGCATGATGATCAAATCTTTAAGATCCAAGTTTTCTTTAGAGAAATCGGAATTTATTTCTGGTTTGATCGACAATGTACGGGAAGTTTTTTTAATAGCTCCTTTCGTTGGTCTAGGATTTTCTGCAGTATGAATAAGAAATGGTTTGAATTTGAAATCTCCTTCAGCGTTTCTGCCCAGCAGAAGATTGAGCCTATTTTTTATTAGCTAACGTCCTGACACATATTTTTCTACTTTAGAAATATAAGTTCTGATCGGAGCCCTTTCCAAAACTATCCCGTCTCGTCAAAATTGAATACTTGCTTAGAAGTAAGTCCTTCGCTATGGGCAATGGTTTTTAAAACATTGCTATGCATAAACTAGCTGCCTTTAGGTTTACTTTGTGAAGGTTGTACCGTGCTTTAAATCTTTCGAACCTGCCTTGACTCACTCAAAACTTTGCTTGCCTTTCATCAGTGTTCTCGTCCTCCATATTATTTGACAATGATTTTTTTCAATATCTTCACACAATTTCTTTTCCTTGAATTATACTGTTAGTTAGCGGAACTTGGCCATGGGTTTGTTTTTCATTCCATATATAAAGTAAGGATTCCATTTTTACTGCCGTCATGATCTCTTATTGTTTTTACTGTTGATTCTTCTGCTTCAAAACGCCTTGAAATGTTAAATCTACTTTCCAGCGTTATTGCCTTTCTCGATTTCTTTTTTAAACTTTTCCACTCACGAATATTATCCTTCCGATTAAAAAAATAATGAATACAAATTGAAGCTACAACAAATAATTTCAACTTACGCTAATAAATTCCAAAATAAAAAATTTGCTAAGGTAATAAATTTTATTTTTCAGTACCTATAAAAAACACATTTTTCGTTTCAAGAATGAAACGTTGCAAAGCGAGGTATTAGTGTATATTAAAAATTTTGAGTGCGGGTAAAAGGGGGATAAAGGTGCAAGAGAGGGTAACACTTCAAATAATAAGTTTGGAATGATTGAAAATGTGTTAAAATGGTTATATGTAGGTAAAAAAGATTATAATTTTAAATAACGAGAAAATTAGTTCGTAATAGTTCGGAAAAAGGTTAGAACTTCAATAAGTGTAGAACTCTTACTAATTCAAGAAAAATTACATGACATGAGTTGATTCGATTAAAAATTATGTTTTTGTGTAAAAATGAAAATGCGAGAAATATCTTGCTTTTAAATCTCGTATGTGAAAAAATGGGTAAAATTGGAAAAGGGACAAAACTGGTTCCAAATTACTTCGAACGATTTTGCCATTAATTTTAATTTTTACCATTACCTGTCCCTTCTTAGAGCCAGGCACTATTTTTAACACATTCCCAATCATTCCAAAAGATTTCTTTCGCATTTAACATCTGTAACCTTTTTGCCCCCTTTACCCCATTTTACCATCGTATATTTTATTTTAGTACATTCCCAAACATTTTTAAAAATGTTTCTAGTATTTTGTACTTTTATTTTTCTCTTCTTAATTTTTTCCTACATACTCTATTTTCAACACCTTTCTTACCATTCCAAACGATTTTTGGCGTTTTTTGAAGCTTTACCGTTGTTGACCCTTTTCAAACATTTAAACTATTTTTCTTGCATTTTGAAGTTTAGGATTTCGCATTTTGAAATGTTGGCAATTTTTGCCTCATTTTACACATTTTGCCAATACTCACAACTTATAGCACATTCCTCATCATCCCACAAGGGGTTTCTCGCGTTTATACAGTTCACCCTTTACAGCTCACTTTTTACCCGTTTTTGTGCATATTGTTACGAATTTCCTTATTCGTCCTTTTTGCGTTGTTTTATTCCCAATAATAAAACAAGGTTCGTTTTAAATTACGATAATTACAACGGTTTCACTTCCTTTTATTTTACTTATATAGTACAACGGTTTACTTTATTTATAACACTTTAATAAGTCTTGTATTTTACTATCAATTTGCGTTGCTTACTTTACGGCGTTTAATCACAAACTGAACTCACCACTCCAAAGACCTCCGCTATTTATACCAACTCACCATGCTCAAATGAAGGTATATCTAGCGAATTCAAGAACCTTCTAGAATCTGGATGTTGTTGTTGTTGCTTATCTTTGTAGAAAAATCTCGAAGGGCGGAGAGTTATCTTTACTGAGGCGAATTCATGCTACTGGTTTAGCGAGCTGGTACGTTGTTACAATGCATACTTTCAGGCGCAGCACTAACCGCCTGTTATTTACATACTGTTAGTAGAGTCTTTAACAGCAAGCAAAAGCTTTTTCGTCCCGAGCAGGCTCAACCCTCCGTTTTCCATACAGAGCTAGTCTTTCCAAATGCACGACTTTCATTTTAGCTCTTGGACTTTGGCTTTTCTGGATTCTATAAACCACGTCATTTATTCGTTTGACAACCTTGTAAGGGCCTTCCCAGTGAGTCTGAAGTTTTGGAGATAAACCCTTCTTGCGCTGTGGGTTGAACAGTAAAACTAGCTAGCCTTCATGAAATCCTTCTGAATTTGCCGCTCGGTCGTATCTGGCTTTCATTTTGTTACTGACCATTTTTAATTTGTTGCGCACAAATTCATGGAGATCATTAAGATCCCCCATATCATGGTAGTTGACATCACTGTTCGCAGGGTCAGACGCTGGTATGGTACCGAACTCCAAATCTCCAGGCAGCTTCAGCTCATTTCCGAAAATTATTTTAGCGGGTGTTCGCGAAGTGGAGTCATGGGTGGCCGTCCTATATGCCAAAAGGAACTTCGGTATATGTTCATCCCAATCTCTTTGGTCTGCGCTGACTACTTTTCTTAGGTATTCTTCAAGAGTTCGGTTGAATCTTTCAACCATTCCATCAGACTGAGGATGCAATGGTGTTGTTCTTGATTTCCGAATACCGTATGACTCACACATTTCTTTGAAGATGGTCGATTCAAAATTCCTACCCTGGTCCGAATGGAGCTCCGAGGGGACACCAAAACGGCATATCCAGTTATCCACAAGCCCTTTAATTATAGTCTTCGCTTCCTGATTTGGAACAGGGTATACTTCGGGCCATTTACTGAAGTAATCCATAACCACTAAGACGTACTGGTTTCCAGAGCTACTGACTGGAAATGGACCAGCCACATCCATAGCTATACGCTCAAAGGGTGCACCTGAGTTGTATTGCTGCATGTGGCCATGACTTCTTCGCGTTGGTCCCTTAGCTGTCATGCATTGGGTGCAATTTGCTATCCAATCGGCTACCGCTTGTTGACAGCCAATCCAGTAGAACCGTTGCTTTAGCTTTTCAATGGTCTTGGTTATTCCTAGATGTCCGCCATTATGAAATTCTGTCATTATCTCTTTTTCCTTGAAGGAAGGTACCACTATTAACTTTTTGAAAATTTTACCATCCTCACTTTCCCATAACCGGTATAGGCAACCATCCAATAATTTAAGGCTGTTCCACTGGGCCCAGTATGCTTTCATCAGGGGTCTCTCTGAGGCGATGTCATTGGGTGTTGGTCTTTCACCTTTTTCTTTTGCAGAAATGATTTTTGCCAGTATAGGGTCGCTTCTTTGTGCTGTTGACCAGTCTTCGTTGGATTCTAGTCGAATCAGACGTACGTCAATGATGTTTCCTTTCACCTCTGCTTTTGAACAGTGTTTGCATTCCAGCTTGCATGGACGACGTGACAGGGCATCAGCATTACCGTGTTTTCCTCCTTTTCTATGCTCAATGCTGAAGTCATAGCTCTGCAGTCTTTCAATCCAACGAGCAACTTGGCCTTCGGGGTACTTAAATTGCAGTAGCCACCTTAGCGCCGCATGATCGGTTCTTAACTGAAAAGGCTGGCCGTACAGATACTTGTGGTAGTGTTTGACACACTCTATGACTGCCAGTAGCTCTCGTCTCGTAACACAGTAATTTTTCTCTGGCTTTGAGAGTATTCGGCTGTAGTACCCAATAACTTTTTCCTGGCCATTGATTTCCTGCGAGAGCACGCCACCTATTCCGTAACCACTCGCGTCAGTATCCAACACGAATTTCTCTCCAGCAACAGGATATGCAAGCAAAGGAGCCGTGCATATATATTGCTTCAGTTGGTGGAATGACTCTTCTTGTTTTTCGCTCCAACAGTACGGCCGATTTTTCATTGTCAACTCGTGAAGACTTGCAGCCACTGTGGCGAAACCCGGCACAAACCGTCTGTAGTACGTGCAGAGTCCTAGAAAACTGCGTAATTCATGGAGATTCTGCGGTCGTGGCCAATCCTTCACTGTCAAGATTTTGTCTTCATCGGTGGAAATGCCATTTGCTGTCACTCGATGTCCCAAGTATTTTACTTTCTTCTGGAACAGAGAACACTTTTTCGGGCTGAGTTTCAACCCAGCCGCGGTTATACGTTGAAGGACTTCTTTAAGATTCTTTAGGTGTTCATCGAATGTTTTCCCCATGACAATGATGTCGTCTAGGTACACCAAGCATGTTCGCCAATGAAGTCCTTTCAACACGCACTCCATTAATCGCTCGAAGGTGGCTGGAGCGTTACAGAGTCCAAATGGCATTACTTTGAACTGCCACAGACCATCCCCTACGCTGAATGCAGTTTTCTCCTTGTCCTTCTCGCTGATTTCTACTTGCCAATAACCACTTTGCAAGTCCAGCGTGGAGAACCATTTTGTTCCTGACAACGTATCCAATGTGTCATAAATTCTTGGTAGTGGATAACTGTCCTTTTTGGTGACGTCGTTGAGCTTTCTATAATCCACACAAAATAGAGTACTTCCATCTTTCTTCTTAACTAGTACCACCGGCGAGCTCCATGGACTTGAAGAGGGTTCGATTACACCATCCCTCTGCATTTCAGCTACAAGTTTCTTCACCTCATCTCTTTTTGCAAGTGGAAGACTTCTGGGTGCCTGTTTTATTGGTCTCGCTTCCCCTGTGTTGATGTCATGCTTTACCATTGATGTTCTACCTTGGCATTCTTTTTTTAGGGCGAAGGCAGACGCATGCTTCTACAGTAATTGCTTTGCTTTGTTCCTATCAGAAGGCTTTAGTTCTCGCACCCACTCACTGAGATGCGACTCCAGCACTTTTTGCTCCTTTTCTGATAGTTTGCTGCAGTCAGAATTAACTTCACAGTTGATGACCGCCTCGGCTGGTGTACATACTGCAATTTCTGTGCGGTCGCCGATCACCTCTTCGTTGTTGGACAAATTTAGAACTCGTACAGGCAAGTATTCTTCATTATTAGTTCTTACTAGAGCTTTGACAGTGATGATGTTATAGTTTTTTATATTTGCCGGTTCAACAACCCACAAACCGTCGATCTCACAATCTCCCTCCATTCGGGCTTACACTATGGTTTCTGAGTTTGGTGGCAATTTTACATCTTTGTGAGTGATCAGCCTTTTAATCTGTGTTGTATTGTCGTATCCCACATTGTGTGGAATTTCCACATTAGCCCACGTCAAAATTTGCTGCCCCATATCTAACTTGAGGCCTTGGGCAATCATAAAATCTGCGCCAATTATCACTTCATCTACAATGTCGGCGACAATAAACACGTGCTCGATGCTCATGTTGGCAATGGCTAACTTCAATTTAACTTTACCATGTACAGTTACTGGTTCACCCGTTGCTGTGAGGAGTCTTACTCCATGTAACGATTCCATTGGTCCATTTATCAAATCTGATCTGATGATAGATTGTGACGCGCCTGTGTCCATAGTCAATATGCGCTTCCGACCACCGATAGCTCCGTAGACAGTGAGGTTGTTGTTTTTCTGTTGTATTATTGATATGGAGATCGTGGGGCCCTCGGTTGTGGGAGCCAGTCCATGCCCCTCTGGGCTAGCTCGTTTTAGTTTAACGGAGATTCATTTTGTATAGTAAAATTTGCCCGTTTATTGCCACGTTGGGGTGAGCTCGATCTTGATCGTTTTCGTGGCTCTCTGCAGTTTCGTGAAATATGACCAGGTTTGTCGCAATTGTAGCACTTTGGTCTGGGCTTACTTCCGCCTGGTAACGCCTTGCTGAGGGTTTGGGTGATTTCTTTAAGATCGTTTATTGCACCCTTCAAATCTCCTGCCTCCGACTCCATTTCAATTTTTCTAACTCTTTGTATTTGAGGCTTGGACACAAATTTCGCTGTCTCCTGTGCCAATGCGAACGAAACAGTTTCGGCGAATGTAGCTTTTTGTGTGGCACAAGTCACGTATTTTATGTCAGGATCACGGATGCCGTTGACGAATGCTTCAATCTTAAATTGATCCAAGAATGGGTGGGACTCACCAGGATAAGTCATCAACACCAAACGTTCCACCTCGGTTGCGAAGTCCTGAAGCGTTTCATTATGCTTTTGCACTCGGCCTCTCAATTCAATGCGATATAAATCCTTCTTGTGATCGCCACCATACTTGCGTTGTAACGCAGCCAATATATCCTCGTAGTTGTTTCTGGCACTGACGGGAATGCTCTGAAGGACTTCTGCTGCGTTGCCTTTCAGTGCTAAAATTAGCTCTACTGGTGTAGAGCCATCCAAACTGGGAGCTTTCAATCTACTAGAGCCTTCAGAAATTACTCGCACCGGACCCTCTTGCAACTGAAGTTCACTAATTTTTCTTTGCAATTCGCTTACATCATTTTTTAGTTCCAGTTCGACTTCCTCGAACTTATGTTCGACTTCTTCAATCTTCTGCCCCATTTCCTCGAATTTTTCTTCAACTTTTTCGAATTTATCGTTCACTTGAATCTCCATATTGCTCACAACTTCGGAGATTTCTTGCAGTTTCTCATTTGTGGCATTTGATGTTTCTTGAATAATTCTAGAATTCTCGCTTAATTTATCGTCCATAATCCTAGAATTCTCGCCAAATTTCTCGTTCATAATTCTAGAATTCTCGCCAAATTTCTCGTTCATAATTCTAGAATTCTCGCCAAATTTCTCATCCATAATTCTAGAATTCTCACCAAATTTCTCATTCATAATTCTAGAATTATCGTCCAATTTATCATTCATAATTCTAGAATTATCGTCCAGCTTCGCGTTAATAATTCTAGAGTTTTCGTTAAATTTTTCCATCATGGCTGCAAACATCGTCGAAACATCCATACTACCAGTTGCTTCCTTTGCAGGTACCTCCATTTCTTCTTTGCACTCAAACTGGTATTTGTCAAGGTCAATGTTTCGGCGCTTGAATTCTTCTATTAATCGCCTCTGCAGCTCTACCTTATTTCCAGTTGTCGGTTGATCCAATTTACTCAACTCCTTTTTCAGTTGTTCAACTTTAAGTTCTTCAAACTTCATCGTTGTCCTTAATTCGTAATTTCACTTCTGACACCAATGTTACGTTTTTCTTTATTCGTCCTTTTTGCGTTGTTTTATTCCCAATAATAAAACAAGGTTCGTTTTAAATTACGATAATTACAACGGTTTCACTTCCTTTTATTTTACTTATATAGTACAACGGAACTCTCCACTCCAAAGACCTCCGCTATTTATACCAACTCACCATG
The DNA here is from genome assembly GCA_963931995.1 of Phaonia tiefii. NCBI lineage: Eukaryota > Metazoa > Arthropoda > Insecta > Diptera > Muscidae > Phaonia > Phaonia tiefii. The sequence continues at coordinate 134,441,531 of OZ008368.1, forward strand.
CTCAAATGAAGGTATATCTAGCGAATTCAAGAACCTTCTAGAATCTGGATGTTGTTGTTGTTGCTTATCTTTGTAGAACAATCTCGAAGGGCGGAGAGTTATTTTTACTGAGGTGAATTCATGCTACTGGTTTAGCGAGCTGGTACGTTGTTACAATGCATACTTTCAGGCGCAGCACTAACCGCCTGTTATTTACTTACTGTTAGTAGAGTCATTAACAGCAAGCAAAAGCTTTTACTTATTCGTAACAATATGTAAAATTTTTGTCACGTTCCTAATCATTCTAAACGATTCTTCTCGTTATTTGTAGTTTTACCCCTTTTAAAGTTTTACCAACTTTTGTTTAACACCTTCCCACCCTTTCAAACAATTTTCCCGTGCCATACATTTTTCAATTCTTTGTCCCTATTTGTGCCCCCTATTATTTGGTTCAATGGTTAGTGTGCGCGGCTCTTGTACATGAGAACGTGCGTTCGGTCCCTGCTCAAACCACGTTACATTTCTTTCGACGACAGTCACCTCGCTTCACGACCGTTGGTAACACTAAGGATACGGAGGGATTCTTCGGCCTGGTCTTTCCATCGGAGTCTTGGTCGTCCTCTCTTCCTACTTCCATCGGGTACGTCATCGAAAATCTTTCGCGCTGACTCATCTGCATCCATTCTGATAACGTGGCCTAGCCACCGCAACTGGCCTAATTTGATTTGCAAGCATAATTCTCCTATTTATCTCCAAGCTGACGTTGTTGTCCTTGTCGACGGCGGCTCCAAGGTATATAAATTCATCTACCACTTCAAAATTAAATCGGTTGCCAAAGTTTAAGTGCGGACCAAGTCGAGAGGTTTGTCTAGTCGTGGACACCATCAATTTTGTCTTCCTACCATTAACAGCAAGACCCACCTTCTCTGATTCTTTTTCGATTCTTGAATATACTGCAGTAAACTCTCTCAAATTTCGCCCAATAATTTTCTATGTCGTCAGCATACGCCAGCAACATAAGACTTTCCTTGTTAATGGTCTTGTTTGTATTTACTGAAGCTTTTCTCATTATTATCTCCATTAAGATGTTGAAGAGATAGCACGAAAGTGTGTCGCATTGTCTCAGTCCTCGCTTGGTACAGAATGGTTCGGTGAGGTCTTTCCCCATATTCACTGCGGATTTGGTGTTGGTCAGAAACATTCTGCAGAGGCGGGTCAGTTTTGCCGGAATCCCAAGTTCAGATATAGCTTCGTACAATTTTCCCCGTATGGGGCTATCGAAACCAACTTTGTAATCGACAAAAAGATGGTATTTTTTATTTGCAATTTTTATTTTTTTTATTTTACATTTGTCGCTTGTTATTTTATGACGATAATGTTCGAGTGCTTTTCGTGGGTCATTTCCAGGGTTTGGCGTAGCGTGAATATTTGGTCAGTCGTGGACTTGCCTGGTCTAAAACCACACTGATAAGGTCCAATCAGGTTTTCAATAATTGGATTTAGTCTTTCACATAATACGCTCGACAAGACCTTATACACGATGGATAAAAGACTGATACCGCGATAGTTGGTACAGACACACGGATCACCCTTTTTGAATACAATACATAATACACTGAGCCACCAATCGTCAGGCATAGATTCCCCCAACCATATACTGCATATTAGTTGATGCATGTGGCTAGCAGTCCGTCGCCACCGGCCTTAAAAAGCTCGACGGGTAGCCCATCCATACCAGCGGCTTTATTATTCTTAAGCCCGGAGATTGCCGTTCAAATCTGGCAGTGGCTAGTGGGGGAGTGGGCTACAATCTACACTGTCTTCCACAATCATTATCTCCTGCTTTTCTGTGGAAGAATTTGAGCGGAGTATTGGTCTCTCGATATTCTAAGCACACACTGCTTATCGGTCACCAGATTCCCATTCTCGTCTTTTTCAGTGGGCAGCCCATTATTCGATCGTCTTATCCTCTGGAAGAATTTTCGGGGTTCGTTGTTCATCCTGCACTTTTCGGTCTTTTCACTCTCTTTGCTCCCACTGCCATTTTCTCCTCCTAATAATGAGCCTCTTGTTCCGCACCATACGTCCAGCTTCTTTTTCATCAGTTGCAATGCGACCTTCTTCGTCGTACCATGGCTTATCCTTCTGCGGTTTGGTATAGCCAAGTTCAGTTCTTGCAGCGGGTTCCAAAGAATGGGAGATGTGCTTCCACTGCGCTTCTGGGTCCTTAGGAGGGGGAGTATTCTGCTCTAGCAGCAGAGTGAGCTTTCGTTGATAGAACTTTGATATCTTTGGTATTTGCAGCTTGTCGATATCTAGCTTTGGCCGTGTTCGGCTTCGTACGTTTTTCGCCCTGCTCAGGTAAGGTAATGATCCGAGTCGATATTGGCACCTCGAATCACACGTACATCCATTACACTAGAAGCGTCCCTGCCATCTATTACCAAGTGATCAATCTGGTTCTTCGTTCTATGATCAGGAGATAATCAGCTCGCCTTATGTATTTTCTTATGCTGGAATCGTGTGCTACTAACTACCATGTTCTTTGCAGCGTCGAAGTCTATCAGTCTAATTCCATTATTGGAGGTGGTATCACGCAGACTGTGATTACCGATGGGTGATCGAAAGATATTTTCCTTTCCCACTTTGGCATTAAAATCGCCTAGTATAATCTTAATGTCGTGGTCAGGGCAGCGTTCGTATACTTTCCCCAGACGCTCATAAATTGATTATTTGACCTCATCGTATTTATCCTCTGTGCACACTAATTAACGAGATGTTGAAATATTTCGCTTTGATGCGAATAGTGGTCACTGGGTTGAACCTTGAAACCAGGTGTTGCAGTCTCTTGCCAACTATAAATCCGCACCCAATTCGTGTTTTCTCTCATGGCAGTTGTAGTAAATATCGCAGTTTTTCTTTCTGTCCATCGCATTTCCTGGATAGTTGTGATGTCAGCTTTATATTTGTCGAGGTCATCCGCCAGTTGGAAAGAGGCACCCAAAATTCCAAAGTTGACTACTTTTCGTTTTTCTCGATTTGCAAGAAAACAAAGGTTTAATTGTTTAGTTGTTATGTTTTTTGAGTTGTTTTGATACATTTGTTCATAGACGCACAAAAAAAATTATTTTTTTTTCGATTTACAAAATTTAGGTTTTTCAGATTTTGAATATTCAAAAAGTTAGATTACATTTTTTGACTTTTTTGAACTATATCTCGAAATACCAAGACTCCGCTCCGTACCCTTGGTTTTACCAACTGGCGAGAAAAGGCAAAGGATAGAGCCAGTTGGAAGAATATGTTGAAATTTGTTTAATCTGTTTGTTTAATTAATATGCGTAAGACATCTAACCTCATGAGGTTGTAAAATGGTCAATAAAAGTAAAGTATCTCGAACAGTTTGAGAGCTATAGCACTAATTTTTTTGTTGGTTGGTTTTTTGTTGGTTATGTACAAAATTTAAGATTGAAAATGCAGAGCATATTAAGACACTTGCATTTTATGACACAGATTTTGGCAAAATTTGGAACGTTTTTTTTTGATTCTTAGAAAACAAAGGGAGAAACCCAAATTTTCGTATTGTATCAGAAAACTGAAGATTTGTATATAATATAAATGAATGATCATTGGATTTAGTCTTCATTGTACAAATAAACATGGAATCGTTCGGTTATAAAGAGTTGTCGGAAGCACATATGAAGAACTGGGAAATAGACGATATTTTATCTATATTTAAAAATAAAAGTTGTCTTACCAGTGGATCAAAAAATAACATTAAATTGAAACCTAAAACTTTGTAGATAATTTAAACCGTCGCTACAAATCATATTGTCGTTCCAAAGAAAGGTTTAATACACCGTGCAAACAGTGGCTAGCAGGCAAACTAATGTTTGAATTTGAAGTAGTAGGCGAAGTAGAAGACATCGATACAGGCACGTACTCAGAGGGGGGCCGGGGGCTCGGGCTCCCAACGAAATTATTTCTATAATATGAGGTTTTTGAATTTAGTGCTGTTTTTCAACCTAAATATCAAGCTGCCCCCCCGAAATAAAATCTTGCGTACGGTACTGAATCGATACAAATAGCGCAAAATTTTGAAGGGAATCAAAATTATTTGAAGAAATATGCGAACGAAGAACACTGAAAGACCTCAATAATGACATCGGAAGTGATAACAAAAAATTAGCTTGTCTGCACCAACTCAAATCACAAACGAAGTATATACAAGCGGAAATCATTGAAAATGTAATTACTAGTACACTGAAAGAATAAAGCTTCGTCGCATGGATGAAACATTTTCGTTAATGTTTTTTCGTTGCTACAATGAAAAGTCTCGTATATACGACAATTAGGTAGTCGCTGCAACCAACGAAAATTTCAGACATGATTTCTTTGACAATTTCATTGCAAACATATGAGCATTTCGTTGTTGGCAGAACTTACTTTCATTCCTGCAAGAATTTTATTTAATTTGAATTTTGTAGGATATTGGGCTGGTTGGTTTGTTGGTTGAAAAGGCTGCAAGACAGCACGCTGTCTAGCACACTTAGGCTAAAGAAGCCCATTGTGATACCTTGCAGTTTCGTCTAGCCAATTTGCCCTTTCAATAAATTTGTGTATGAGACCTACAGGAATATCCTGTAGGGCTACGGTGCTAACTAAATGTGTATCGAATATAGATTGTGTTTCGTCGTTTCCTCGTCCTCTCCCATGCAGCATCTAGAGAGGGTAGAGTTTCTATGTCCCAATCTTAGGGCGTGTTTTACTACAAGACAATGTCCCGTAAGTGTTCCTATCATTGTTGATAACCTGCCTCTCGGCAAGTTAAGTAGTTGCTTAGTCCTCTTCCTGTCCACCTGTGGCCAGACGACCCGGCTTGTTTGCAAGTTGAAGTAAGTCTCCACTTGTCCTTGAACATATAATCGGCCCACTGCCTGATCTGCAAACGGCAGGTAGAGATTGGCATACTAACACTTTCTTTTGCCGGAAGAACCAGTGCCGTAGTGCAATGTCTAGCTAACGCATCCGCTACGCAATTGCCTGGAATGTCGCTGTGTCCCGGTACCCAGATGAGCCAGATGTGAAAATACTCTGCCATCACCCTAAGTAATGAGTGGCATTCTTTCACCGTCAGGAACGTAGCAAACATGGCTTCCAGGGATTTTATAGCAGTCTGACTCTCTGTGTAGATACATATTCTCCGGAGGGTTGTGACACTACTTTTCAGTAGTTCAGAAACCGCCAGTATGGCAGTAATTTCCGCCTGAAATACACTAGAGTGATCAGGCAGCTTGAAGGAAATATTTACATGTAGGTCCGGAGAATGGACTCCATAGCCTACTTGCTCGTCCAACTTTGATCCATCCGTTAAAACTCTGATACTACTGGTATCCCCTTCCAGTGACTTTTCCCAGGAATTCCTGTTCGGATTAGAAGTCCTTAGATTTGCCCCAATATCAAAACGCCATAATCTCTGATTCTCACCAGGTATGAAGCGGCTGCCGATTCGGCCATGATATCAGGAGTACAGATGTTCAGGATAGCACTAAGTGCAGTACCTGACGTCGTGCCCATTGGCCCACTAACGCTAATCAGTGCTGATCTTTGAATTTTCATCAAGGAATTCAGAATATACTTCTTTTGGAGGGAACTCCACCAAACTACGATGCCACAGAGAAGTATTGGTCTGACTATTATCGTATAAATCCACATGGTGATCTTAGGAGACAGTCCCCAGCGCTTTCCTATCGCCCCTTTACAGCAGTAAAGAGCAACAGACGCCTTTTTCACCCTCTCCTCCCTCTCACCCTTTCCAAGACAGTTTTCTGTCGTTAATTATTCCCAGGTACTTGACCTTTTCCGTCAACTGTAATTACACCCCATTAACTGACGGCAGTTCAAATGCGAGTATTTTATATTACCGAGAGAACAGGATAAGCTCGGTTTTAAGTGGGTTAAGTGATAGTCCGTAGTTAGTGGTCCAGTTCGAAATTAGACTAAGTAGGCTGGTTGTACGAATGCTAAGTAAATTGAGATTTCTACCCGTACAGATCATAGCAATATCATCGGCATAGGCAAAGACCTGGCATTCGGCCCTGTCCAATTCAAGAAGCAGTTTATTAACAGAAGTTAACCATAATAGTGGAGACAGAACTCCCCCCTGCGGCGACCCCTGTTAACGTTCCTAGCAATTGTAACACCATCACATTCAGCTTTCACGGGTCTATCTACCAGAACCTTCCCAATTAGGTGTGTCACTAAGCTGTCGACTCCTAGATTCTGTAACGACCTAAGAATCGCCGAAGATTGAATGTTATTGAAGGCTCTCTCGATGTCCAGGAAGGTCCCTAGAGCGAAGACCTTATTCTCAAGAGAGTTCTCTATTATGCTGACTATAGAGTGGAGAGCCGTTTCAGTTACCCTGCCCTTGATATAGGCATGCTGAGAACTCGATAGTAGATTCTGTGGAAGATTACTTCGAACGTGAATGACCAGTAACCTTTCAAATGTCTTAAAAACAAGGGATGATAGACTGATTGGTCTAAAGTCCTTTTCTTTGACATGAGAGCGTTTGCCCACTTTTGGGATGAAAACCACTTTGGTTTACTTCCAAATGCTAGTAATGACCCCCAGCGTAAGGCAGCCATTGACGATTGCCTCCAACCAACTACAAGATAGATATAGTGCCTCCTGTAGTTGCGCGGGAATTATCCCGTCGGGTCCGGCTGATTTATAGGGCTTAAAGCATCTAATGGCCCATATCAGATTCTTTCTGCTCACTATTGAGCGAACTTTTTCTAAGCTAGGTGAGTTTCCGCCTAGCTCTTCTGGCTGATGACCAGCATTCCTGTCATCGGTGGGAAAGTGGGTATCCAGGAGAAGCGCAAGAGACTCTTCAGACGAATATGTCCACGTTCCATCGTCTTTCATTAGGAACCCTGCACACGGTGGGTTTTTAGCGAGCACGCATCTTAAGCGTGCAGTCTGGTTGGTTCCCTCAATGGATTCACAGAAGTTTCGCAAGGATTTCCGTTTGGCCTTCTTGATTTCACCTTTATATAGATTAAGACTAATCTTGTAAACCACCAATGAGGTTTTTTGTTACCCTTGGCAGCATAATAACCACTGATCCTACAGGACTCATTGAGCGCGTTCCTGCACGCATCAGTAAATTTGCCAACTAGTTCTTCCAGCTCTAGCATATTAGTCGGAAAATTCGGATGATAACCTAAGAGTTTCCTTAGGCGGCCATTGACGATTGCCTCCAACCAACTACAAGATAGGTATAGTGCCTCCTGTAGTTGCGCGGGAATTATCCCGTCGGGTCCGGCTGATTTATAGGGCTTAAAGCATCTAATGGCCCATATCAGATTCTTTCTGCTCACTATTGAGCGAACTTTTTCTAAGCTAGGTGAGTTTCCGCCTAGCTCTTCTGGCTGATGACCAGCATTCCTGTCATCGGTGGGAAAGTGGGTATCCAGGAGAAGCGCAAGAGACTCTTCAGACGAATATGTCCACGTTCCATCGTCTTTCATTAGGAACCCTGCACACGGTGGGTTTTTAGCGAGCACGCATCTTAAGCGTGCAGTCTGGTTGGTTCCCTCAATGGATTCACAGAAGTTTCGCAAGGATTTCCGTTTGGCCTTCTTGATTTCACCTTTATATAGATTAAGACTAATCTTGTAAACCACCAATGAGGTTTTTTGTTACCCTTGGCAGCATAATAACCACTGATCCTACAGGACTCATTGAGCGCGTTCCTGCACGCATCAGTAAATTTGCCAACTAGTTCTTCCAGCTCTAGCATATTAGTCGGAAAATTCGGATGATAACCTAAGAGTTTCCTTAGGCGGCCATTGACGATTGCCTCCAACCAACTACAAGATAGGTATAGTGCCTCCTGTAGTTGCGCGGGAATTATCCCGTCGGGTCCGGCTGATTTATAGGGCTTAAAGCATCTAATGGCCCATATCAGATTCTTTCTGCTCACTATTGAGCGAACTTTTTCTAAGCTAGGTGAGTTTCCGCCTAGCTCTTCTGGCTGATGACCAGCATTCCTGTCATCGGTGGGAAAGTGGGTATCCAGGAGAAGCGCAAGAGACTCTTCAGACGAATATGTCCACGTTCCATCGTCTTTCATTAGGAACCCTGCACACGGTGGGTTTTTAGCGAGCACGCATCTTAAGCGTGCAGTCTGGTTGGTTCCCTCAATGGATTCACAGAAGTTTCGCAAGGATTTCCGTTTGGCCTTCTTGATTTCACCTTTATATAGATTAAGACTAATCTTGTAAACCACCAATGAGGTTTTTTGTTACCCTTGGCAGCATAATAACCACTGATCCTACAGGACTCATTGAGCGCGTTCCTGCACGCATCAGTAAATTTGCCAACTAGTTCTTCCAGCTCTAGCATATTAGTCGGAAAATTCGGATGATAACCTAAGAGTTTCCTTAGGCGGCCACGATAGGCGTTCCAGTCCGTTTTCTATAATTTTTAAAAACTTTCTTTTTCAGAGGTTCGATATTTATGTGGAACTGTAGATATCTATGATCAGAAAATGAGTGATCAGAAAGTACGCTCCAATTGGATACAGTTACATAGTCGTAGCTAAGTAGTAAAGTTAGGTCTAGTACTTCCCCCCTAACCGAAGTTATGAAGGTCGGTTCCTCGCCTTTGTTACATATAGGCAAGGTTTCGCTTATAATGAAATTAAAAAGAGACTCACCTCGATCATTGATGCCGGTACTCGCCCATATTGTGTGGTGCGTGTTGGCGTCGGCACCTATAATGACGCTACAATTCCGTCTTTTTCCCTCCGATACAATATCCCTGACGCACTTCGGAGGGGGTGATTCAATATGGTTGTGCGCCATATACGATGAAACTATCCAAATGTCCCGCTGGCCGTTTTCCAGCGAGAGGCTGATGGCGGTTGTATCGCTATCACTAAAATTCTGCAATAAAAGAGCATTAAATTTGTTTTTAATGAGTATGCAAGATCTTGGCCTACCTGGGGTTGATAGGACGAAGGTCGTGTATCCATTACACCTGATACCACATATACGATCATTGACCGCCCATGGTTCTTGTATCAGGGCCACATCGGCTCCACCCTTCGCAAGATGGAGAATGAGGTTGGCAGATGCTGCCTTACGGCGATGAAGATTTATCTGGAGGACTTTCATCGTCTAGAGGATCTTCAACTCCGGGTACCTCGATCACGGTCGTCTCGTGATCACCCTCGCTAGTGCTGGAGCCATCTCGGAGCCAGGCAGAGCGGCCCCATAGATCAATGATGCTGCCACTGTCGTCATCCAGTAGTGCTTCTTCAGCATCTACCGCCGTTTCAGGATGCTTTCCAGCATTTACAGCTGTGCCTTTCGACTTCGACTCGGCCAGTTTGCCACTCAGCGTATCCACTTTGTATACCCTGAGGGGTACACTCATGAACCCAAACCGAATTTGGCCTTTGGACTCCTCAAGGGGTTAAGGGAATCCTGGTTCAGGACCAAAACTACCTGCCGGGAGGTTCCTACAGGATCCTCAACCCTGACCACCTTCCAATCCTTTGCAGGAATGGAGGGATTGCAGTGGCTGACGATCTTTAGTATCTCCTATTGATTTAGTAGGTGAGTTTGACGGGACCCAAACCCTAGCCCTTGGTCAAGAAGGTATATCCTTTGCATCCACGGCTGTGAGTTTGGCCCTCGGCCAAACCTCACCTACTCGACTCATGGCGGACTTATACAAACGCGCTGCTCATTCATAAGCGCAGCCGATCAGTTTAATACTACCCTGGAATCATCCCGCGTCTTCGCAGATTGGCACAGGGCCAGGGTTGTCGTTTACGATGTCCATGAACACCGTAAGAAGGGCTCCTTCTACAAGGTGCCAGTTATCCTTGGGGATACGTCCATCCTGGGAACCTTCATCCAAGACGCCAATGATTAGCCTGTCCTTCGCGACATCGCTAAAGGACCTGCCGAGCACTGGGTGACTTTATGCCTCTTAGATGAGGTATCAGGTTTAGTATCCACTCTTCGAAAATTATAATTCGGGTATAAACGCACTTTCGTGCCTTTGGCAAAGAAACGAATAATCAATAGTGCACATTCGCGAAAACACCCCCCGTAAAAATCAATGATCTTAATAACAAATTATAAGGTAAAATAATGTAATAAATTTCACAAAGTTATTTAAATTATAATAGCAAGAAAAAATTAAACTTCTTCTTCAGACTCGTCATTAGCTGTGTCATTCAGACAGTCCCTAATACTGGAGTTCTTTTTTAGATTATTACAAAAATGGTGGTGCACTTTCTTTATATATACTTTGTTTCCGAAATAGGGAGCTCTGAATTGTATGCCTTTGGAAGGGCAGATAAGCTGGAAGGCCGACCTCTTCTCTTTTCCATTATAACTTTAACTTACTTTTGGACAATTTTATTCATACTGCAGCCAGCAGCAGGCTTTTGTAAACGAGATTTTTGACGTAGAATACGTCTTACCTTACGGTATGAGGAGTCATGTCAGGTTTTTATTGTTGTAATCTTTATTTCATTGAATTTGAGGAAACGGCTAGATGAATTTTTTTAAAATTTTTTTTGTAGGTAAATGTTTGATATACATTTCATATTGGTTGATATATTTCTAGGATTTTAATTTCTCAAATGAAAATTGTTTAAACACATACACTCAAACATATGTGTGGTGTTTGGTTGAGTGTTTTTGGTTGCTCAACATTGCTTAGGAACATGTATCTAGTAAAAAGTGAAACGAACAGCAAGCTAATGTTGCTTGGCAACATGTATCTAGTAAAATGTGAAACAAACAGTAAGCTAACGTAATAAAGCTTTTTTGCGAAAGCTTCAATAAAGCTGTTGTAACATTAATTTTGAATTGTAAAGCGTAAAGCTTTCACACAACGCTCGAATACTAATGCGAAGACTCGATAAGGTAAACCTTTTTTAATATTAGGGCGGCCCTCTCAACATTCGCAGAACTTATTTCAATAAAAATATTAATTAAAATACATAAATTAAATTAAGTTTAAAAAAATTGAACATAATATTTTTTTTTTAAATGGACTTGAATCAAATGCCGTTGGTAAATATAAAAATTACAGCAGACAGTTGTCCGAGGCCATCGGCCACGGACTGTCCCTGCAGGCTGTGTCAGAGACACGGCCATTAAGTTTAACGTAGAATACGCCATCCGATAAGACAGAAAACATATATAACAATAAATGATAAATAATATAAGCAAATGAATTTATTGTTATATATGTTTTCTGTCTTATCGGATGGCGTATTCTACGTTAAACTTAATGGCCGTGTCTCTGACACAGCCTGCAGGGACAGTCCGTGGCCGAAGGCCTCGGACAACTGTCTGCTGTATTTTTTTATTAAAGGAGTTGATACACTTTTAAAATCAATAAAACCATCAAAAAGGATGGTTTTCACCTCAAAAGGAAAAGGTCAAATTTTAGCTGATCTTATTATTTGCTCCCATCCAGCTGGAACATACACTGGGACATGTTTGGATTTCGTCTCAATTTTAGAGAGGATCGAGTCGGAAACCATCTCCGTATGGCCAGTTTTAAAATACTTGTGGTCCCTTGTTTCCAAACAGGGATGTCTTTTAATAAGCTCCTTGTACATTGTAGAGAAGATAAAGTTTTTTTGTTGTCTACCACAACTATCGGACTTCATGCGAACTTGTTTAGCATGACGTTTAGACATCACAAAGTCGAAAGTGCAGGACGCAATCTCATTGGCCTGTCTGTTTCCATTTGACTCTGTCCACATATAACACATCCTCCTGATTACCTAAGTTGTAAATTGTTAGATTATAAATTGCGTTACTTTTAAGTAAAACATTTGGCCTGCAGGCCCTTTGGGGGTGTTCAGCACAGCTTGCAAATCGAAATTAAATGGGAGAATACTATAATCTTGTCTACTCTTTTGTTTATCTTCATCCCTGGACAGTCTGGTTTTTCGTTTCAAATGTTTATTGTGTATTTCCTGGCCTTCATTTCTTTCCTCTTGTGTCATACTATTGTAAGCTATGCATCTCTTGCATTGATCTTTTTTAGGTTTGAAAAAACTCTGGTTGTATTCTTTAAATGCTACATGAAACGTTTGTAAAGAAACTGAAATCTTGGCATTTTCTATGCATGATAGAGACATTCAAAGTCTGATCTAAATATCTTTTTGATGAAGCTTATCTCGTGTAATGAGACTTAACTGCAGGAAAAGATAAAATGTACTGTCGCAGAAAGTAGTCATCGTCCTTGCTTAACTTATTGTGTGGTTCATGTTTTCCTCTTTTACCTTTGTGCAGTACTCCACCAATAACCATTTTCATTGAACTTCTGATAAGGGCATCAGTTACATTTAGAGTAGCCATAAAAATGTCCCTGCATACAATTTTCTTTAACCCAACATCTGTTGTTAACTTATAACAAAGGGTATAATGTCTTCTTGAGTCAGTTATCTTACGAGTAGTTCTTTTTTTGTCACCTCTTTCAATGTGGTTTTTTTATAAACTGTCGCTGGTCATTTATCGATGGCAGATTTATAAGTCCTAAATGAATAGCTCGTCTGTTAACGTCATTTATAAGATTTCCCCTACGTTATGCAAAAATTTCATATTAAAAATGTAGTACACACACGTGCAGTTTATGGTTCGGATTTTGGCAAAACACTTTTTACAATACCAGTATCGGAAAAACATTTGTTGACTGACATAGGCTTGCACATATAGACTTCAAACAAATGACGTTTATATCTCGACTTGTCATAACGCAGCTTAATGTTTGTAGTATTACATAATGGACATAGACTTGGCATACCACATTCAACCAAAGTAAAGGAAGAATACTCCGTTATAACTATGGTGATGAAGAAGATAACGCATGATGAACTGAAATGGGTAATTTGTGGCGATCTTAATATGGTTAATTAGCTATTAGGACAAAAAAGCAGCTATACCAAATACCCTTGATTTATTTGTTTATCGTATAGCATAGGTAAATTAGATCATTGGACAAGAAAAGGGTTACGTTATACACGCACCTCTTGTGCCACGAGATCATATAATATTGCCACCTCTTCACAGTTATTAAACTTTGTCTGGTGAAACAATACGTAAAATCACTCATTGGTATTAGCTCTTCTTGTAAATTTTGTAAATTATTTGCCTTTTCTCAGCGCATTATTAATTTTATTAAAATGCTACTTAAGTAAGCACTTTTCAATAAATGGGTCATATTTGATGTTTATGCAATAAGTATTGATTTTATCATTATAAAATAATACATTATGAGTGTTTCTTTAAGACCTCAAAATTTTAGCTGAAGAACAGGAGTCTCTTTCGATTTTACCTCATTATTATTTATTTAAATCTTAGACTATCTATATTGTAGGTCTTTCCTCGTGTAAGCCACAATTACACTTCCTGAGTTCTCATCTGATTCCATTGTCAAAAGCCTAGTTATAAACTCGAATGAATGTCATAAATACTGTCTGACCTAATCAGATTCCCAATTACACTACATAATCAAAACTTATGATTGATATACCTTGCCATTTAAACAACCAAAAGCTAAATCATTGGTTGTTGAATAGACTAACCTCTATTGCCATTTAAACAACCAAAAGCAAAAGCATTGGTTGTTGAATAGACTAACCCCTATTCGTACAAAAAATTTAAAAACCGGCAACTCAACGACTTTACAACCAAATCTCAGATGGCAAACAAGATAATATGCGTCACTTTACAACCAAATCTCAGATGGCAAACAATATAAAAATAGAACAGGTTCTCTCAGATGAAAATTCAAAAATATAATTTCAGATCTGCTATTACGTTACCTGACTTTGTTTCAGTTGTTCGACTCAGATGAGAACTCAGATAGTGTAATTATGACTTTAATAATTCTTTTTAGCATCTTAAAAAAACCTGATGATGAAACGTCGAAGCATATTGGAATTAATTTAACTTTTTTAATTTTTATTGTTCACTGTAACCCAAATTGAGGTCTACGAATTTCTTTATACTAAGTACACAAATCAACAAAAATCTCGTCGAGGGATTCCACATTATCAATGTGGAAGTAAACCATTTTACCAATATTTTTTTAATTTTTAGCTTATACGTATGCAGATTGAAACTTAGTCCAACAAAGTTTAGTCCTTAAAACTCTGAACACACTGCAGTCGAAATCTCTCTCTCTTGAGAACATTGCCAAATACCGTATCAATTCAAAAATGTAAAACCCTTTAGATGTAAAATATTTCAAATTTTCTTTGATGTCTCGCCGTCTTGTGGATTATTGGTATATTATTTCTAACAGACATATTAACTATTAAATTAGGAAAAAGCTACATTTAGGTTTATTGAAGCAAACTCGAAAATGATGGCCTGCCCTTCAGCTGAAATCTTTTTTGGTCTGTAAAGAAATATTCGATCAGGGTTTCTGATATCATGTCCATGTAGTTTAATAATTTTGTGGTTTAGTTGAGAACCTAAATCCACTCTCGCAAAGATATAATGATTTGGCGCCAGTCTACTTTTTATTGATTTAATTAGGGGGAGGGGAAAAATGGAGTGTCCCTGTTCACGGTTCCCGAGATATGGGCGTCCAACGTATATCCGGGTTTATATCTTGCATCAGAAATACGATCAGGTCAATATATGTATTGAGGGGAAGATGACGGAAATAGCCTTCGAATGGTTTCAATAAAATTTAATGAGGGCCAATTGCAAAATTTTGATTTTTTGACCTCGCCTTTTTCGTCACAAATGTCGAAATAGCACCTACGTTAAGGTCTGTATAAATGTACATACTTTTATAGACATGACTTTCGGCTTCAATACACAATACAACATGCGCAAATAACCCTTCAAAGACCAGAGATATTCAAGTTTAAACTTTATTAATTATTTTTAAATTTGAATATATTTTGAAATTTAGAGTAAGTGGTCTTTGAAGAGTTATTCACGCATATTATATTTCGTATTAAATGTTAAAGTCTTAATATAGGTCATATTTAGATAAAGTAAAATTTAAAAAAAAAAGCCTGGTCAAAAATCGAAATTTTGAAATTGGTTAATAAAATTAAATTTTTTGGAGCCATTAGGAGGCCATATATTGACCTAATTGGATTACTGATGCGAGAGATATGCCCGGCTATCCGTTGGACCTTTGGAGGCCCATATCTCGAGAACCGTGGACCGCGATGGAGAACAGAATATATTGTTAGACTCGGCGTAAGTAGTTTTAGCGGTTAATTAGATTTTTGTACCGATCACAGAGTTGTCGGTAAAACAGACCTATGGCAATGATTTAAACCATCTTTTTAACTTTTGGAATTTCCCCACATTTTCATACGAAAGAAGTGAAAATTGTTGCTATTTTTTGTGCTGTATGAAATAAATGTATGAAATATGATTATATCTGGGATATATTATAATATATTAGAAATATTAAATTAAGGTGTAAAAGAGCTAACTTTTTTTGTTATGTAGTCAGGCCAATTGAAAAATTGTTCCCAAAAATGCGTCATTAAAATGTTTTTTACCAGTTTTTGTTTAATATTTGGCTTAAACTACAGTTACACCTCCAAGATTATCGCTTTTTCGGGATTATAAATGTCAAGCTCCATAAGAAAAAACTTCGATAATTCCGAAAATACGATAATCTTGGTAGCTGTAAATACCGCTTTATTTGCGAATTTTAAGATTTACCTCCGATTTTCGAATTTTTCTCATTTTTTTGAAATCTGCAACACTGCTACATGCACAGTCCTAAAGATCGTTTTCCTGAAAATCTAACAACCTTATTCATAAAAGGTTCTGAGAGATTTGAAAGACGATTTTGTATGGTAAAGCGTCTCTCAAACCTCTCATAACTTTTTATGAATAAGGCCGTTAGAGTATTCAGAGTAGCACTTCATCATTCAACAACAGAAAAGTTTTAAACGTTTCAATCTGTAATTATTATATATCTCAACCAAAAATCACAATTCTTGTTAAAATGAGATACATTCACTTAATTGTCAATAATCATATAATACAATACATTGATAAACAATAAAACAAAACATTGATTTTCATGATCTATGTCTCGTTGTAATTATTAGATATGTGGATTTACGATAAAGTAATAATATTGAAAACTTTTTGCCGTTTTCGGTTTTAAACGATTTTTTGCCACAATTTTGTTGGTAACTCCGAGAGTATTATTCATAACAAAAGGCACTATAAGCACTATAGGTAATCTCAGCCTTAATTGCACATCTATTTCAACAAAAATCGGATAATGCGTTTTGGAGTTATGATAAATTATGTGGAGAAAGTATCAAAAATTTAAAATTTTATTTAAAAAAAAAGACCCCTATGCATAGAAATTAAAATTTCCACCAATTTCATACTTAAGGGACCATAGTACATCAATATTTTATACTGGTTATACTCATTATAATTTTGACAGTTGGCCTGTGTTATTGATTTCCTCAGTATCAAACGAAAATTTTCAATAGGTCGCGGGTTCAAATCCCACCAGGGGCAAATTTTTTTTAATTCAGATTTTTGTTTATGAAGTAATATTTGTTGAAATATTGTAGCTTGGTTGGTTCATTACATGCTCATTTGATTTTTAATTCTTTTACCAGAGCGGTGACCATGTTTTTAAAATGTTTAATTTATTATTCGGCTTGGAAAATCATATACTGCGTTTCATCAAACAAATGAGACAGTATGTACGTTTTTACTGTTGATTTTTTGTACCAATAAGTCGAGTCATGAATATCAGGGCTGTAGGGTTTGTAAAACGTACAATAAATATATAATTGCGACCTTATATAATTTTGATATAACCCTTTAAAACAAACACATCCATAAAACTTTACTACTGAAAAACTATAATGCATTCGATAACGTAGATAATCACTGTTGTCAACTTTTATTACATGAAAAGCACTAACAGCTCCTTTAAACCCGGTAGAAACGGGTAAAAATAAAATTCGACCACAGCCAAAGCTGTGGCCAAAAGCCAAAACGCAAACATGCGATACATTCAATATGCAGTATCTCTAAATTCTAATATTTGAATACATAGCTCCATTAGTAATTGCTAAAAGTGTATTAAAATTAATAATACAAAAATTCTTCCACCTCTAATTAGCCACGCTTTTCGAATTACAAATTTAAAAAACTATTTATTTTTATGACAAAACAACAATGAACTATGGACTTATTTGAAGAGTGATTCTCGATATATTAACCATATGGAAAAAATAATGTTTTTGTTTTATTCAATACTAGCTGACCCGGCAGACTGTTGTAAGATAAAGTACTTTTTTATTTACATAATTTTGTGCTACATATTTACAAAATTTTGTGCTACAAACCTAAGTTGGGCGAATACAAATCTAATATGAAAGTTTCATCTCATTCGTTCCAGTAGATGCATAGTTTAGGCCGTGCTAACACCGTACATTCATTGTATATATGTTTATGGATATATAAGTAGATACGCAATTTTAAAATATTTTTGATATTTTGTGCTGAATCCAGCATTTAGAACTGGCGTATTTTAACAAACGTGATCGCTGTATTGAGTCACCCATTTTGAATTTCAAAATATGGATAAAATATTCTGTTCCAATACATCAAAACCCCTATAGTAATCTAGTAAGATGACAATAAAAGTGACTTCCATGTTGGATATGCCACTTTGAGTTTTGATAAAATATTTTATAATTAAATTTTATAATTTTCGGAATAAGCACCAAAAACAATGTTTTAAGCACCAAATTGACAACATTGTAGATAAAAAAATAATCCAATGAGTGTTCGAACTCACGGGCGATGTGTTAACACCTTGTTGCTACACGGTACCTGTTCGATTTCTATGAACACAGTCGTAAATGTTACATTGGGAAATAAAAAACAGCGTTCAATCATATGATGACGTTTCATTTAAATAATATTAATACTTAAAATTATTTAAAGACCCAGTGCAAGCACATGTGTCATTATTTTCTTGCTCAATATTTTTTGTTTTATTGCCACAAAAGTCAAAGAATGCAAAGCAACAGACACTTGTACATACATACATACATTGTTATATTCGTACGATATAACCGAAAATCAACATAAAATACTTTTTTAATATTACTCCAAATTAATACTCCAAATTAAAACACTTCAATCTCGGCTCGCCGATATCGGATCGCCTTAATTTTTGGCCTAAACTCTTCGTCGAAACCCGCACTAGCTTTTTAATCCAAAAATTAATAAAATCGCCTATGAATTTCCGGAGAAAATCGCGTGGGAAAATTATATGAAAATCGCCCAATAATCACTTTCAATACCGACTGCCAAGCAACGAACAAACAAACGATGATTTACTCTTACAAACCTAACACTTGCGTATGGATTAAATTTATAGTTTACTGCCCTAGAGGCGCGTGTATAGATGTTAACACATCAAAAAATTAGGCCCTAACACTTCATTAAATATTTTTAATATACACGTCTAGTCTTCAACGAATGTCAACTGGGTGATGGCGTAATGGGTAGGGCATGCGACTACCGTCAGATAAACCTGGTATCGAGTCCCGCTTCGGCTCATCTTACTTTTATTTTAGCAATATTTAATTTTTTTTTAAATCGTTGAGATATGCCACTTTGAGTTTTGATAAAATATTTTATAATTAAATTTTATAATTTTCGGAATAAGCACCAAAAACAAAGTTTTAAGCACCAAATTGACAACATTGTAGATAAAAAAAAATTTGGCCCTAACACTTCATTAAATATTTTTAATATACACGTCTAGTCTTCAAGGAATGTCGACTCGGTGATGGCGTAATGGGTAGGGCATGCGACTACCGTCAGATAAGCCTGCTATCGAGTCCCGCTTCGGCTCATCTTACTTTTATTTTAGCAATATTTATTTTTTTTTTAAATCGTTGATATAAAAAGCTCTGTTTTTTTAAAACAATAGAATAAAAAAAATCCAATGAGTGTACAAAAAGGAATGTAATTGTTTGGTAGCATTGATAACTGTCAATCAATGAATTTGTAGGCGAAAAGCTTGATGCCGTATTAGATAATTCACAATTCACCGGAAAATGATATTTTAGTTTTATTTTGGTGAGAAAAGTCCACAGTGAACGTAAAAGTGGTGAACTTAATTTAGCTTTTGTAAAAAAGCTTTTAGTTTTTTTGTTTAATTACAAGGTATGGTCTAGCAGTAGACTTTGTTGTTTTCGGCAGCAACAACAAGCATTTTGTGTTTACTTCACACACTTAAGTATGTATACCAACAACACAGCAATACAAAAAAGTACAAAAACAAAGTACATACGTATATACATATGATGAGTTTAACAACTTAAATGAATGCTATGAACAAAATGAAACCAGCTGCTCAAACGATTTTACCTTCTCGTAATTTTACCATATGTGAAAGATAATAGAAAACCTTAGAAGGTGAAATATAAATGTTTGATTTAACAGTCAATAGAAATTTTCGAGATGGCGCACAAATGGTGGAATAGGGTAAATTTCCTTGATAATAACAACTGTTTAACCATTCTTTTTTCCCTTTGATATTATGAAAAAATATCAAATGCAATGTGCCTTTCTATTATCTATATTTTATTTTAAATTCAAACAGAATATAAGTACCAGTGGCTTTTGTGTGTTTTTTTTTGTCGTATTCTATTGAAAATGGGCGTTCAAAAAGAGCTTTTGCCGTGTGGTGAAAATGGTGAATATTCGGGTGGTGAATATTTTCTATTATCGTTGTGCTTTTACAAGAGGAGCCATCTACATGTGAAAGCTGGTAATTATTAAGTTACAAGAGATCATGTAACTAGTTAAAAACCACGATTATAAACACTCCCAGCATGAGCTCTCCGTAGGCCAATCGGTAGAGAGCTGAGCAAGTGTTGCGTTGCGCATGGGTTCGATTCCTCGTGCAGGTTGTTTAGTTAAAAATAATAAATCCACCAATTCGTTGGTGGAATGGGAATGAATGAAGTGATGATGGATGGAATTTAAGCAATTAGTGTGTAGTTTGTCATCTTTGTCAAATGGGTGGCCTGCACCCGGGAGGTTGTCCAGAGGGGGGGGTGGTTGGTGGGTGCAGTTGTAGTGAGTGAAGAAGAAGGTTAGGGGGCGGTAGGAATTGAGGAAGAACCGAGGAGGTGGCGGAGAGGGGGAGGGAGAAGAAAAGAAAGGAGGAGAGTTGTGGGGGGTGTGAGGTGCCAAGAGTGGGAAGAAGGTGAAGTAGGAGAAAAATGTGATATTTTGGACGCGAGAAACGATTCTCGCGTCCAAAATATCACATTTTTCTCCTACTTCACCTTCTTCCCACTCTTGCCTTATAAGAAGCGATATTAACCGAGTAACGCATATACAATAATTATTTTGTAAATTCAAAAAAAAATTAATATAAAATTTTAAATTTTATTCATTTCTCCCCACGTTTGTGAAAAATTCAGTACAAATATTGCCCCACCTTTGTAGAAAATTATACAATTAATTTATTAATCTGCCCCACGTTTGTAAAAAATACATATTTAATTTATTAATGTTTCCCCACGTTTGTAAAAAATTAAAAATAAATTTATTAAACTTCTGCCCACGTTTGTAAAAAAATAATATAAATATTTATAATATTTCCCCACGTTTGTAAAAAATTAAATAATACTTTTATTAATGTTTGCCCACGTTTGTGAAAAATAAATGTAAGAATTTAACTTCTTCGAAATTGTTACCTTTTGATGAGATTGAATGTATATTTGCATAACTTCTTAGGCACGTTCACCACGAATACGTCTGGCCAATTGGATGTCCTTTGGCATGATAGTGACACGCTTGGCATGGATAGCGCACAAGTTGGTATCTTCGAAAAGACCAACCAAGTAGGCTTCGCTAGCCTCTTGCAATGCCATAACAGCAGAGCTCTGGAAACGCAAATCTGTTTTGAAATCTTGAGCGATTTCACGTACCAAACGTTGGAAGGGCAATTTGCGGATCAGCAACTCAGTACTTTTTTGGTAACGACGGATTTCACGCAAAGCAACGGTACCAGGGCGATAACGATGTGGCTTCTTAACACCACCAGTGGCTGGGGCACTCTTGCGAGCAGCCTTAGTAGCCAATTGTTTACGTGGTGCTTTGCCACCAGTCGATTTACGGGCAGTTTGCTTAGTACGAGCCATTTTTCACTTTTCACTTCACTTTAGCACAATATGAACACAGACACTGTCAACACTGTAATAGTGGATTCGAAAAGAGGATACCGACTTATATAGAAAAATTCTACCGATCGTATAGGGGTGTGTTGGCACATTAATACTCAGAGTATAGACGACAATGCTACGAATACTAACCGAATACACACACACATATATCTAAACAACCAATGAGAACGCTTCAATGCGTTTGAAATAGCTGTGGATTTGGTATAAATATGAGAGGTCTTGTTGCGGCCAAGCATTAGTTCTTGTGCTGCATTCGTGAAGTGTTAAGTGAAATAAAAAAAAGTGAATAAAAATGACTGGTCGTGGTAAAGGTGGTAAAGGCTTGGGAAAAGGTGGCGCTAAACGTCATCGCAAAGTTTTGCGTGATAACATCCAAGGTATCACCAAACCAGCCATCCGTCGTTTGGCTCGCCGTGGCGGTGTAAAACGTATTTCTGGATTGATCTACGAAGAAACCCGTGGTGTTCTGAAAGTGTTTTTGGAAAACGTTATTCGTGATGCCGTCACATATACTGAACACGCCAAGCGCAAAACTGTCACCGCTATGGATGTTGTATATGCTTTGAAGAGACAAGGCCGCACTTTGTACGGTTTCGGCGGTTAAATTAATTTTTGACGTCTGATGGAAAAATAACTGTTTAACATCTTTAAAACAAAAAACCAATCGGTCCTTTTCAGGACCACAAAATATATTATAAAAGAGATTTTATTATTTTTCAAATACATGCAATATATTTACCCATTAGTTTTAGTACAGCTGTGTTTTATAATCATCGAATGAATAACTTTACTCCAACATACGTTAGCGTCCTTTTGTCTCTCTCTCTCTCTGTTTGGTGAGTGTTCATCATGTATACAAAGCATAGCAACACACACACACACAAGCGTTCCCGCTTTTATTTCTCACTGTCGATGAATACTCATTTAGCCGACGATTTTAGTCAACGATTTAAAAAGTAAAACATTTATCGTATTAATTTTTGCGTCAGTTGTAAAATCACAGTGACTTAGAATGAGTTATTTTTCGGATTTGACTTTACATAAAGCGAATTGAAATAGAATTGAAGAAACTTTTTTCAGCTAAAATATTTTCTTTATTCGATAAATGTTAGGAGTAAAATATTTTCTTTATTCGATAAATGTTAGGATTAGCTAAGGTTTGAATACATATTTGGTCTCTTTTGAAATTTTTTTTGTCGTCCTGAAAAGGACGGATTGTTTCGAATTAGTACGATGGTCTGTAGTTTCTTTGATTTTCATTATTTTCTTGAAATAATTTAAGCCTTCTTTTCGGTCTTCTTGGGCAAAAGTACAGCCTGGATGTTTGGCAATACACCACCTTGAGCAATGGTGACACCAGACAACAATTTGTTCAATTCTTCGTCATTACGGATAGCCAATTGCAAATGACGGGGAATGATTCTCGTCTTCTTATTATCACGAGCGGCGTTGCCAGCCAACTCAAGAACTTCAGCGGCCAAATACTCCATAACGGCAGCTAAATACACAGGAGCACCGGCACCAACACGTTCAGCATAGTTGCCTTTGCGCAACAGACGATGGATACGACCGACGGGGAATTGCAGACCAGCACGATTGGAACGGGACTTTGCCTTTCCCTTAACTTTGCCACCTTTACCACGACCAGACATTTTCACTTTTTAATTTCACTGTTTAACACTTCACTGCAAAGACACAAATGTATAAATTTTGGATGTAAACGTCACTATTTATAGTTTCTGTCTGAGCCGTTTCTCGCACATGAGGGTTGTTCTGCTTAACCGTGAGTAGTCTCTCTCTCGTTGATATTCGTGCACACAAAATTGTAGATAACCGACCAGAAACGCGGGCAAACGTATTATTGTGAAAAAGTGTTTGAAGTGTTTGTGTGCAACTAAGTAAAAGTGAAAAATGCCTCCTAAAACCAGTGGTAAAGCAGCTAAAAAGGCCGGCAAAGCCCAGAAGAACATCACCAAGAGTGATAAGCAAAAGAAACGCAAGAGGAAGGAAAGTTACGCTATCTACATCTACAAAGTGTTGAAGCAAGTACATCCCGATACTGGTATTTCATCAAAGGCCATGAGTATCATGAACAGTTTTGTTAATGATATCTTTGAACGTATTGCCGCTGAGGCCTCTCGTTTGGCTCACTACAACAAGCGTTCAACCATCACCAGTCGGGAAATTCAAACTGCTGTCCGTCTTTTGTTGCCCGGTGAATTGGCTAAGCATGCTGTCAGTGAAGGTACCAAGGCTGTCACCAAATACACCAGCTCTAAGTAAATATGCTGCCTGATTTCATTCATCTAACGTGTTACAAAATCCCTAAAAGGCCCTTTTCAGGGCCACAACAAAAATTATAAAAGAGATTTTATTCCTTTTAAACACTAAAAAAAAATCATCATTTTAGCTAAATAAACATATTACAAAAATTTGTGACTTTGTTTTTGCCGTCGGCAAATTGGAAATTGCACACATTTCATCTTCATAGTCGCATGGTTTCCTATTGTCGAATGGTTTCCAATTGCCGTCAGAAAATTGAGAATTTGTTTGGTTTTGCCAAGCAAAATTTTTATTATAATTTTTTACGAAGACTTTTTTTGTACACTGTCGAAATAAATGAATTGTTCGAAATTTTCATTTCATTCGAATCAACAGTGAAAACAAAACGTTTTCGTACAAAATATTTATTCGATTTTGCCGTCGGCAAATTGAACATTTCATATATTTTATTTCCGTAGAGAATGTAATAGTCATTTGTTTTCCTGTTGCCGTCATAAAATTTATCAATTTTGCTGTTTTACCAAAGCTAGTGTATTTTATAAATTTTCTGCGTAAACTTTTGTTCTACACTGTCGATATAAATGAAATGTTCGAAATTTTCAATTCATTCGAATCAACAATGAACACAAAAAGTTTTCGTAGAAAATTTTTAATTCGATTTTGCCGACGGAAAATTTAAAATTTCATATATTTCATTTCCATAGAGAATGTAATAACCGCATGATTTCCTATTGCCATCAGAAAATTTATCATTTTTGCTGTTTTACCAAATCTACAGTATTTTATACATTTGCAGTGTAAACTTTTGTTCTACACTGTCGATACAAATGAATTGTTCGAAATTTTCATTTCATTCCTATCGATCGACAGTGTGGAAAAAAAGTGTTTGTAGAAAATTTCATTTTCATAAAGAATGCTGTAATAGTGTCATTTTTTCGCATTGCCGTCGGTAAATTAACAAATTTGCCAATAAGCAAATAAACACATAATCGTTTGAATCGTAAAATTATTTCTCTTTTTGTAAAATAATTTGTAGCCCTGAAAAGGGCTTTTGATATAATACTTTCGAATATCGAAAAAATCATTATGTAAGTAATTTTTGGAAAAATTACTTCTTAGCGGCGGCCTTTTTGGCAGCTGGCTTCTTTGCTGGAGCAGCTTTTTTGGGTTTAGCAGCAGCTGCGCTTTTTGCCTTAGGTGCCTTTGGTTTGGTTGCTGATTTGGCGGCAGTTTTAACTGGTTTTGCCTTAACGGTGCCGGTCTTTTTGGCGGTTTTTGCCTTTGCCTTTTCTGTCTTCTTCTTTTCGGCGGTTTTCTTGGCAGCAGATGGTTTTTTTGCAGCCACTTTCTTTTCACCGGTGGCTTTAGCTTTCTTGGGAGCAACTGCCTTCTTCTTTTTGTCACCAGCGGGTTTTGTCTTCTTGACAGCGGTTTTTGCTTTGGGTTCTTTGGAAGCAGCAGGCGACAATTTAAATGAACCAGAAGCACCCTTACCTTTGGTTTGAATAAGTTTTCCACTGGCAACGGCGGTCTTCAAGTATTTCTTGATGAAAGGAGCCAACTTTTGAGCATCTACTTTGTACGTGCTGGCAAGATATTTCTTGATGGCAGGAAGAGATGAACCACCACGTTCTTTCAATGCTTTGATGGCAGCATCGACCATTTGTTGGGTTGGTGGATGAGAAGGAGCTGATGGCTTCTTTGCCTTAGCAGCCTTCTTTGGTGTTTTTTTCTCGGCAGCTGGAGTAGCAGCAACAGGAGAGGCGGTAGTTTCAACGGCAGCAGAGTCAGACATTTTCACTGTTTTAAAATTTCACGTTTTACACTTATAGTTTGCGTATTGGAATTTTTCAATTCAATTCAATTCAATTCAATTCATTTATTGGCCCTAAAATTCAATGACAAAAAGTTTCTTAAAGATAACTTAAATCTATCCTTACGTATTTCCCTACATTTAATAATTTTTACAGGACTATATACTTCACACTACCTTAAGTTGTAGAAACTACATACAAAACAATCGTAACGAAAAAACTAAACAGTCTACTGCCCACTAGAGGCTTCCCCAAAAAAGGACTATTAAAAAGGGGAGAGTTCAACAAACTAACTACTAAAACTTAAATTACTAATATACAAACTACTATTTACAAATATTTACACTATATACATATTTACAACCCTACCTACGGTAAGAGGTGCCACTACTGGTCCGTAATATACACTATGTCGTCCAGGTCAAAAGATCCTATCCTCCTATGATAGAATAGGAGCTTGTCATCAACGAAGAGGAGTCCGCCTCTATCCAAGGTCGCGAGGCCAACCGGCGGCCTATACCCTAACTCAAGAAGTCGCTCCAGGCGCTCGTCCTGGACCAAACTCTTCTCGACCAGTCCATTTTCCAGAAAGGATGCCCTTTCTAGAAATTTTAGTGCCCCTTTAACAAGGTACACGTCTATCCTGTCAAAGTCGGCCTTCCTGTACAGCGTAGCACAGGATGGCCTTCTAACCGAACCATCGTCGGCTATCCTCATTTGTAAGCCCAAGCAGCTCATGAGGATACGTCTTTCCCATCTCCTAAGTTTCTCCATCTGGCTGGAAGATATTCCAAACCATACAGGGAACGCATAGGCAATAATGGGTCTTATGATCTGACGGTAGATCAAAAGTTTCACCTCGGTCGAAAGGCCTCCACGGCAACGTAGCGTGTGGAGGTAAATGCCGAAAATTGCCTTCACCTTGGCCAAAATGTGGTCAATGTGTCGGTAAAATTCAAAGTTCGTACGGAATATGACACCTAGGTACTTAAATCCGTCCGCGATCCTGATCACGCGGCCCCCAACCTGTAGGCTGGGTACGAACGCTCTAGCATTAGGGAACAGAAGGGTGCGTTTCCCCTTGAATATCATTCCCTCGCATTTGTCAACGTTAAGCGTGAGTTTCCACCTGTCGAAATATGCCGACAAAACCTCCAGGTACTCGTTGACCCTGGAGTTGGTGGTCTCAGCCTTTGGGCCCGATATGGCCACAAGAATATCATCCGCATATACCAGCAAGAGCCCACCGTCGGGTGGTTGTGGTATGTCGCTTACGAAGATATTGTATAGCATAGGTCCCAGGAGCGAACCCTGGGGAACCCCTGCTATAACATCCCTCACACTTGAGTACGCTTCCCCTACTCTTGTACGGAATTTGCGTCCCTTCAAGAAGTTGGCCACCATACGACAGGTGTCCTTATCGAATCCAAAATCTATCATTTTGGAAACGATTCCGGCTTGCCAGACCGAGTCGAAAGCCTTGGCGAAGTCAAGGCTTACAGCAATCGTCGCGTGTCTCCTGTTCAACGCTCGCGTCACATAGTCCCCGAAGACCATGAGCGCATGTGAGGTTGAGTGTCCTCGCCGAAAACCAAATTGGTTGTCCTTGAGGACCCTTTTATCCTCTGCCGTACCCCTGACCCTTGACAATATAAAGTACTCAAAGAGTTTGCCAAGGGATGGTAATAGGGATATCGGCCTATAACTCGCACACCGCCTGGGATCTGCCCCCGGTTTTGGGATAGGAACCGTTACCGCTTCCTTCCACGCCACCGGGAAATACCCCAGGTTTAGGCAGTGATTAAATAACACTGCCAAGAAGCTCCAAATAGCGGCATTAATCCGCTTTAGAACCACTTCCGGGACTCCGTCAAGTCCACAGGATCTACGGTTCCTTCTCGTTCGTAGTGCTTCGCCGACTTCAGCAGGCTTAATAAAGCCATGCTCCCGCCAGCTATCGCACTCCGTGCCCAATGTTCCATCTGCTGTGATATCTGGTCCGAATATCACAGCTGGCCCATCATAAGCTAATCGCGCTGTCTCGTTGTCAATTTCGTCCGATACATCGTTAGTCACCGGGAGAAGTCCCTGAATGTAGTCAGCAAGGTGATTAGCCTTACTTTCATTGACTACAATCAGTGCGTCATTTTCGTCCAGTAGATCAGGCAAGGGGCGTCTAGCCCCAATTCCCGTTGCCGTCTTAACTCGTCTAAATGTCTGGCTGTTGACCACAATCTTGCGTAGATTGTCAGCCCTCGTTCGCTGCTCAAACTCGTATATGGATCCCTGGATGATCCTGTCGAGATTGCGTATCACGGCACGCACCGTCATCGCCCTGCCAGGATCACCAGTCCTGTCAGCTATCCTCCTAAGACGCTTCTTTTCACGTATAAAATCCAGGATATACGCTGGAAGACGTCGAAGTGCCCTCGGCCCAGTTGGCACCCTGGGTGTTGAGGCCTCAATAGCTCCTCTGAAAGCCATGCCCACAGATTCGACACACGAGTCGATCTCTGAGCATGTAATATTTTGGTTGATCGGGAGTTCGCTCCCGGTCAATCCGTCCGCGAGTACCCGGTTGAATCGCCGTCGATCCATCCGGTCATAGTCAAAATACTCCTGGCGCTCCAGTTGTTCGAAGTCGCCCCGCTCCAGTATCAGCTCCACGGCCCTATGGTCCGAGTTGCAGTCAAATGTCCTCAATCCGTTACCCCCATTGTCACGATATGTCACCCCCGAGGAGACCATGAAAAGGTCGATAAACGTCGCCGATGTGGTGCCTATCCTAGTAGGACCGCTAGTTGGCACCACCGAAATGTCAGGGCATCCGGTCAAAAAGTCCCAAATAACCCTGCCCCTAGCGTCAGTTCTGTCGCCCCCCCAGCTAGCATGTTTAGCATTAAGGTCAGCTCCTATCACCAAATCCCCTTGACTAGCTAGGGCCCTAATTGGCTCTAGTTGTGCAATGTCAAGGGTGTCCTGAGGTCTGAGATACATCGACACTACCGTTAGTGTCGATCCGTCCCCCCTGCGAATACGCACGCACGTATTTTCGATCGATCCGAGGGCCAGTACCACCTTTTCGTGGCAAATATTGTCCCTCACGAAAACCGCGGTACCTCCTCCGCGGCGTTCGTGTCTATTCTGTCGGTGAACAGCAAACCCACCGAAACTCAACTTGTGAGTCGCAGAAAGTCTGTGCTCAGCTACAAGAACTATGTCCGGTTTCTGCCCGTCCATAAACACTTTAAAGCAATGTCTCCTGTGAAGTGACACAAGGGAGTTTACATTAGCGAAAATGCACTTGACTTGTCTAGTCATTGCGCATTGAATAGAAAAAGCCCATCAGCGCATGGGCTCGCTCAGTATCGTTAGAGAGTCTAACATAATCGCCAGTGAAGCGATCCAGTTTGGTAATGCAGGACACTAAATTCCTGCCGAATATACGACGACAATCTTCGTCTATCATGCCAAATCCGGCCGCAGGTCCCATTGGAGTAAATCCAGTGCGAGCTGCGGGTTTAGTAGGTGCCTTCGGGGCGGCACCTGCAGGTCGTGGTCCTGTCGCAGAAGCGTAGGACACTCCCTTAACTACTCCCCCACTGTTTTGTGGGAAGGAGCGCACAACTTTTGTGCTCTGCAATTTCGCCCGCTTGGCGAGAATCGCGTGGCGCGTCGGGCAGTCCTTTGAACTAGCCACATGGCCGTCAACTTGACAGTTGGCGCATTTCAGCGTGTAGCCTACTACACGCGTTACTACACCCGTGACTGGGTCAGTAGTAGGTACCATTTGTACCTCCACTTCCTTGGAAGGGATTGTACAGTTGGCAGGGCCATGGTTACCACTGCACTTGACACACCGGAATGGCATGCCGCAGTTGGTCGACACATGACCGAAGCGTTGGCAGTTATGGCACTGCGTTACGCGCTTCTTCCGGTCCTTACGGATTGTCACGCGACAATTAAGGATACCCTTCACCTTGTAGAATCCTTCGACGTCGGATTCTCTGGTCAGGTGAAGGAGCCACTTATCACGGCCAAGCTTGGTCACACGCTGGACACTCAGCTTTAGTGGCATTGCCTCGAGATACGCTCTGAGGTCATTCTCGTCGTACGAGTCAGAAAGCCCGCACACAACCACCGAAAAGGGGGTCAGTCCTTTCGGGGTGTAGGTGTAAAAGTTGAACTTTTGTTCAACTAACATCACCTTCAATTTGTCGTAATCCTCAATCGTGAGGACACCCAAATTGGTAATATTCCCGTTAACCAGTCTTAACGTAAAGTTATTATGACCCAATGTAGCCCTAACCTTGTCAGTCACTACCTTCACATTTGCGTCATAAATGGTCAATATAGGCACTCTCTTACCTTTAGAATTAGTTTTCTTCGGACGAACGCTGCTTTCCGCTGTTGGCTTCTGCGCCTTCAGGTTGGTTGCAGCTTTGGGGCCCTTTGCCCCCTTGCTCGTCTTCTTTTTCTTCTCCAACAGTGCCGGCTTTGCACTGTTCTTCTGCGCTGGCGGTGCGCAGGAGACATCCACTCGTGCTGGCGTGCATCGAGTCTTCTGTGCTGGCGGTGCACAGGATACATCCTTCATAAGGGTCTCGTCATACTCAGAGTCCATATCTGAGTCGGAGTCCTCTACCGGCAGGTCCTCACCCTGCTGTTGATTGAATTCGGCATTGGGTTGCCGAGTCTTCTCGAGTTCATTCTTGAAATACTCCAAGTTGCGCTGCAGCTCCGCGCACTGCGCCATCAACTCGTTATATTTCTTTTCGAGGACAGTGTTCTTGCGGACTGCCTCTCGAAATTCATCACGGGATACCACCTCTTCGTCCCGTCCTCTCTTCATACCGGCCACACTATCCATTGCTGAATATTGTACCGGTTTCTTACGTACCAATATACACCAGTCTCCTACGGGCTGGTATTTGGCACAGAAGTTGAACTTTGTGTCCACTGATTATGAATCAACTGCTCGATGTTGAATTCTGTGTCGATACAAAAAAAAAGTCGTACGACTTTTCAAAACTTGTGTTTTTGGGTGTTTACACGATCACACTTTTTCGTGCGATTTTTCCCAAAATTATTTTTGTATTTTTACAAAAGTCACGGGGATGCAATTTTTATAAAAATTTTCTCAATTTTTGAGTCCTTTCTCACTTTTTTCTAAAAATTTCCGAAAAAATTTTTTTTTTCATTTGCCGACGGCAAAATCACAAAAAATTATCCTTTTCGGTCCTTTTCAAAATTTTTTCCACTTTTCCACTTTGGTTATTTTTCCACTTTTTAATTTCACTGTTTAACACTTCACTGCAAATACACAAAATCGTATCTCGTATTCGTATACGTCGTCGTATTGGAATTTTTGCTTTTTGGTGACTACTTCGAAAAGATGAGAAGTGCATAGGAGGCTCTATGACATTTTTTACAAAAATTGTGTGGAAGCGTGTAGAAAATTTAACAAAAGTTTTCGTAGAATTTTCTCTTTGGCGCTAATACGGGCCAAGTTTTTGTTAAAACTTTTTTCCAAATATCTTCTATAGATATACAGCTATCTGGTAAAGTATATTGTTTAAAATTTCATTCCACCGTCTACTTGCTATACACTTTTTAGTTGACAGATTGTAAAAATCTCAGTATGAATTTCCAACTAAATTGATAAAATTTAAGAATTTTTGTTAATTTTTTTAAAATAAAAGTATGCTATAATGAAATTGTATATGTTTTCTTTAGAATCATCAAACAATTTCATCTCAAATATTAGTGGAAATGCGATAAAAATGCCTCCAAGTATATACCCTATGACCGTATAATTTTCCCATATTGCTACATTTTCCATGGAATAAAATTTATTTCAGTAATTGTTTAAAAAAACTTAAATATATTAAAGCTTTTATAAAATTTACTTTAATTTAAATAAAAATGCAATCCTTTTCATAAAAAACATTACAAATTTCGATAAATTCTGTGGTTTCTATTTCTCTGTATATACATCTTTAGTACTACCTTCGAATGAGTACACACAAGAATGAAGGTAAATTTTTGTACAAATTCATGTCGATTTTATATTGTTATTATTGCAATTTGTAAAACTTTTCTATACGAAAACATGTTTAGGATTTCTTTTAGTAAAATATTTACTTATTTCTATAAAAAAAATTAAACAAAATCTTTAGTTTTTCAACATATTTCGATAATATAAATTCTATTTGATAGCATAGGTGTGTAACCCATACTGAAATGTTCAAATTATCCAAAACCAATCACTAATCTTGTTTTATAGATTGATGAATATGAAATATAAAACATTTTAACAAAATGCTGTTAAATTATTAAGCGTGTTGCAAAAAAAGGTATGTTCAATAAATGAAAACTTAAAAGAGACAGAGAGAAAATTGGTAAAAATCGAACAATACAAACTTCAAACGAACTCAAAAGAGAATTGGAAAAATAACTTCAAACAAAGCGTTATTACACATTTTTTACCTAAACTTTCTTTGTACACTGTCGTTATAAACTATAATTTCGAAATTTCATTTCATTCCTACCGACAGTGAACTCAAAAATGTATTTTGCTAAATAATTTTAAAATTTTAGAACATAAATTGGAAATAAGAGGCAAATAATTCAAAAGCAAAAAAAATACAATAGTATGAAATAACAGACTATTTTCGCCTCAAATTCTTCAGAATAAAACATCTAAAATGGTCAAAATGCAAAACGAACATTTATTAATTTTTATTGAAACTATCATTTCTTTATTTATTATCTCTCTCTCAGCCAGTTTCAAAAATGTCCACATAGTAAATTACTCGCCTAAAAAAAAAATAATTAATTCAAGTGTCAAAATCCAAATATTATCTTTTTTCATAAATTATTTGTGGTCCTGAAAAGGACCGATTGTTTTTGTATGTAAAAATGTTAGTTTGATTTGATATTTGCATAACTTCTTAGGCACGTTCACCACGAATACGTCTGGCCAATTGGATGTCCTTTGGCATGATAGTGACACGCTTGGCATGGATAGCGCACAAGTTGGTATCTTCGAAAAGACCAACCAAGTAGGCTTCGCTAGCCTCTTGCAATGCCATAACAGCAGAGCTCTGGAAACGCAAATCTGTTTTGAAATCTTGAGCGATTTCACGTACCAAACGTTGGAAGGGCAATTTGCGGATCAGCAACTCAGTACTTTTTTGGTAACGACGGATTTCACGCAAAGCAACGGTACCAGGGCGATAACGATGTGGCTTCTTAACACCACCAGTGGCTGGGGCACTCTTGCGAGCAGCCTTAGTAGCCAATTGTTTACGTGGTGCTTTGCCACCAGTCGATTTACGGGCAGTTTGCTTAGTACGAGCCATTTTTCACTTTTCACTTCACTTTAGCACAATATGAACACAGACACTGTCAACACTGTAATAGTGGATTCGAAAAGAGGATACCGACTTATATAGAAAAATTCTACCGATCGTATAGGGGTGTGTTGGCACATTAATACTCAGAGTATAGACGACAATGCTACGAATACTAACCGAATACACACACACATATATCTAAACAACCAATGAGAACGCTTCAATGCGTTTGAAATAGCTGTGGATTTGGTATAAATATGAGAGGTCTTGTTGCGGCCAAGCATTAGTTCTTGTGCTGCATTCGTGAAGTGTTAAGTGAAATAAAAAAAAGTGAATAAAAATGACTGGTCGTGGTAAAGGTGGTAAAGGCTTGGGAAAAGGTGGCGCTAAACGTCATCGCAAAGTTTTGCGTGATAACATCCAAGGTATCACCAAACCAGCCATCCGTCGTTTGGCTCGCCGTGGCGGTGTAAAACGTATTTCTGGATTGATCTACGAAGAAACCCGTGGTGTTCTGAAAGTGTTTTTGGAAAACGTTATTCGTGATGCCGTCACATATACTGAACACGCCAAGCGCAAAACTGTCACCGCTATGGATGTTGTATATGCTTTGAAGAGACAAGGCCGCACTTTGTACGGTTTCGGCGGTTAAATTAATTTTTGACGTCTGATGGAAAAATAACTGTTTAACATCTTTAAAACAAAAAACCAATCGGTCCTTTTCAGGACCACAAAATATATTATAAAAGAGATTTTATTATTTTTCAAATACATGCAATATATTTACCCATTAGTTTTAGTACAGCTGTGTTTTATAATCATCGAATGAATAACTTTACTCCAACATACGTTAGCGTCCTTTTGTCTCTCTCTCTCTCTGTTTGGTGAGTGTTCATCATGTATACAAAGCATAGCAACACACACACACACAAGCGTTCCCGCTTTTATTTCTCACTGTCGATGAATACTCATTTAGCCGACGATTTTAGTCAACGATTTAAAAAGTAAAACATTTATCGTATTAATTTTTGCGTCAGTTGTAAAATCACAGTGACTTAGAATGAGTTATTTTTCGGATTTGACTTTACATAAAGCGAATTGAAATAGAATTGAAGAAACTTTTTTCAGCTAAAATATTTTCTTTATTCGATAAATGTTAGGAGTAAAATATTTTCTTTATTCGATAAATGTTAGGATTAGCTAAGGTTTGAATACATATTTGGTCTCTTTTGAAATTTTTTTTGTCGTCCTGAAAAGGACGGATTGTTTCGAATTAGTACGATGGTCTGTAGTTTCTTTGATTTTCATTATTTTCTTGAAATAATTTAAGCCTTCTTTTCGGTCTTCTTGGGCAAAAGTACAGCCTGGATGTTTGGCAATACACCACCTTGAGCAATGGTGACACCAGACAACAATTTGTTCAATTCTTCGTCATTACGGATAGCCAATTGCAAATGACGGGGAATGATTCTCGTCTTCTTATTATCACGAGCGGCGTTGCCAGCCAACTCAAGAACTTCAGCGGCCAAATACTCCATAACGGCAGCTAAATACACAGGAGCACCGGCACCAACACGTTCAGCATAGTTGCCTTTGCGCAACAGACGATGGATACGACCGACGGGGAATTGCAGACCAGCACGATTGGAACGGGACTTTGCCTTTCCCTTAACTTTGCCACCTTTACCACGACCAGACATTTTCACTTTTTAATTTCACTGTTTAACACTTCACTGCAAAGACACAAATGTATAAATTTTGGATGTAAACGTCACTATTTATAGTTTCTGTCTGAGCCGTTTCTCGCACATGAGGGTTGTTCTGCTTAACCGTGAGTAGTCTCTCTCTCGTTGATATTCGTGCACACAAAATTGTAGATAACCGACCAGAAACGCGGGCAAACGTATTATTGTGAAAAAGTGTTTGAAGTGTTTGTGTGCAACTAAGTAAAAGTGAAAAATGCCTCCTAAAACCAGTGGTAAAGCAGCTAAAAAGGCCGGCAAAGCCCAGAAGAACATCACCAAGAGTGATAAGCAAAAGAAACGCAAGAGGAAGGAAAGTTACGCTATCTACATCTACAAAGTGTTGAAGCAAGTACATCCCGATACTGGTATTTCATCAAAGGCCATGAGTATCATGAACAGTTTTGTTAATGATATCTTTGAACGTATTGCCGCTGAGGCCTCTCGTTTGGCTCACTACAACAAGCGTTCAACCATCACCAGTCGGGAAATTCAAACTGCTGTCCGTCTTTTGTTGCCCGGTGAATTGGCTAAGCATGCTGTCAGTGAAGGTACCAAGGCTGTCACCAAATACACCAGCTCTAAGTAAATATGCTGCCTGATTTCATTCATCTAACGTGTTACAAAATCCCTAAAAGGCCCTTTTCAGGGCCACAACAAAAATTATAAAAGAGATTTTATTCCTTTTAAACACTAAAAAAAAATCATCATTTTAGCTAAATAAACATATTACAAAAATTTGTGACTTTGTTTTTGCCGTCGGCAAATTGGAAATTGCACACATTTCATCTTCATAGTCGCATGGTTTCCTATTGTCGAATGGTTTCCAATTGCCGTCAGAAAATTGAGAATTTGTTTGGTTTTGCCAAGCAAAATTTTTATTATAATTTTTTACGAAGACTTTTTTTGTACACTGTCGAAATAAATGAATTGTTCGAAATTTTCATTTCATTCGAATCAACAGTGAAAACAAAACGTTTTCGTACAAAATATTTATTCGATTTTGCCGTCGGCAAATTGAACATTTCATATATTTTATTTCCGTAGAGAATGTAATAGTCATTTGTTTTCCTGTTGCCGTCATAAAATTTATCAATTTTGCTGTTTTACCAAAGCTAGTGTATTTTATAAATTTTCTGCGTAAACTTTTGTTCTACACTGTCGATATAAATGAAATGTTCGAAATTTTCAATTCATTCGAATCAACAATGAACACAAAAAGTTTTCGTAGAAAATTTTTAATTCGATTTTGCCGACGGAAAATTTAAAATTTCATATATTTCATTTCCATAGAGAATGTAATAACCGCATGATTTCCTATTGCCATCAGAAAATTTATCATTTTTGCTGTTTTACCAAATCTACAGTATTTTATACATTTGCAGTGTAAACTTTTGTTCTACACTGTCGATACAAATGAATTGTTCGAAATTTTCATTTCATTCCTATCGATCGACAGTGTGGAAAAAAAGTGTTTGTAGAAAATTTCATTTTCATAAAGAATGCTGTAATAGTGTCATTTTTTCGCATTGCCGTCGGTAAATTAACAAATTTGCCAATAAGCAAATAAACACATAATCGTTTGAATCGTAAAATTATTTCTCTTTTTGTAAAATAATTTGTAGCCCTGAAAAGGGCTTTTGATATAATACTTTCGAATATCGAAAAAATCATTATGTAAGTAATTTTTGGAAAAATTACTTCTTAGCGGCGGCCTTTTTGGCAGCTGGCTTCTTTGCTGGAGCAGCTTTTTTGGGTTTAGCAGCAGCTGCGCTTTTTGCCTTAGGTGCCTTTGGTTTGGTTGCTGATTTGGCGGCAGTTTTAACTGGTTTTGCCTTAACGGTGCCGGTCTTTTTGGCGGTTTTTGCCTTTGCCTTTTCTGTCTTCTTCTTTTCGGCGGTTTTCTTGGCAGCAGATGGTTTTTTTGCAGCCACTTTCTTTTCACCGGTGGCTTTAGCTTTCTTGGGAGCAACTGCCTTCTTCTTTTTGTCACCAGCGGGTTTTGTCTTCTTGACAGCGGTTTTTGCTTTGGGTTCTTTGGAAGCAGCAGGCGACAATTTAAATGAACCAGAAGCACCCTTACCTTTGGTTTGAATAAGTTTTCCACTGGCAACGGCGGTCTTCAAGTATTTCTTGATGAAAGGAGCCAACTTTTGAGCATCTACTTTGTACGTGCTGGCAAGATATTTCTTGATGGCAGGAAGAGATGAACCACCACGTTCTTTCAATGCTTTGATGGCAGCATCGACCATTTGTTGGGTTGGTGGATGAGAAGGAGCTGATGGCTTCTTTGCCTTAGCAGCCTTCTTTGGTGTTTTTTTCTCGGCAGCTGGAGTAGCAGCAACAGGAGAGGCGGTAGTTTCAACGGCAGCAGAGTCAGACATTTTCACTGTTTTAAAATTTCACGTTTTACACTTATAGTTTGCGTATTGGAATTTTTGCTTTTTGGTGACTACTTCGAAAAGATGAGAAGTGCATAGGAGGCTCTATGACATTTTTTACAAAAATTGTGTGGAAGCGTGTAGAAAATTTAACAAAAGTTTTCGTAGAATTTTCTCTTTGGCGCTAATACGGGCCAAGTTTTTGTTAAAACTTTTTTCCAAATATCTTCTATAGATATACAGCTATCTGGTAAAGTATATTGTTTAAAATTTCATTCCACCGTCTACTTGCTATACACTTTTTAGTTGACAGATTGTAAAAATCTCAGTATGAATTTCCAACTAAATTGATAAAATTTAAGAATTTTTGTTAATTTTTTTAAAATAAAAGTATGCTATAATGAAATTGTATATGTTTTCTTTAGAATCATCAAACAATTTCATCTCAAATATTAGTGGAAATGCGATAAAAATGCCTCCAAGTATATACCCTATGACCGTATAATTTTCCCATATTGCTACATTTTCCATGGAATAAAATTTATTTCAGTAATTGTTTAAAAAAACTTAAATATATTAAAGCTTTTATAAAATTTACTTTAATTTAAATAAAAATGCAATCCTTTTCATAAAAAACATTACAAATTTCGATAAATTCTGTGGTTTCTATTTCTCTGTATATACATCTTTAGTACTACCTTCGAATGAGTACACACAAGAATGAAGGTAAATTTTTGTACAAATTCATGTCGATTTTATATTGTTATTATTGCAATTTGTAAAACTTTTCTATACGAAAACATGTTTAGGATTTCTTTTAGTAAAATATTTACTTATTTCTATAAAAAAAATTAAACAAAATCTTTAGTTTTTCAACATATTTCGATAATATAAATTCTATTTGATAGCATAGGTGTGTAACCCATACTGAAATGTTCAAATTATCCAAAACCAATCACTAATCTTGTTTTATAGATTGATGAATATGAAATATAAAACATTTTAACAAAATGCTGTTAAATTATTAAGCGTGTTGCAAAAAAAGGTATGTTCAATAAATGAAAACTTAAAAGAGACAGAGAGAAAATTGGTAAAAATCGAACAATACAAACTTCAAACGAACTCAAAAGAGAATTGGAAAAATAACTTCAAACAAAGCGTTATTACACATTTTTTACCTAAACTTTCTTTGTACACTGTCGTTATAAACTATAATTTCGAAATTTCATTTCATTCCTACCGACAGTGAACTCAAAAATGTATTTTGCTAAATAATTTTAAAATTTTAGAACATAAATTGGAAATAAGAGGCAAATAATTCAAAAGCAAAAAAAATACAATAGTATGAAATAACAGACTATTTTCGCCTCAAATTCTTCAGAATAAAACATCTAAAATGGTCAAAATGCAAAACGAACATTTATTAATTTTTATTGAAACTATCATTTCTTTATTTATTATCTCTCTCTCAGCCAGTTTCAAAAATGTCCACATAGTAAATTACTCGCCTAAAAAAAAAATAATTAATTCAAGTGTCAAAATCCAAATATTATCTTTTTTCATAAATTATTTGTGGTCCTGAAAAGGACCGATTGTTTTTGTATGTAAAAATGTTAGTTTGATTTGATATTTGCATAACTTCTTAGGCACGTTCACCACGAATACGTCTGGCCAATTGGATGTCCTTTGGCATGATAGTGACACGCTTGGCATGGATAGCGCACAAGTTGGTATCTTCGAAAAGACCAACCAAGTAGGCTTCGCTAGCCTCTTGCAATGCCATAACAGCAGAGCTCTGGAAACGCAAATCTGTTTTGAAATCTTGAGCGATTTCACGTACCAAACGTTGGAAGGGCAATTTGCGGATCAGCAACTCAGTACTTTTTTGGTAACGACGGATTTCACGCAAAGCAACGGTACCAGGGCGATAACGATGTGGCTTCTTAACACCACCAGTGGCTGGGGCACTCTTGCGAGCAGCCTTAGTAGCCAATTGTTTACGTGGTGCTTTGCCACCAGTCGATTTACGGGCAGTTTGCTTAGTACGAGCCATTTTTCACTTTTCACTTCACTTTAGCACAATATGAACACAGACACTGTCAACACTGTAATAGTGGATTCGAAAAGAGGATACCGACTTATATAGAAAAATTCTACCGATCGTATAGGGGTGTGTTGGCACATTAATACTCAGAGTATAGACGACAATGCTACGAATACTAACCGAATACACACACACATATATCTAAACAACCAATGAGAACGCTTCAATGCGTTTGAAATAGCTGTGGATTTGGTATAAATATGAGAGGTCTTGTTGCGGCCAAGCATTAGTTCTTGTGCTGCATTCGTGAAGTGTTAAGTGAAATAAAAAAAAGTGAATAAAAATGACTGGTCGTGGTAAAGGTGGTAAAGGCTTGGGAAAAGGTGGCGCTAAACGTCATCGCAAAGTTTTGCGTGATAACATCCAAGGTATCACCAAACCAGCCATCCGTCGTTTGGCTCGCCGTGGCGGTGTAAAACGTATTTCTGGATTGATCTACGAAGAAACCCGTGGTGTTCTGAAAGTGTTTTTGGAAAACGTTATTCGTGATGCCGTCACATATACTGAACACGCCAAGCGCAAAACTGTCACCGCTATGGATGTTGTATATGCTTTGAAGAGACAAGGCCGCACTTTGTACGGTTTCGGCGGTTAAATTAATTTTTGACGTCTGATGGAAAAATAACTGTTTAACATCTTTAAAACAAAAAACCAATCGGTCCTTTTCAGGACCACAAAATATATTATA
This sequence comes from Phaonia tiefii, assembly GCA_963931995.1. NCBI lineage: Eukaryota > Metazoa > Arthropoda > Insecta > Diptera > Muscidae > Phaonia > Phaonia tiefii. The sequence goes on from OZ008368.1 coordinate 134,481,163, forward strand.
AAAGAGATTTTATTATTTTTCAAATACATGCAATATATTTACCCATTAGTTTTAGTACAGCTGTGTTTTATAATCATCGAATGAATAACTTTACTCCAACATACGTTAGCGTCCTTTTGTCTCTCTCTCTCTCTGTTTGGTGAGTGTTCATCATGTATACAAAGCATAGCAACACACACACACACAAGCGTTCCCGCTTTTATTTCTCACTGTCGATGAATACTCATTTAGCCGACGATTTTAGTCAACGATTTAAAAAGTAAAACATTTATCGTATTAATTTTTGCGTCAGTTGTAAAATCACAGTGACTTAGAATGAGTTATTTTTCGGATTTGACTTTACATAAAGCGAATTGAAATAGAATTGAAGAAACTTTTTTCAGCTAAAATATTTTCTTTATTCGATAAATGTTAGGAGTAAAATATTTTCTTTATTCGATAAATGTTAGGATTAGCTAAGGTTTGAATACATATTTGGTCTCTTTTGAAATTTTTTTTGTCGTCCTGAAAAGGACGGATTGTTTCGAATTAGTACGATGGTCTGTAGTTTCTTTGATTTTCATTATTTTCTTGAAATAATTTAAGCCTTCTTTTCGGTCTTCTTGGGCAAAAGTACAGCCTGGATGTTTGGCAATACACCACCTTGAGCAATGGTGACACCAGACAACAATTTGTTCAATTCTTCGTCATTACGGATAGCCAATTGCAAATGACGGGGAATGATTCTCGTCTTCTTATTATCACGAGCGGCGTTGCCAGCCAACTCAAGAACTTCAGCGGCCAAATACTCCATAACGGCAGCTAAATACACAGGAGCACCGGCACCAACACGTTCAGCATAGTTGCCTTTGCGCAACAGACGATGGATACGACCGACGGGGAATTGCAGACCAGCACGATTGGAACGGGACTTTGCCTTTCCCTTAACTTTGCCACCTTTACCACGACCAGACATTTTCACTTTTTAATTTCACTGTTTAACACTTCACTGCAAAGACACAAATGTATAAATTTTGGATGTAAACGTCACTATTTATAGTTTCTGTCTGAGCCGTTTCTCGCACATGAGGGTTGTTCTGCTTAACCGTGAGTAGTCTCTCTCTCGTTGATATTCGTGCACACAAAATTGTAGATAACCGACCAGAAACGCGGGCAAACGTATTATTGTGAAAAAGTGTTTGAAGTGTTTGTGTGCAACTAAGTAAAAGTGAAAAATGCCTCCTAAAACCAGTGGTAAAGCAGCTAAAAAGGCCGGCAAAGCCCAGAAGAACATCACCAAGAGTGATAAGCAAAAGAAACGCAAGAGGAAGGAAAGTTACGCTATCTACATCTACAAAGTGTTGAAGCAAGTACATCCCGATACTGGTATTTCATCAAAGGCCATGAGTATCATGAACAGTTTTGTTAATGATATCTTTGAACGTATTGCCGCTGAGGCCTCTCGTTTGGCTCACTACAACAAGCGTTCAACCATCACCAGTCGGGAAATTCAAACTGCTGTCCGTCTTTTGTTGCCCGGTGAATTGGCTAAGCATGCTGTCAGTGAAGGTACCAAGGCTGTCACCAAATACACCAGCTCTAAGTAAATATGCTGCCTGATTTCATTCATCTAACGTGTTACAAAATCCCTAAAAGGCCCTTTTCAGGGCCACAACAAAAATTATAAAAGAGATTTTATTCCTTTTAAACACTAAAAAAAAATCATCATTTTAGCTAAATAAACATATTACAAAAATTTGTGACTTTGTTTTTGCCGTCGGCAAATTGGAAATTGCACACATTTCATCTTCATAGTCGCATGGTTTCCTATTGTCGAATGGTTTCCAATTGCCGTCAGAAAATTGAGAATTTGTTTGGTTTTGCCAAGCAAAATTTTTATTATAATTTTTTACGAAGACTTTTTTTGTACACTGTCGAAATAAATGAATTGTTCGAAATTTTCATTTCATTCGAATCAACAGTGAAAACAAAACGTTTTCGTACAAAATATTTATTCGATTTTGCCGTCGGCAAATTGAACATTTCATATATTTTATTTCCGTAGAGAATGTAATAGTCATTTGTTTTCCTGTTGCCGTCATAAAATTTATCAATTTTGCTGTTTTACCAAAGCTAGTGTATTTTATAAATTTTCTGCGTAAACTTTTGTTCTACACTGTCGATATAAATGAAATGTTCGAAATTTTCAATTCATTCGAATCAACAATGAACACAAAAAGTTTTCGTAGAAAATTTTTAATTCGATTTTGCCGACGGAAAATTTAAAATTTCATATATTTCATTTCCATAGAGAATGTAATAACCGCATGATTTCCTATTGCCATCAGAAAATTTATCATTTTTGCTGTTTTACCAAATCTACAGTATTTTATACATTTGCAGTGTAAACTTTTGTTCTACACTGTCGATACAAATGAATTGTTCGAAATTTTCATTTCATTCCTATCGATCGACAGTGTGGAAAAAAAGTGTTTGTAGAAAATTTCATTTTCATAAAGAATGCTGTAATAGTGTCATTTTTTCGCATTGCCGTCGGTAAATTAACAAATTTGCCAATAAGCAAATAAACACATAATCGTTTGAATCGTAAAATTATTTCTCTTTTTGTAAAATAATTTGTAGCCCTGAAAAGGGCTTTTGATATAATACTTTCGAATATCGAAAAAATCATTATGTAAGTAATTTTTGGAAAAATTACTTCTTAGCGGCGGCCTTTTTGGCAGCTGGCTTCTTTGCTGGAGCAGCTTTTTTGGGTTTAGCAGCAGCTGCGCTTTTTGCCTTAGGTGCCTTTGGTTTGGTTGCTGATTTGGCGGCAGTTTTAACTGGTTTTGCCTTAACGGTGCCGGTCTTTTTGGCGGTTTTTGCCTTTGCCTTTTCTGTCTTCTTCTTTTCGGCGGTTTTCTTGGCAGCAGATGGTTTTTTTGCAGCCACTTTCTTTTCACCGGTGGCTTTAGCTTTCTTGGGAGCAACTGCCTTCTTCTTTTTGTCACCAGCGGGTTTTGTCTTCTTGACAGCGGTTTTTGCTTTGGGTTCTTTGGAAGCAGCAGGCGACAATTTAAATGAACCAGAAGCACCCTTACCTTTGGTTTGAATAAGTTTTCCACTGGCAACGGCGGTCTTCAAGTATTTCTTGATGAAAGGAGCCAACTTTTGAGCATCTACTTTGTACGTGCTGGCAAGATATTTCTTGATGGCAGGAAGAGATGAACCACCACGTTCTTTCAATGCTTTGATGGCAGCATCGACCATTTGTTGGGTTGGTGGATGAGAAGGAGCTGATGGCTTCTTTGCCTTAGCAGCCTTCTTTGGTGTTTTTTTCTCGGCAGCTGGAGTAGCAGCAACAGGAGAGGCGGTAGTTTCAACGGCAGCAGAGTCAGACATTTTCACTGTTTTAAAATTTCACGTTTTACACTTATAGTTTGCGTATTGGAATTTTTTCAATTCAATTCATTTATTGGCCCTAAAATTCAATGACAAAAAGTTTCTTAAAGATAACTTAAATCTATCCTTACGTATTTCCCTACATTTAATAATTTTTACAGGACTATATACTTCACACTACCTTAAGTTGTAGAAACTACATACAAAACAATCGTAACGAAAAAACTAAACAGTCTACTGCCCACTAGAGGCTTCCCCAAAAAAGGACTATTAAAAAGGGGAGAGTTCAACAAACTAACTACTAAAACTTAAATTACTAATATACAAACTACTATTTACAAATATTTACACTATATACATATTTACAACCCTACCTACGGTAAGAGGTGCCACTACTGGTCCGTAATATACACTATGTCGTCCAGGTCAAAAGATCCTATCCTCCTATGATAGAATAGGAGCTTGTCATCAACGAAGAGGAGTCCGCCTCTATCCAAGGTCGCGAGGCCAACCGGCGGCCTATACCCTAACTCAAGAAGTCGCTCCAGGCGCTCGTCCTGGACCAAACTCTTCTCGACCAGTCCATTTTCCAGAAAGGATGCCCTTTCTAGAAATTTTAGTGCCCCTTTAACAAGGTACACGTCTATCCTGTCAAAGTCGGCCTTCCTGTACAGCGTAGCACAGGATGGCCTTCTAACCGAACCATCGTCGGCTATCCTCATTTGTAAGCCCAAGCAGCTCATGAGGATACGTCTTTCCCATCTCCTAAGTTTCTCCATCTGGCTGGAAGATATTCCAAACCATACAGGGAACGCATAGGCAATAATGGGTCTTATGATCTGACGGTAGATCAAAAGTTTCACCTCGGTCGAAAGGCCTCCACGGCAACGTAGCGTGTGGAGGTAAATGCCGAAAATTGCCTTCACCTTGGCCAAAATGTGGTCAATGTGTCGGTAAAATTCAAAGTTCGTACGGAATATGACACCTAGGTACTTAAATCCGTCCGCGATCCTGATCACGCGGCCCCCAACCTGTAGGCTGGGTACGAACGCTCTAGCATTAGGGAACAGAAGGGTGCGTTTCCCCTTGAATATCATTCCCTCGCATTTGTCAACGTATTGGAATTTTTGCTTTTTGGTGACTACTTCGAAAAGATGAGAAGTGCATAGGAGGCTCTATGACATTTTTTACAAAAATTGTGTGGAAGCGTGTAGAAAATTTAACAAAAGTTTTCGTAGAATTTTCTCTTTGGCGCTAATACGGGCCAAGTTTTTGTTAAAACTTTTTTCCAAATATCTTCTATAGATATACAGCTATCTGGTAAAGTATATTGTTTAAAATTTCATTCCACCGTCTACTTGCTATACACTTTTTAGTTGACAGATTGTAAAAATCTCAGTATGAATTTCCAACTAAATTGATAAAATTTAAGAATTTTTGTTAATTTTTTTAAAATAAAAGTATGCTATAATGAAATTGTATATGTTTTCTTTAGAATCATCAAACAATTTCATCTCAAATATTAGTGGAAATGCGATAAAAATGCCTCCAAGTATATACCCTATGACCGTATAATTTTCCCATATTGCTACATTTTCCATGGAATAAAATTTATTTCAGTAATTGTTTAAAAAAACTTAAATATATTAAAGCTTTTATAAAATTTACTTTAATTTAAATAAAAATGCAATCCTTTTCATAAAAAACATTACAAATTTCGATAAATTCTGTGGTTTCTATTTCTCTGTATATACATCTTTAGTACTACCTTCGAATGAGTACACACAAGAATGAAGGTAAATTTTTGTACAAATTCATGTCGATTTTATATTGTTATTATTGCAATTTGTAAAACTTTTCTATACGAAAACATGTTTAGGATTTCTTTTAGTAAAATATTTACTTATTTCTATAAAAAAAATTAAACAAAATCTTTAGTTTTTCAACATATTTCGATAATATAAATTCTATTTGATAGCATAGGTGTGTAACCCATACTGAAATGTTCAAATTATCCAAAACCAATCACTAATCTTGTTTTATAGATTGATGAATATGAAATATAAAACATTTTAACAAAATGCTGTTAAATTATTAAGCGTGTTGCAAAAAAAGGTATGTTCAATAAATGAAAACTTAAAAGAGACAGAGAGAAAATTGGTAAAAATCGAACAATACAAACTTCAAACGAACTCAAAAGAGAATTGGAAAAATAACTTCAAACAAAGCGTTATTACACATTTTTTACCTAAACTTTCTTTGTACACTGTCGTTATAAACTATAATTTCGAAATTTCATTTCATTCCTACCGACAGTGAACTCAAAAATGTATTTTGCTAAATAATTTTAAAATTTTAGAACATAAATTGGAAATAAGAGGCAAATAATTCAAAAGCAAAAAAAATACAATAGTATGAAATAACAGACTATTTTCGCCTCAAATTCTTCAGAATAAAACATCTAAAATGGTCAAAATGCAAAACGAACATTTATTAATTTTTATTGAAACTATCATTTCTTTATTTATTATCTCTCTCTCAGCCAGTTTCAAAAATGTCCACATAGTAAATTACTCGCCTAAAAAAAAAATAATTAATTCAAGTGTCAAAATCCAAATATTATCTTTTTTCATAAATTATTTGTGGTCCTGAAAAGGACCGATTGTTTTTGTATGTAAAAATGTTAGTTTGATTTGATATTTGCATAACTTCTTAGGCACGTTCACCACGAATACGTCTGGCCAATTGGATGTCCTTTGGCATGATAGTGACACGCTTGGCATGGATAGCGCACAAGTTGGTATCTTCGAAAAGACCAACCAAGTAGGCTTCGCTAGCCTCTTGCAATGCCATAACAGCAGAGCTCTGGAAACGCAAATCTGTTTTGAAATCTTGAGCGATTTCACGTACCAAACGTTGGAAGGGCAATTTGCGGATCAGCAACTCAGTACTTTTTTGGTAACGACGGATTTCACGCAAAGCAACGGTACCAGGGCGATAACGATGTGGCTTCTTAACACCACCAGTGGCTGGGGCACTCTTGCGAGCAGCCTTAGTAGCCAATTGTTTACGTGGTGCTTTGCCACCAGTCGATTTACGGGCAGTTTGCTTAGTACGAGCCATTTTTCACTTTTCACTTCACTTTAGCACAATATGAACACAGACACTGTCAACACTGTAATAGTGGATTCGAAAAGAGGATACCGACTTATATAGAAAAATTCTACCGATCGTATAGGGGTGTGTTGGCACATTAATACTCAGAGTATAGACGACAATGCTACGAATACTAACCGAATACACACACACATATATCTAAACAACCAATGAGAACGCTTCAATGCGTTTGAAATAGCTGTGGATTTGGTATAAATATGAGAGGTCTTGTTGCGGCCAAGCATTAGTTCTTGTGCTGCATTCGTGAAGTGTTAAGTGAAATAAAAAAAAGTGAATAAAAATGACTGGTCGTGGTAAAGGTGGTAAAGGCTTGGGAAAAGGTGGCGCTAAACGTCATCGCAAAGTTTTGCGTGATAACATCCAAGGTATCACCAAACCAGCCATCCGTCGTTTGGCTCGCCGTGGCGGTGTAAAACGTATTTCTGGATTGATCTACGAAGAAACCCGTGGTGTTCTGAAAGTGTTTTTGGAAAACGTTATTCGTGATGCCGTCACATATACTGAACACGCCAAGCGCAAAACTGTCACCGCTATGGATGTTGTATATGCTTTGAAGAGACAAGGCCGCACTTTGTACGGTTTCGGCGGTTAAATTAATTTTTGACGTCTGATGGAAAAATAACTGTTTAACATCTTTAAAACAAAAAACCAATCGGTCCTTTTCAGGACCACAAAATATATTATAAAAGAGATTTTATTATTTTTCAAATACATGCAATATATTTACCCATTAGTTTTAGTACAGCTGTGTTTTATAATCATCGAATGAATAACTTTACTCCAACATACGTTAGCGTCCTTTTGTCTCTCTCTCTCTCTGTTTGGTGAGTGTTCATCATGTATACAAAGCATAGCAACACACACACACACAAGCGTTCCCGCTTTTATTTCTCACTGTCGATGAATACTCATTTAGCCGACGATTTTAGTCAACGATTTAAAAAGTAAAACATTTATCGTATTAATTTTTGCGTCAGTTGTAAAATCACAGTGACTTAGAATGAGTTATTTTTCGGATTTGACTTTACATAAAGCGAATTGAAATAGAATTGAAGAAACTTTTTTCAGCTAAAATATTTTCTTTATTCGATAAATGTTAGGAGTAAAATATTTTCTTTATTCGATAAATGTTAGGATTAGCTAAGGTTTGAATACATATTTGGTCTCTTTTGAAATTTTTTTTGTCGTCCTGAAAAGGACGGATTGTTTCGAATTAGTACGATGGTCTGTAGTTTCTTTGATTTTCATTATTTTCTTGAAATAATTTAAGCCTTCTTTTCGGTCTTCTTGGGCAAAAGTACAGCCTGGATGTTTGGCAATACACCACCTTGAGCAATGGTGACACCAGACAACAATTTGTTCAATTCTTCGTCATTACGGATAGCCAATTGCAAATGACGGGGAATGATTCTCGTCTTCTTATTATCACGAGCGGCGTTGCCAGCCAACTCAAGAACTTCAGCGGCCAAATACTCCATAACGGCAGCTAAATACACAGGAGCACCGGCACCAACACGTTCAGCATAGTTGCCTTTGCGCAACAGACGATGGATACGACCGACGGGGAATTGCAGACCAGCACGATTGGAACGGGACTTTGCCTTTCCCTTAACTTTGCCACCTTTACCACGACCAGACATTTTCACTTTTTAATTTCACTGTTTAACACTTCACTGCAAAGACACAAATGTATAAATTTTGGATGTAAACGTCACTATTTATAGTTTCTGTCTGAGCCGTTTCTCGCACATGAGGGTTGTTCTGCTTAACCGTGAGTAGTCTCTCTCTCGTTGATATTCGTGCACACAAAATTGTAGATAACCGACCAGAAACGCGGGCAAACGTATTATTGTGAAAAAGTGTTTGAAGTGTTTGTGTGCAACTAAGTAAAAGTGAAAAATGCCTCCTAAAACCAGTGGTAAAGCAGCTAAAAAGGCCGGCAAAGCCCAGAAGAACATCACCAAGAGTGATAAGCAAAAGAAACGCAAGAGGAAGGAAAGTTACGCTATCTACATCTACAAAGTGTTGAAGCAAGTACATCCCGATACTGGTATTTCATCAAAGGCCATGAGTATCATGAACAGTTTTGTTAATGATATCTTTGAACGTATTGCCGCTGAGGCCTCTCGTTTGGCTCACTACAACAAGCGTTCAACCATCACCAGTCGGGAAATTCAAACTGCTGTCCGTCTTTTGTTGCCCGGTGAATTGGCTAAGCATGCTGTCAGTGAAGGTACCAAGGCTGTCACCAAATACACCAGCTCTAAGTAAATATGCTGCCTGATTTCATTCATCTAACGTGTTACAAAATCCCTAAAAGGCCCTTTTCAGGGCCACAACAAAAATTATAAAAGAGATTTTATTCCTTTTAAACACTAAAAAAAAATCATCATTTTAGCTAAATAAACATATTACAAAAATTTGTGACTTTGTTTTTGCCGTCGGCAAATTGGAAATTGCACACATTTCATCTTCATAGTCGCATGGTTTCCTATTGTCGAATGGTTTCCAATTGCCGTCAGAAAATTGAGAATTTGTTTGGTTTTGCCAAGCAAAATTTTTATTATAATTTTTTACGAAGACTTTTTTTGTACACTGTCGAAATAAATGAATTGTTCGAAATTTTCATTTCATTCGAATCAACAGTGAAAACAAAACGTTTTCGTACAAAATATTTATTCGATTTTGCCGTCGGCAAATTGAACATTTCATATATTTTATTTCCGTAGAGAATGTAATAGTCATTTGTTTTCCTGTTGCCGTCATAAAATTTATCAATTTTGCTGTTTTACCAAAGCTAGTGTATTTTATAAATTTTCTGCGTAAACTTTTGTTCTACACTGTCGATATAAATGAAATGTTCGAAATTTTCAATTCATTCGAATCAACAATGAACACAAAAAGTTTTCGTAGAAAATTTTTAATTCGATTTTGCCGACGGAAAATTTAAAATTTCATATATTTCATTTCCATAGAGAATGTGATAAATATATGAATTGATTGTGTGTTGACAGCATCTGTGTACACATCGTGCTGAAGCGAAGCGGAAGAGTGAGAAAAGCGGGAAAAACCCAGAAGACAAAAGGCAGTAGACTGCTAACGAGTTCGGAGAAAATAATTGAGGACGTGAAGAAGGCCGTGGTGATAGCTGACGGCGTGGGAATTTGTCATCCAGTGATGGATGAAGCGATGGACGAGGGGATGAAGAAACGTAGGAGAGAGTCCTACGATGCGGAAGAGTACAGAGAGCGATACGAGGCGGGTGTCGTGAAGATCAAGAATCTGGAGGCAATGCTGGAGAAGGCATTGTGCGAGATCGCCAAGCTTAGGAAGATGGGCCGGAAGTCTGAGTCCGGCACCGAAGATGAAGAAGACGAACAGTCCTCTGAGGACTACTCCACATCCGATGAGGGAGAGGAAAGCGAGATGGTGTCCGTGGAGGCCATCAACAACAACAAGGAGGAGTTTCCATCGTTGAGCGAAACGATGTCGAGACCGACAAAGAGGGATTCGGCAGGGCAAGTCGCCACACCTGCCAGAGTAAAGGATGCAGCAGGGCAAGACGCCACACCTGCTCGGGATACGGTAGGGCAAGACGCCACACCTACCTGGACATCAGCAGCGGCCAAGAGGGTCAAGGCAGCAGATGACGACGCAGCAGCTTGGACAACGGTGGTATCAACGGCAGCGGCCAAGAGGGCGAGGACTATGGCGAAGGCTATACCAGCAGCATCAGGTACAGTTGCCGCAAAGGGTGCGGTGGCTGCTGACAAGCCATCTACATCGGCAGCTGCAAAGAAGGCGGCAACGATGTCATCAACTGCGGGAGCAGGTACTACGGCGGCATCAACTGCGAGAGCGGCAACAGCGGCATCTACGAGAGCAGGTACAGCAGCTAGCATGAGGGCAGCTGCAGCAAGGAAGAAGACGGGAAGATCGATCCCGGTCATTACGACCTTCGATATCGACGTCAAATTGATACTGCGGAGCATAAAGAATACGCTGGGGCATGATAATTTCAGCCTCAGTATCTTAGGTAGAAAGTCTACCAACATTTCCGTGAATTCCCTTCAGGATCACGAGAAGTTAAGGACGCTGTTGGAGGCAATTAGCGTAAGGTTTTACACCCACACTCCTCGGAGTGTGAAGCCATATGTGGTGATAATTAGGCGGCTATCTGACACGTTTGACGTGGAGGATGTGAGGGGGTATTTGGAGGGTCTTGGGCTGAAGCTCGAGATCATGGGACTGACGAAAATGGGTGGCGATCGTTGGCTGATAAAGCTATCGAACGAATCCGATTTGGTCAGTTTCCATGAACTGACGAGTATTTTGCATTGCCGTATCAGATTTGAGCGGTTTAAGAGGGGTGGGCCGACGCAGTGTTACAGGTGCCAGCGGTTTGGACATGTGGCCAGGAATTGTAACATGCCATCGAGATGCGTGAAGTGTGCAGGACCGCACGAGTCGGAGGCGTGTACTTTACCCAAGAAGGGTGAAGCTGTGAAGGAGGTGCCGGTGGAGGATGGAATCACCGGGGAGGTGACTATGCAGGCCCCACGCAAGGTAAAATGCGTGAACTGTGATGCTGAGGGTCATACGGCTGGGGCAAGGGATTGCCCCAAGAAGATGGCGATTGCGGCGAAGATGCGTGCAGCGCGGAATGGACCGAGGGTCAGTGGACCAGCGAATGCTCGGGCAACGATGGTGAGAAGACCAGGAGTGTCATATGCGGATGCGGCAGGTGGTACTCCCAGTGTACGGGCGAATTCGGGCCGTGCTACGGCTCCTATGGCGGCTGTTTTTGGAGGTCCTAGGTCTGGGACAGGGACTGATGCGGAAGTTGGTGCATTAAATGCGGATTGTCGCAGGATGATGGGAGGCAGCGTTTTCGACTGCATGATGAAGGTCCGGAATTTCGCAGGAGGCTATGCGGGAATCCGGGATGAAGCTGGAAGGATGCGGGCCATGGCGGCCTTTATGGAATCTCTGTTTCATTCATGAACAGACGGCTGAAATGTATATTCATCAATGTGAACTCCATCGTTTCAAGGCAGCGGAGGCACTATCTGGAGCTGTTTTTGGCGGAGCACAGACCAGACGTGCTTATGATGGCGGAACATGGACTTGGTGTCCGGCATAGACTGGATGTCAGGGGTTATGTGACCCATAGGTGTAATTCGAGCAGTGGTCGCGGTAAGGGGACGGCGGTACTGATACGGGACGGGATTCATTGCATCAGGCTTGGAGTGGATACCGGAATTATGCAGAGCACTGCTGTCAGGATCAGCAGGCCGGGTGGCACCGCCATCTCGTTAGTTTGTTTGTATTTGCGTCCCAGCGCAGTACTTTCCGACTCTGACCTACTCACACTTAGTGAGCTGGTGAGAGACGGAGATGTACTGATTGGCGGGGATTTAAATGCTAAGCATCCTGACTGGGGTGGATCGGTGGTTAACACGAATGGACGACGCTTGCGGAATTTCCTATTGGGATGTCCTGATTTGGATGTCTTTTCTGCAGGGGAGCCGACCAGGGTTTCTGGTACTGCAGCATCGTACATCGATATATTTATGGCTTCTCCGGGCATACGTGTGTCTCAGGAGCTGAGGGTTCTGGACTATGAATCGGATCACAGGGCTGTGGAGATTCAAATGGACTGTGGCGAGCTGGTTCGGCGGGAGCGACCGGTGATGTACAATTTTGGGAGGATGAACGTGGACCGGTTCAACTCATTACTGCGAGGGTCTCTCCCCTCTGCTGCTCTTCCGGTGGATCGTAATGTTACCATTGGCGAAATTGATGACTGCGTTGAGTCTATGGCTGAGTCTTTTCGACAGGCTGTTGATGGTGCTGTGCCGAAGATGACAACTGGGAATGGTGGACTGCCTGACCTCCCCCCCAGGATAAAGGACCTGATTGGACAGAAAAAGAGGCTTCGGAGGACTCTTTGCAGGACGGGGGATTTCTCCCGCATTCCTACTCTCAGGGCTGAGATAAGGCAGCTTAGTCGGATCATCGATGGTGCGATTGCTGAATTTGAGGCTGGTTTCTGGACGGATCGGCTCAATGCTATAAGGGTGGACAGCACTACATTTGCTAAGGTGAAAGCGGCTGGCGGACTACGTCGAAGGGATCCTGTCCCGGATATGTTGGACGAGGGCAATGTGCCCATTATTGAGGAGGTGGGCAAGGCTAATCTCCTTGCGGCGGGATTTTCTGCGGTGCATGGCGTGAATGGTCACTTGAGGACTGGTGACTTTGGTGAACAGATTGCTGCTGAGGCAGCTGATTTGGTGAGCCACATACCACGTGTTGCTTTTGGATCGGGGATCATGGCTGACGGCGCAGTTGGTGCTGGGCGTGTGGATGACCTGATTATCAGGGCTGCGGATGTTGGTGGCGCTCTTAGGAGGCGTCCGCCTAAAAAGTCGTCTGGACTGGACGGCATTCCTGATGTCGCTTTGAAGAGGACTGATTCCTTCGTTTGGACCTTTCTGGCGGTTCTTTTGAACCATTGCGTCAACTTGGGCTACTTCCCTAGGGCCTGGAAGAGGGCGGCGGTGGTGCCTATTCCCAAGCCTGGGACGGATCGGAGGAGGGTCAGTGGGTATAGACCGGTTTCACTACTTTCCCCTTTTGGGAAGCTTCTGGAGCTGTTCATTCTGGACCATGTACGGGACCATTTGGCTGAACGCGGCATCTTGCTGGATAACCAGTTTGGTTTTAGAGGGCGGCACTCGACATCACATGCGCTTATGGTGTTTTCTGACCACGTGACTAGGGGTCTGAACAGGAGATACGTCACAATAGCTGCTAGCCTGGATTTTGCCAAGGCCTTTGATACGGCTTGGCAAGCGGCGATACTGGTGAAGATGAAGGCGGCTGGATTTGCTGCTGACGTACTCAGGATGGTTGCTGGCTTTCTGGCGGACAGGACGTTCCGTGTAAGGGTTGGCGACTCCCTCTCTGAGGAGAAGATGGTGACGGCGGGTGTACCGCAGGGCTCGCTATTGGGACCTGTCTTGTACAACATCCTTCTCAGCGATATGCCCCTTCCCCCGGGGGGGGATCTGTTGCTGGTTTATGCGGATGACATCCTTATTGCGGCTTCTGGCCCTAGGGCTATCAACGTCAATCGGAGGCTGAACGCTTACCTTGAGACCCTGAGTGGTTTCTTCTCCAGGTGGGCGATTGGGCTAAATGTGGCCAAGTCGAAGGGGATCATCTTCAAGGGGAAGCGCGGGAACCTGTACCCGAGCGCCAGGGGCTACATCCCCAGGCTCAGAGTAGGAGATGCGGACATCGGGATTTCAAGGGAGATCAAGTACCTTGGAGTGATGTTCCATGAACGGTTCACCTTCGTGAGCCATGTGGACTACGCTTTGCGGAAGGCAAGATTTGCCTTTTCTGCATACTACAGGCTGTTGGCGAGGGCGAATGGACTGAGTACGGAGGTGCGACTGCTGGTGTACAGGCAGGTTATAAGACCTGTTATGACGTATGCTTTCCCGGCCTGGTTTCCCATCTCGTCGTGTCAGATGGAGAGGCTAAGGCAATGGGAGCGGAAGATACTCAGGACCTGTCTGGGACTGAGGATGACGGTGATGGCGGATGGATCTTTTCGCTCGCCCTCCTGTAGGAGGGTATATGATGGTGCTGGTTTTGGGAGGATTGACAGGTTCATGGTGGACTCTGCTCTATCCTTCCTGGGGAAAGCGGCGGGTGTGGGAAATGACCTGGTTAGGGCATGTTTCGACACAACGGATGCGGACAATCTTCTGTCTCGCTGGTTCTTTGGACCAACGGACCTTCTGGCCCTCAGTAATGGGGGCTATCTAGGAGCAGACGGGGATTTGCTTTTTTACCACAGGAGATTCGGTACATTGGGTATCGATGATCCTGTGTATAATACTGCTCAGTAGTATTGTACATGCCAAGGTGGAGACTGGAGATTCTTCGGAATTTCTGGTCTATTGATTTATGCGATCCAGCTTGCTGGATATATTGTTTTTTATTTTTTATTTAGTTTTTAGGTTGTTATTTAATTTTTAAGTTTCTTTTATTTTTAGGTCGAGATGACAACCGAGGCGTTCCTGTTTTTCTTCAATTTTTCAGGAAATTTATATTTTCAGCGTATATAATTTATATTTAAGACTCGATGTACGTATATAATGTTTTTTATAGGAGGATGGAAGTTTCCGAAGGGCACCCTATGGGTGTGAGGGAAATAGAATAGGTAATGTTAAGTAGTATGTATTGTGTACAAGTAGAATGTGTAGAAATATTACAATAAAACCAGTTAAGGATAGAGAATGTAATAACCGCATGATTTCCTATTGCCATCAGAAAATTTATCATTTTTGCTGTTTTACCAAATCTACAGTATTTTATACATTTGCAGTGTAAACTTTTGTTCTACACTGTCGATACAAATGAATTGTTCGAAATTTTCATTTCATTCCTATCGATCGACAGTGTGGAAAAAAAGTGTTTGTAGAAAATTTCATTTTCATAAAGAATGCTGTAATAGTGTCATTTTTTCGCATTGCCGTCGGTAAATTAACAAATTTGCCAATAAGCAAATAAACACATAATCGTTTGAATCGTAAAATTATTTCTCTTTTTGTAAAATAATTTGTAGCCCTGAAAAGGGCTTTTGATATAATACTTTCGAATATCGAAAAAATCATTATGTAAGTAATTTTTGGAAAAATTACTTCTTAGCGGCGGCCTTTTTGGCAGCTGGCTTCTTTGCTGGAGCAGCTTTTTTGGGTTTAGCAGCAGCTGCGCTTTTTGCCTTAGGTGCCTTTGGTTTGGTTGCTGATTTGGCGGCAGTTTTAACTGGTTTTGCCTTAACGGTGCCGGTCTTTTTGGCGGTTTTTGCCTTTGCCTTTTCTGTCTTCTTCTTTTCGGCGGTTTTCTTGGCAGCAGATGGTTTTTTTGCAGCCACTTTCTTTTCACCGGTGGCTTTAGCTTTCTTGGGAGCAACTGCCTTCTTCTTTTTGTCACCAGCGGGTTTTGTCTTCTTGACAGCGGTTTTTGCTTTGGGTTCTTTGGAAGCAGCAGGCGACAATTTAAATGAACCAGAAGCACCCTTACCTTTGGTTTGAATAAGTTTTCCACTGGCAACGGCGGTCTTCAAGTATTTCTTGATGAAAGGAGCCAACTTTTGAGCATCTACTTTGTACGTGCTGGCAAGATATTTCTTGATGGCAGGAAGAGATGAACCACCACGTTCTTTCAATGCTTTGATGGCAGCATCGACCATTTGTTGGGTTGGTGGATGAGAAGGAGCTGATGGCTTCTTTGCCTTAGCAGCCTTCTTTGGTGTTTTTTTCTCGGCAGCTGGAGTAGCAGCAACAGGAGAGGCGGTAGTTTCAACGGCAGCAGAGTCAGACATTTTCACTGTTTTAAAATTTCACGTTTTACACTTATAGTTTGCGTATTGGAATTTTTGCTTTTTGGTGACTACTTCGAAAAGATGAGAAGTGCATAGGAGGCTCTATGACATTTTTTACAAAAATTGTGTGGAAGCGTGTAGAAAATTTAACAAAAGTTTTCGTAGAATTTTCTCTTTGGCGCTAATACGGGCCAAGTTTTTGTTAAAACTTTTTTCCAAATATCTTCTATAGATATACAGCTATCTGGTAAAGTATATTGTTTAAAATTTCATTCCACCGTCTACTTGCTATACACTTTTTAGTTGACAGATTGTAAAAATCTCAGTATGAATTTCCAACTAAATTGATAAAATTTAAGAATTTTTGTTAATTTTTTTAAAATAAAAGTATGCTATAATGAAATTGTATATGTTTTCTTTAGAATCATCAAACAATTTCATCTCAAATATTAGTGGAAATGCGATAAAAATGCCTCCAAGTATATACCCTATGACCGTATAATTTTCCCATATTGCTACATTTTCCATGGAATAAAATTTATTTCAGTAATTGTTTAAAAAAACTTAAATATATTAAAGCTTTTATAAAATTTACTTTAATTTAAATAAAAATGCAATCCTTTTCATAAAAAACATTACAAATTTCGATAAATTCTGTGGTTTCTATTTCTCTGTATATACATCTTTAGTACTACCTTCGAATGAGTACACACAAGAATGAAGGTAAATTTTTGTACAAATTCATGTCGATTTTATATTGTTATTATTGCAATTTGTAAAACTTTTCTATACGAAAACATGTTTAGGATTTCTTTTAGTAAAATATTTACTTATTTCTATAAAAAAAATTAAACAAAATCTTTAGTTTTTCAACATATTTCGATAATATAAATTCTATTTGATAGCATAGGTGTGTAACCCATACTGAAATGTTCAAATTATCCAAAACCAATCACTAATCTTGTTTTATAGATTGATGAATATGAAATATAAAACATTTTAACAAAATGCTGTTAAATTATTAAGCGTGTTGCAAAAAAAGGTATGTTCAATAAATGAAAACTTAAAAGAGACAGAGAGAAAATTGGTAAAAATCGAACAATACAAACTTCAAACGAACTCAAAAGAGAATTGGAAAAATAACTTCAAACAAAGCGTTATTACACATTTTTTACCTAAACTTTCTTTGTACACTGTCGTTATAAACTATAATTTCGAAATTTCATTTCATTCCTACCGACAGTGAACTCAAAAATGTATTTTGCTAAATAATTTTAAAATTTTAGAACATAAATTGGAAATAAGAGGCAAATAATTCAAAAGCAAAAAAAATACAATAGTATGAAATAACAGACTATTTTCGCCTCAAATTCTTCAGAATAAAACATCTAAAATGGTCAAAATGCAAAACGAACATTTATTAATTTTTATTGAAACTATCATTTCTTTATTTATTATCTCTCTCTCAGCCAGTTTCAAAAATGTCCACATAGTAAATTACTCGCCTAAAAAAAAAATAATTAATTCAAGTGTCAAAATCCAAATATTATCTTTTTTCATAAATTATTTGTGGTCCTGAAAAGGACCGATTGTTTTTGTATGTAAAAATGTTAGTTTGATTTGATATTTGCATAACTTCTTAGGCACGTTCACCACGAATACGTCTGGCCAATTGGATGTCCTTTGGCATGATAGTGACACGCTTGGCATGGATAGCGCACAAGTTGGTATCTTCGAAAAGACCAACCAAGTAGGCTTCGCTAGCCTCTTGCAATGCCATAACAGCAGAGCTCTGGAAACGCAAATCTGTTTTGAAATCTTGAGCGATTTCACGTACCAAACGTTGGAAGGGCAATTTGCGGATCAGCAACTCAGTACTTTTTTGGTAACGACGGATTTCACGCAAAGCAACGGTACCAGGGCGATAACGATGTGGCTTCTTAACACCACCAGTGGCTGGGGCACTCTTGCGAGCAGCCTTAGTAGCCAATTGTTTACGTGGTGCTTTGCCACCAGTCGATTTACGGGCAGTTTGCTTAGTACGAGCCATTTTTCACTTTTCACTTCACTTTAGCACAATATGAACACAGACACTGTCAACACTGTAATAGTGGATTCGAAAAGAGGATACCGACTTATATAGAAAAATTCTACCGATCGTATAGGGGTGTGTTGGCACATTAATACTCAGAGTATAGACGACAATGCTACGAATACTAACCGAATACACACACACATATATCTAAACAACCAATGAGAACGCTTCAATGCGTTTGAAATAGCTGTGGATTTGGTATAAATATGAGAGGTCTTGTTGCGGCCAAGCATTAGTTCTTGTGCTGCATTCGTGAAGTGTTAAGTGAAATAAAAAAAAGTGAATAAAAATGACTGGTCGTGGTAAAGGTGGTAAAGGCTTGGGAAAAGGTGGCGCTAAACGTCATCGCAAAGTTTTGCGTGATAACATCCAAGGTATCACCAAACCAGCCATCCGTCGTTTGGCTCGCCGTGGCGGTGTAAAACGTATTTCTGGATTGATCTACGAAGAAACCCGTGGTGTTCTGAAAGTGTTTTTGGAAAACGTTATTCGTGATGCCGTCACATATACTGAACACGCCAAGCGCAAAACTGTCACCGCTATGGATGTTGTATATGCTTTGAAGAGACAAGGCCGCACTTTGTACGGTTTCGGCGGTTAAATTAATTTTTGACGTCTGATGGAAAAATAACTGTTTAACATCTTTAAAACAAAAAACCAATCGGTCCTTTTCAGGACCACAAAATATATTATAAAAGAGATTTTATTATTTTTCAAATACATGCAATATATTTACCCATTAGTTTTAGTACAGCTGTGTTTTATAATCATCGAATGAATAACTTTACTCCAACATACGTTAGCGTCCTTTTGTCTCTCTCTCTCTCTGTTTGGTGAGTGTTCATCATGTATACAAAGCATAGCAACACACACACACACAAGCGTTCCCGCTTTTATTTCTCACTGTCGATGAATACTCATTTAGCCGACGATTTTAGTCAACGATTTAAAAAGTAAAACATTTATCGTATTAATTTTTGCGTCAGTTGTAAAATCACAGTGACTTAGAATGAGTTATTTTTCGGATTTGACTTTACATAAAGCGAATTGAAATAGAATTGAAGAAACTTTTTTCAGCTAAAATATTTTCTTTATTCGATAAATGTTAGGAGTAAAATATTTTCTTTATTCGATAAATGTTAGGATTAGCTAAGGTTTGAATACATATTTGGTCTCTTTTGAAATTTTTTTTGTCGTCCTGAAAAGGACGGATTGTTTCGAATTAGTACGATGGTCTGTAGTTTCTTTGATTTTCATTATTTTCTTGAAATAATTTAAGCCTTCTTTTCGGTCTTCTTGGGCAAAAGTACAGCCTGGATGTTTGGCAATACACCACCTTGAGCAATGGTGACACCAGACAACAATTTGTTCAATTCTTCGTCATTACGGATAGCCAATTGCAAATGACGGGGAATGATTCTCGTCTTCTTATTATCACGAGCGGCGTTGCCAGCCAACTCAAGAACTTCAGCGGCCAAATACTCCATAACGGCAGCTAAATACACAGGAGCACCGGCACCAACACGTTCAGCATAGTTGCCTTTGCGCAACAGACGATGGATACGACCGACGGGGAATTGCAGACCAGCACGATTGGAACGGGACTTTGCCTTTCCCTTAACTTTGCCACCTTTACCACGACCAGACATTTTCACTTTTTAATTTCACTGTTTAACACTTCACTGCAAAGACACAAATGTATAAATTTTGGATGTAAACGTCACTATTTATAGTTTCTGTCTGAGCCGTTTCTCGCACATGAGGGTTGTTCTGCTTAACCGTGAGTAGTCTCTCTCTCGTTGATATTCGTGCACACAAAATTGTAGATAACCGACCAGAAACGCGGGCAAACGTATTATTGTGAAAAAGTGTTTGAAGTGTTTGTGTGCAACTAAGTAAAAGTGAAAAATGCCTCCTAAAACCAGTGGTAAAGCAGCTAAAAAGGCCGGCAAAGCCCAGAAGAACATCACCAAGAGTGATAAGCAAAAGAAACGCAAGAGGAAGGAAAGTTACGCTATCTACATCTACAAAGTGTTGAAGCAAGTACATCCCGATACTGGTATTTCATCAAAGGCCATGAGTATCATGAACAGTTTTGTTAATGATATCTTTGAACGTATTGCCGCTGAGGCCTCTCGTTTGGCTCACTACAACAAGCGTTCAACCATCACCAGTCGGGAAATTCAAACTGCTGTCCGTCTTTTGTTGCCCGGTGAATTGGCTAAGCATGCTGTCAGTGAAGGTACCAAGGCTGTCACCAAATACACCAGCTCTAAGTAAATATGCTGCCTGATTTCATTCATCTAACGTGTTACAAAATCCCTAAAAGGCCCTTTTCAGGGCCACAACAAAAATTATAAAAGAGATTTTATTCCTTTTAAACACTAAAAAAAAATCATCATTTTAGCTAAATAAACATATTACAAAAATTTGTGACTTTGTTTTTGCCGTCGGCAAATTGGAAATTGCACACATTTCATCTTCATAGTCGCATGGTTTCCTATTGTCGAATGGTTTCCAATTGCCGTCAGAAAATTGAGAATTTGTTTGGTTTTGCCAAGCAAAATTTTTATTATAATTTTTTACGAAGACTTTTTTTGTACACTGTCGAAATAAATGAATTGTTCGAAATTTTCATTTCATTCGAATCAACAGTGAAAACAAAACGTTTTCGTACAAAATATTTATTCGATTTTGCCGTCGGCAAATTGAACATTTCATATATTTTATTTCCGTAGAGAATGTAATAGTCATTTGTTTTCCTGTTGCCGTCATAAAATTTATCAATTTTGCTGTTTTACCAAAGCTAGTGTATTTTATAAATTTTCTGCGTAAACTTTTGTTCTACACTGTCGATATAAATGAAATGTTCGAAATTTTCAATTCATTCGAATCAACAATGAACACAAAAAGTTTTCGTAGAAAATTTTTAATTCGATTTTGCCGACGGAAAATTTAAAATTTCATATATTTCATTTCCATAGAGAATGTAATAACCGCATGATTTCCTATTGCCATCAGAAAATTTATCATTTTTGCTGTTTTACCAAATCTACAGTATTTTATACATTTGCAGTGTAAACTTTTGTTCTACACTGTCGATACAAATGAATTGTTCGAAATTTTCATTTCATTCCTATCGATCGACAGTGTGGAAAAAAAGTGTTTGTAGAAAATTTCATTTTCATAAAGAATGCTGTAATAGTGTCATTTTTTCGCATTGCCGTCGGTAAATTAACAAATTTGCCAATAAGCAAATAAACACATAATCGTTTGAATCGTAAAATTATTTCTCTTTTTGTAAAATAATTTGTAGCCCTGAAAAGGGCTTTTGATATAATACTTTCGAATATCGAAAAAATCATTATGTAAGTAATTTTTGGAAAAATTACTTCTTAGCGGCGGCCTTTTTGGCAGCTGGCTTCTTTGCTGGAGCAGCTTTTTTGGGTTTAGCAGCAGCTGCGCTTTTTGCCTTAGGTGCCTTTGGTTTGGTTGCTGATTTGGCGGCAGTTTTAACTGGTTTTGCCTTAACGGTGCCGGTCTTTTTGGCGGTTTTTGCCTTTGCCTTTTCTGTCTTCTTCTTTTCGGCGGTTTTCTTGGCAGCAGATGGTTTTTTTGCAGCCACTTTCTTTTCACCGGTGGCTTTAGCTTTCTTGGGAGCAACTGCCTTCTTCTTTTTGTCACCAGCGGGTTTTGTCTTCTTGACTGGTTTTGCCTTAACGGTGCCGGTCTTTTTGGCGGTTTTTGCCTTTGCCTTTTCTGTCTTCTTCTTTTCGGCGGTTTTCTTGGCAGCAGATGGTTTTTTTGCAGCCACTTTCTTTTCACCGGTGGCTTTAGCTTTCTTGGGAGCAACTGCCTTCTTCTTTTTGTCACCAGCGGGTTTTGTCTTCTTGACAGCGGTTTTTGCTTTGGGTTCTTTGGAAGCAGCAGGCGACAATTTAAATGAACCAGAAGCACCCTTACCTTTGGTTTGAATAAGTTTTCCACTGGCAACGGCGGTCTTCAAGTATTTCTTGATGAAAGGAGCCAACTTTTGAGCATCTACTTTGTACGTGCTGGCAAGATATTTCTTGATGGCAGGAAGAGATGAACCACCACGTTCTTTCAATGCTTTGATGGCAGCATCGACCATTTGTTGGGTTGGTGGATGAGAAGGAGCTGATGGCTTCTTTGCCTTAGCAGCCTTCTTTGGTGTTTTTTTCTCGGCAGCTGGAGTAGCAGCAACAGGAGAGGCGGTAGTTTCAACGGCAGCAGAGTCAGACATTTTCACTGTTTTAAAATTTCACGTTTTACACTTATAGTTTGCGTATTGGAATTTTCAATTCAATTCAATTCATTTTTTTTTTTTTTTTTTTTTTTTTTTTTTTTTTTTTTTTTTTTTTTTTTTTTTTTTTTTTTTTTTTTTTTTTTTTTTTTTTTTTTGTATTGGAATTTTTGCTTTTTGGTGACTACTTCGAAAAGATGAGAAGTGCATAGGAGGCTCTATGACATTTTTTACAAAAATTGTGTGGAAGCGTGTAGAAAATTTAACAAAAGTTTTCGTAGAATTTTCTCTTTGGCGCTAATACGGGCCAAGTTTTTGTTAAAACTTTTTTCCAAATATCTTCTATAGATATACAGCTATCTGGTAAAGTATATTGTTTAAAATTTCATTCCACCGTCTACTTGCTATACACTTTTTAGTTGACAGATTGTAAAAATCTCAGTATGAATTTCCAACTAAATTGATAAAATTTAAGAATTTTTGTTAATTTTTTTAAAATAAAAGTATGCTATAATGAAATTGTATATGTTTTCTTTAGAATCATCAAACAATTTCATCTCAAATATTAGTGGAAATGCGATAAAAATGCCTCCAAGTATATACCCTATGACCGTATAATTTTCCCATATTGCTACATTTTCCATGGAATAAAATTTATTTCAGTAATTGTTTAAAAAAACTTAAATATATTAAAGCTTTTATAAAATTTACTTTAATTTAAATAAAAATGCAATCCTTTTCATAAAAAACATTACAAATTTCGATAAATTCTGTGGTTTCTATTTCTCTGTATATACATCTTTAGTACTACCTTCGAATGAGTACACACAAGAATGAAGGTAAATTTTTGTACAAATTCATGTCGATTTTATATTGTTATTATTGCAATTTGTAAAACTTTTCTATACGAAAACATGTTTAGGATTTCTTTTAGTAAAATATTTACTTATTTCTATAAAAAAAATTAAACAAAATCTTTAGTTTTTCAACATATTTCGATAATATAAATTCTATTTGATAGCATAGGTGTGTAACCCATACTGAAATGTTCAAATTATCCAAAACCAATCACTAATCTTGTTTTATAGATTGATGAATATGAAATATAAAACATTTTAACAAAATGCTGTTAAATTATTAAGCGTGTTGCAAAAAAAGGTATGTTCAATAAATGAAAACTTAAAAGAGACAGAGAGAAAATTGGTAAAAATCGAACAATACAAACTTCAAACGAACTCAAAAGAGAATTGGAAAAATAACTTCAAACAAAGCGTTATTACACATTTTTTACCTAAACTTTCTTTGTACACTGTCGTTATAAACTATAATTTCGAAATTTCATTTCATTCCTACCGACAGTGAACTCAAAAATGTATTTTGCTAAATAATTTTAAAATTTTAGAACATAAATTGGAAATAAGAGGCAAATAATTCAAAAGCAAAAAAAATACAATAGTATGAAATAACAGACTATTTTCGCCTCAAATTCTTCAGAATAAAACATCTAAAATGGTCAAAATGCAAAACGAACATTTATTAATTTTTATTGAAACTATCATTTCTTTATTTATTATCTCTCTCTCAGCCAGTTTCAAAAATGTCCACATAGTAAATTACTCGCCTAAAAAAAAAATAATTAATTCAAGTGTCAAAATCCAAATATTATCTTTTTTCATAAATTATTTGTGGTCCTGAAAAGGACCGATTGTTTTTGTATGTAAAAATGTTAGTTTGATTTGATATTTGCATAACTTCTTAGGCACGTTCACCACGAATACGTCTGGCCAATTGGATGTCCTTTGGCATGATAGTGACACGCTTGGCATGGATAGCGCACAAGTTGGTATCTTCGAAAAGACCAACCAAGTAGGCTTCGCTAGCCTCTTGCAATGCCATAACAGCAGAGCTCTGGAAACGCAAATCTGTTTTGAAATCTTGAGCGATTTCACGTACCAAACGTTGGAAGGGCAATTTGCGGATCAGCAACTCAGTACTTTTTTGGTAACGACGGATTTCACGCAAAGCAACGGTACCAGGGCGATAACGATGTGGCTTCTTAACACCACCAGTGGCTGGGGCACTCTTGCGAGCAGCCTTAGTAGCCAATTGTTTACGTGGTGCTTTGCCACCAGTCGATTTACGGGCAGTTTGCTTAGTACGAGCCATTTTTCACTTTTCACTTCACTTTAGCACAATATGAACACAGACACTGTCAACACTGTAATAGTGGATTCGAAAAGAGGATACCGACTTATATAGAAAAATTCTACCGATCGTATAGGGGTGTGTTGGCACATTAATACTCAGAGTATAGACGACAATGCTACGAATACTAACCGAATACACACACACATATATCTAAACAACCAATGAGAACGCTTCAATGCGTTTGAAATAGCTGTGGATTTGGTATAAATATGAGAGGTCTTGTTGCGGCCAAGCATTAGTTCTTGTGCTGCATTCGTGAAGTGTTAAGTGAAATAAAAAAAAGTGAATAAAAATGACTGGTCGTGGTAAAGGTGGTAAAGGCTTGGGAAAAGGTGGCGCTAAACGTCATCGCAAAGTTTTGCGTGATAACATCCAAGGTATCACCAAACCAGCCATCCGTCGTTTGGCTCGCCGTGGCGGTGTAAAACGTATTTCTGGATTGATCTACGAAGAAACCCGTGGTGTTCTGAAAGTGTTTTTGGAAAACGTTATTCGTGATGCCGTCACATATACTGAACACGCCAAGCGCAAAACTGTCACCGCTATGGATGTTGTATATGCTTTGAAGAGACAAGGCCGCACTTTGTACGGTTTCGGCGGTTAAATTAATTTTTGACGTCTGATGGAAAAATAACTGTTTAACATCTTTAAAACAAAAAACCAATCGGTCCTTTTCAGGACCACAAAATATATTATAAAAGAGATTTTATTATTTTTCAAATACATGCAATATATTTACCCATTAGTTTTAGTACAGCTGTGTTTTATAATCATCGAATGAATAACTTTACTCCAACATACGTTAGCGTCCTTTTGTCTCTCTCTCTCTCTGTTTGGTGAGTGTTCATCATGTATACAAAGCATAGCAACACACACACACACAAGCGTTCCCGCTTTTATTTCTCACTGTCGATGAATACTCATTTAGCCGACGATTTTAGTCAACGATTTAAAAAGTAAAACATTTATCGTATTAATTTTTGCGTCAGTTGTAAAATCACAGTGACTTAGAATGAGTTATTTTTCGGATTTGACTTTACATAAAGCGAATTGAAATAGAATTGAAGAAACTTTTTTCAGCTAAAATATTTTCTTTATTCGATAAATGTTAGGAGTAAAATATTTTCTTTATTCGATAAATGTTAGGATTAGCTAAGGTTTGAATACATATTTGGTCTCTTTTGAAATTTTTTTTGTCGTCCTGAAAAGGACGGATTGTTTCGAATTAGTACGATGGTCTGTAGTTTCTTTGATTTTCATTATTTTCTTGAAATAATTTAAGCCTTCTTTTCGGTCTTCTTGGGCAAAAGTACAGCCTGGATGTTTGGCAATACACCACCTTGAGCAATGGTGACACCAGACAACAATTTGTTCAATTCTTCGTCATTACGGATAGCCAATTGCAAATGACGGGGAATGATTCTCGTCTTCTTATTATCACGAGCGGCGTTGCCAGCCAACTCAAGAACTTCAGCGGCCAAATACTCCATAACGGCAGCTAAATACACAGGAGCACCGGCACCAACACGTTCAGCATAGTTGCCTTTGCGCAACAGACGATGGATACGACCGACGGGGAATTGCAGACCAGCACGATTGGAACGGGACTTTGCCTTTCCCTTAACTTTGCCACCTTTACCACGACCAGACATTTTCACTTTTTAATTTCACTGTTTAACACTTCACTGCAAAGACACAAATGTATAAATTTTGGATGTAAACGTCACTATTTATAGTTTCTGTCTGAGCCGTTTCTCGCACATGAGGGTTGTTCTGCTTAACCGTGAGTAGTCTCTCTCTCGTTGATATTCGTGCACACAAAATTGTAGATAACCGACCAGAAACGCGGGCAAACGTATTGATTATTGTGAAAAAGTGTTTGAAGTGTTTGTGTGCAACTAACTAAAAGTGAAAAATCCTCCGTCGGAGAAAGTAACTTTTGGTGTTCCTGTGAATTTCGTGATTTTGCTGTGTTCCAGCTGAACTGCCGTTTGCCGTATTTCCAACAAGTGGAAATTTTTGGAGTTTTCAAGTATTTGTTTCCAACAAGTGGAAATTTGAAGTGAGCAACTCGAAGTTGAACATTGTGTTCATAAAAAAGCACTTAAGGTCTGAAGTTTTTTTGGGAATTGGTCGATCCCGGAGGAAGTGCCTCCCGTGTGCCGTCCCAGTGGACGAAGGTGCACCCTGGTCACCACTTGTGACCGTTCCAGCGACTACCTGGTGGAAAAAGTGGTTTTTTGTGGTTTTTTCCCAAATTTAAAAAATTTGAAAAAAAACCACTTGTTAAAAAGGCAAAAGTAACCTGACCAGAAAATTGAAATCCGGCTGAAAAATTTGTATAAATACCGGAGCATTAGCTCATATTTTTGGGAAACTCGTAGCGAGTGGTTGTCACTGCTTGCTCGGGTTCCCCCAGAGATAAACTGGTTTTTGGACTACACCAGTGTAGGGTGGCTCGGTTATGGCCTTTTCACCACCCACTGGTGCACCCATGAGCAAGGTGGTGCTCATGGAGGAATTGGACGGAGATGGGTCCAGGAAGAGGAAGCAGCGCGACGACTCTGCCGACGTCGCTAAGTCGCTGTCCGAAATGGCGCTGCAGCTGGCAGCGCTGAACGAGGAGCTGCGCAACTTGCGCAGAGAATATGCTGCTGCTATGGCCGAAATTGCCTCGCTGAAGGGAGAGCTGCGCAATCAGCAGGTGGCGGAAGAAGAAGAAGAAGAAGAGGGGGAGGGGGTGCAAGAGGCCGATGCCTCCTCCCAAGAAGAAGAAGAAGAAGAGGAGGAAATGAGTTGTAGCGATGACGGCAGTGTTGTTGACGGGCCGGTTGTCGAAGGCAACAATATGACGATTTATTTTCCAACATTGGATGAGGCGGCGGCCAAAAAACGCGAAAAGAAAATTTCAGCAGGGCAAGTCGCCACACCTGCGGAGAAAAAACGCGTGAACAATGTTGGTTCGGCAGGGCAAGTCGCCACACCTGCTACAAAAGGCGCGGCGGCGTCTGAAAATTCTAGTGGCGGTTTGCGGAATAACGCTGACAGCAAGTCCAAGTCTGGAAAGCAATCTCCTGGCAAGGCAAAGGAGAGGAGCCGGAAAGTTCCGGACATCGTCTTATATAATGCAGATGTACGTTTACTGTGTGGTAAGATTAAAACATTATTGGGCCATGTGAATTTTTCGGTAAAAGTAATGGGTCGGTCGTTAACGACCATTAAATTAGTGTCCTTAACGGACTTTCAAAAGACGAAAATCATGTTGAAGCAGGAGGCCTTCAACTTCTACTCTTTTACTCCAAAATCGGAGGCACCTTATTCGGTGGTGGTATGCGGTCTGTCGGACACATTCGAGGAGTCCGATGTGAAGACGTGTTTGAGTGGCTTGTCCATTCACTTGGGCGTATTGCGCGTCATTAAATTAGGAGGCAACAAATGGCTGGTTCATTTGTCGCGTGAGTCGGATATAGATGGGTTCTACCGCATCAAATATTTGTTGTATTCGAAAGTGACGGTCCGAAAGGACAATAAAATTGGCGTCACGCAGTGTAAGAACTGTCAGCGGTATGGCCACGTGGCAATTAATTGCGGCATGCCATATCGCTGTTGCAAATGCGGTGGAGCCCATGGACCTGCAAATTGTAATATTCCCTCGAAAGAGTCCCGAAATGAGGAAGCAGTCCACGTGGACCCGGAAACAGGTGCGGTCGCGCGCGGTGATAGTCACCTATTGAAATGTGTTAATTGCGGTGTCGATGGACATGCCTCAAGCGCAAAGGAGTGTCCGATGCGGCAACGCTTGCTGAGGGAGAAGGCTGGTGCCAAAAGGCGTCAAATGGCCGCCGATAAGGTTAGTGCCCCTCGAAATGGAGGTGGTTTCCCCCGAAACAGTGGTGTTGTCCGCGGAGGGCTCTCTTTTGCGCATGCGACGCGTGGGGCATCGGTTGGCGCGAAGTCGGTTGGCGCGAAGTCGGTTGGCGCGAAATTTTTGGCCCCAACTGGGGGTGTGGGCGTTGAAGGCGCAATGGCGCAGTATAATATCGTGGATGAGGACTGCCACAGGTTCTTCGGAAAAGACGTGTTAACTTGTATCGGTCGTGTCGGAACATTTTCACGTGAATATCCCAAATTAAAGGACGATGCGTCCAAATGTCGTGCTATGGTCGGTCTCTTCATCGCCCTCCAAAATGACTGAAACCAGCACAATAATATTTGTCAATGTTAACTCCATTGTGGCTCGCCATAGGAGGCATTTTTTAAACCAATTTTTGATTCGGCATAAACCGGACTTGTTGCTGGTGGCGGAGCACGGGCTTTCGCATTCTCATGTGATTCATTTTGGAGGATATACCGTTTTTAGGCAGGATAGAGTAGGTGGCCGTGGTGGTGGCACAGCTATCCTGGTTCGAAACGGCATAAGATGTGAGAGGGTTAGCCTGAGTTTGGGCACAACAGAATCGACGTGTGTGAAGATCGTCGGCGGAGACGGGTTAAATTATTTTGTGGTGACGGCGTACCACAGTCCGCGCGTGATGTTAGATATTGACAATCTTGAACCCCTTAGGCCTTTGGCCGCTGCTGGGAAACTGCTTGTGGGTGCTGATTTCAACGCCAGGCACACCAGCTGGGGTGATAGAATTGTCAATACTAACGGAAGAAGGTTGCGGGCGTTTTTGGACACGTGTCCAGATCTTTTGGTCAGGCAAACTGACGGGCCTACTCACGAGAGTAGGGCTGGCTCGTTCATTGACTTCTTCGTGGTCTCTAGTGGTATCGAAGTACGTGGTGCGGAAAGTGGTCTTAAGACCCTGTCGTACGAATCGGACCACAGGGCTGTGAAGATCTCAATCGTAACGGGCCAGTTGCGTGCGAGAGAGGAGGAAAAGCGGTTTCACTTTGGTGCAATGAGAACCAATGCCTTTAACAGAGTTTTGGAGTGTGGATTGCAGCGACATCAGCTCCCGGTGGACCGAAACGTGACACGCTCGGAGATAGACGCGTGCGTTGCGTCAATGAGCACAGCGTTTCGAGGGGCGATGGATGCCTCTATACCCAGAAATCCATCTGGGGGCAAGGGGCTCTGTCGTCTCCCTCCTAATATTGTCCACTTCATGGATGAGAGGAGAAGATTGGTCAGAGTCGCGAACAGAACTGGCGATCCAGGTAGAAAGGCGACGTTGAAGGCAACGGTGAAGAACCTCAACAGGATTATCCTGGGTGCAATTTTTTGGCACGAGCAGGGTCGCAGGGCGGATTTCCTTCGTGGAATCAAGCCAGGGCCTGATGCTTTTCGTAAAGTGAAAGCGGCGGTTGGCGCGAGGGTTGCGGTGTCTGTGCCGAATTTAATTGATGACAGCGGAAGCATGGTGGTGGTCGACCGCGATAAGGCTAACCTTCTCGCGGAATGCTTTCGCTGCGCTGGGCAGGACATTGCAACGGATGATGCGGTGTCGGCGCGGGTCGAAGCGGCGGTTTCGGTGTTGAGCGAGGTGGCGCCGGTTGTAGAATTCGGGCGTGATGTGTTGGCGGACGGGTCTCGTGGTCGTTCGGATAGATTTGTGACGTCGGATGATGTGGGCGAGGCGTTGAAATCGAGGCCGAACAAGAGGTCGAGTGGTAAGGATGGAGTGCCGGATGTGGTTGTGCGTAGGTGCAGCAGAACAGTATGGACTTTTCTAGCAGTATTAATAAACCATTGCCTGAACTTGAGCTATTTCCCGGTGGCGTGGAAGGAAGCAGTAATGGTTCCTATCCCAAAGCCGGGAGCGGACAGTGAGAGGACAGGCGGATATAGACCTATATCCCTATTGTCATCATTTGGTAAACTGCTAGAGAAGTTCATACTTGCTGATCTCTTACGTACAATAGAGGAGAAGGCTGTCTTTTTTGATGGGCAGTTTGGCTTTAGGAGGAACCACTCGACCTCTCATGCGCTGTTGGTGTTAGGAGATTATTTAGCTAGAGGATTTGCCAGGAAATGTCCCACCATTTGTGCGAGTTTAGACCTGTCAAAAGCGTTTGACACGGTGTGGCACAATGGCCTTTTGTCGAAAATGTTAGCGTTGGGGTTCGATGTGAACCTATGCAAAATGGTGGCAGATTTCCTGGCAAATCGCTCTTTTAGAGTCAGGATTGGCGAGAGCCTGTCGGATGCGAAAGCGGTTGTGGCAGGAGTGCCGCAAGGGTCATTGTTGGGCCCCGTGCTGTTTAACCTATATATATCGGACATCCCGCAGCCGGTTGGCGGAGATCTACTCCTTTGTTACGCGGATGATATATTGGTGGCAGCATCGGGCCCAAGAATGACCACGGTTAGTGCGAGGCTGAACGCCTATTTATCGAGATTGGCGGCATACTTTTCGGCGTGGCGACTTCGCCTGAATGTGCAGAAGTGCTGCAGTATAGTTTTGCGGGGCAGGAAAAGTGCCCTATTTCCGAATGCCAGAAGGTATGTCCCCAACCTCGAGGTAGGTGGCAGTGCAATACGAGCTACTTCGTCAATGAAGTACCTCGGTATTGAGTTTGGAGAGGATCTGCAGTTCCGAGGTCACATTGAGCGTGTCTTACACCAAGTGGTAAGGACGTATCACATGTACCTCGGAATCCTGCGGTGCAGAGAAGGTTTGACAGATGAGGTGCGTCTGCTTATATATAAGCAGCTGGTGAGGCCGCGCATAGCCTACGCTTTTCCGATCTGGTTTGGGATCTCCTCAAGTCAGATGGAAAAGCTTAGGCTATGGGAAAGAAAAATTGTGTCGGTATGTCTCGGGCTCCGGCGTACGAGGAATGACGATGATGAGTGGCGTAGTCCGTCGGTTGCGTCGATTTATGAGAAGCTCGACTTTGATCGGGTCGACGCATTTTTAGTTAGAGGAGCGTTAAGTTTCCTGAACCAGGCGAGGGAACATGGTAATTCGTTGGTCAAGGCCTGTTTTGAAGGACAAATATGTGTCCGCATACCCGAGCCGAATAATTTTATGGCGCCAGCAAGTTTGTTGGCATTGGAGGGTGAGGGCCTCCTGTTTCAACATAATAACCTTGTCTTTTATCACAGACGACACAACACCTTTAATGTCGAGGACCCTGTTTACAACATGGCCCAATAATTTTTTATACCTTACCTGTATATATGTAAATAGTTAGTTTTAAGTTATTTTTAAGTTAATTTTAAGTTAGTTTTAAGGTTTACCTTTTTTAAAAATTTTGTTTAGTAGTCATAGTTTTTGCTTATCATTTTTATATGACTTTTGTTTTAGTGTAAGTCTTTTTGATTATGTGCTGGAGGAAAACCTCGGCACGGCGGGCGAATCCGCATGACCGATTTGTAGAGATCTATAAAATTTTTGCAAAATTTAGATAATAAGTATTAGTTTGTAAAACTTAGATTTTAGTTTTCTTTTGTAACGTAGAATTTAAAAGATATTAATAAAATCAATATACAAAGAAAAAAAAGAGAAAGGGCAAACGTATTATTGTGAAAAAGTGTTTGAAGTGTTTGTGTGCAACTAAGTAAAAGTGAAAAATGCCTCCTAAAACCAGTGGTAAAGCAGCTAAAAAGGCCGGCAAAGCCCAGAAGAACATCACCAAGAGTGATAAGCAAAAGAAACGCAAGAGGAAGGAAAGTTACGCTATCTACATCTACAAAGTGTTGAAGCAAGTACATCCCGATACTGGTATTTCATCAAAGGCCATGAGTATCATGAACAGTTTTGTTAATGATATCTTTGAACGTATTGCCGCTGAGGCCTCTCGTTTGGCTCACTACAACAAGCGTTCAACCATCACCAGTCGGGAAATTCAAACTGCTGTCCGTCTTTTGTTGCCCGGTGAATTGGCTAAGCATGCTGTCAGTGAAGGTACCAAGGCTGTCACCAAATACACCAGCTCTAAGTAAATATGCTGCCTGATTTCATTCATCTAACGTGTTACAAAATCCCTAAAAGGCCCTTTTCAGGGCCACAACAAAAATTATAAAAGAGATTTTATTCCTTTTAAACACTAAAAAAAAATCATCATTTTAGCTAAATAAACATATTACAAAAATTTGTGACTTTGTTTTTGCCGTCGGCAAATTGGAAATTGCACACATTTCATCTTCATAGTCGCATGGTTTCCTATTGTCGAATGGTTTCCAATTGCCGTCAGAAAATTGAGAATTTGTTTGGTTTTGCCAAGCAAAATTTTTATTATAATTTTTTACGAAGACTTTTTTTGTACACTGTCGAAATAAATGAATTGTTCGAAATTTTCATTTCATTCGAATCAACAGTGAAAACAAAACGTTTTCGTACAAAATATTTATTCGATTTTGCCGTCGGCAAATTGAACATTTCATATATTTTATTTCCGTAGAGAATGTAATAGTCATTTGTTTTCCTGTTGCCGTCATAAAATTTATCAATTTTGCTGTTTTACCAAAGCTAGTGTATTTTATAAATTTTCTGCGTAAACTTTTGTTCTACACTGTCGATATAAATGAAATGTTCGAAATTTTCAATTCATTCGAATCAACAATGAACACAAAAAGTTTTCGTAGAAAATTTTTAATTCGATTTTGCCGACGGAAAATTTAAAATTTCATATATTTCATTTCCATAGAGAATGTAATAACCGCATGATTTCCTATTGCCATCAGAAAATTTATCATTTTTGCTGTTTTACCAAATCTACAGTATTTTATACATTTGCAGTGTAAACTTTTGTTCTACACTGTCGATACAAATGAATTGTTCGAAATTTTCATTTCATTCCTATCGATCGACAGTGTGGAAAAAAAGTGTTTGTAGAAAATTTCATTTTCATAAAGAATGCTGTAATAGTGTCATTTTTTCGCATTGCCGTCGGTAAATTAACAAATTTGCCAATAAGCAAATAAACACATAATCGTTTGAATCGTAAAATTATTTCTCTTTTTGTAAAATAATTTGTAGCCCTGAAAAGGGCTTTTGATATAATACTTTCGAATATCGAAAAAATCATTATGTAAGTAATTTTTGGAAAAATTACTTCTTAGCGGCGGCCTTTTTGGCAGCTGGCTTCTTTGCTGGAGCAGCTTTTTTGGGTTTAGCAGCAGCTGCGCTTTTTGCCTTAGGTGCCTTTGGTTTGGTTGCTGATTTGGCGGCAGTTTTAACTGGTTTTGCCTTAACGGTGCCGGTCTTTTTGGCGGTTTTTGCCTTTGCCTTTTCTGTCTTCTTCTTTTCGGCGGTTTTCTTGGCAGCAGATGGTTTTTTTGCAGCCACTTTCTTTTCACCGGTGGCTTTAGCTTTCTTGGGAGCAACTGCCTTCTTCTTTTTGTCACCAGCGGGTTTTGTCTTCTTGACAGCGGTTTTTGCTTTGGGTTCTTTGGAAGCAGCAGGCGACAATTTAAATGAACCAGAAGCACCCTTACCTTTGGTTTGAATAAGTTTTCCACTGGCAACGGCGGTCTTCAAGTATTTCTTGATGAAAGGAGCCAACTTTTGAGCATCTACTTTGTACGTGCTGGCAAGATATTTCTTGATGGCAGGAAGAGATGAACCACCACGTTCTTTCAATGCTTTGATGGCAGCATCGACCATTTGTTGGGTTGGTGGATGAGAAGGAGCTGATGGCTTCTTTGCCTTAGCAGCCTTCTTTGGTGTTTTTTTCTCGGCAGCTGGAGTAGCAGCAACAGGAGAGGCGGTAGTTTCAACGGCAGCAGAGTCAGACATTTTCACTGTTTTAAAATTTCACGTTTTACACTTATAGTTTGCGTATTGGAATTTTTGCTTTTTGGTGACTACTTCGAAAAGATGAGAAGTGCATAGGAGGCTCTATGACATTTTTTACAAAAATTGTGTGGAAGCGTGTAGAAAATTTAACAAAAGTTTTCGTAGAATTTTCTCTTTGGCGCTAATACGGGCCAAGTTTTTGTTAAAACTTTTTTCCAAATATCTTCTATAGATATACAGCTATCTGGTAAAGTATATTGTTTAAAATTTCATTCCACCGTCTACTTGCTATACACTTTTTAGTTGACAGATTGTAAAAATCTCAGTATGAATTTCCAACTAAATTGATAAAATTTAAGAATTTTTGTTAATTTTTTTAAAATAAAAGTATGCTATAATGAAATTGTATATGTTTTCTTTAGAATCATCAAACAATTTCATCTCAAATATTAGTGGAAATGCGATAAAAATGCCTCCAAGTATATACCCTATGACCGTATAATTTTCCCATATTGCTACATTTTCCATGGAATAAAATTTATTTCAGTAATTGTTTAAAAAAACTTAAATATATTAAAGCTTTTATAAAATTTACTTTAATTTAAATAAAAATGCAATCCTTTTCATAAAAAACATTACAAATTTCGATAAATTCTGTGGTTTCTATTTCTCTGTATATACATCTTTAGTACTACCTTCGAATGAGTACACACAAGAATGAAGGTAAATTTTTGTACAAATTCATGTCGATTTTATATTGTTATTATTGCAATTTGTAAAACTTTTCTATACGAAAACATGTTTAGGATTTCTTTTAGTAAAATATTTACTTATTTCTATAAAAAAAATTAAACAAAATCTTTAGTTTTTCAACATATTTCGATAATATAAATTCTATTTGATAGCATAGGTGTGTAACCCATACTGAAATGTTCAAATTATCCAAAACCAATCACTAATCTTGTTTTATAGATTGATGAATATGAAATATAAAACATTTTAACAAAATGCTGTTAAATTATTAAGCGTGTTGCAAAAAAAGGTATGTTCAATAAATGAAAACTTAAAAGAGACAGAGAGAAAATTGGTAAAAATCGAACAATACAAACTTCAAACGAACTCAAAAGAGAATTGGAAAAATAACTTCAAACAAAGCGTTATTACACATTTTTTACCTAAACTTTCTTTGTACACTGTCGTTATAAACTATAATTTCGAAATTTCATTTCATTCCTACCGACAGTGAACTCAAAAATGTATTTTGCTAAATAATTTTAAAATTTTAGAACATAAATTGGAAATAAGAGGCAAATAATTCAAAAGCAAAAAAAATACAATAGTATGAAATAACAGACTATTTTCGCCTCAAATTCTTCAGAATAAAACATCTAAAATGGTCAAAATGCAAAACGAACATTTATTAATTTTTATTGAAACTATCATTTCTTTATTTATTATCTCTCTCTCAGCCAGTTTCAAAAATGTCCACATAGTAAATTACTCGCCTAAAAAAAAAATAATTAATTCAAGTGTCAAAATCCAAATATTATCTTTTTTCATAAATTATTTGTGGTCCTGAAAAGGACCGATTGTTTTTGTATGTAAAAATGTTAGTTTGATTTGATATTTGCATAACTTCTTAGGCACGTTCACCACGAATACGTCTGGCCAATTGGATGTCCTTTGGCATGATAGTGACACGCTTGGCATGGATAGCGCACAAGTTGGTATCTTCGAAAAGACCAACCAAGTAGGCTTCGCTAGCCTCTTGCAATGCCATAACAGCAGAGCTCTGGAAACGCAAATCTGTTTTGAAATCTTGAGCGATTTCACGTACCAAACGTTGGAAGGGCAATTTGCGGATCAGCAACTCAGTACTTTTTTGGTAACGACGGATTTCACGCAAAGCAACGGTACCAGGGCGATAACGATGTGGCTTCTTAACACCACCAGTGGCTGGGGCACTCTTGCGAGCAGCCTTAGTAGCCAATTGTTTACGTGGTGCTTTGCCACCAGTCGATTTACGGGCAGTTTGCTTAGTACGAGCCATTTTTCACTTTTCACTTCACTTTAGCACAATATGAACACAGACACTGTCAACACTGTAATAGTGGATTCGAAAAGAGGATACCGACTTATATAGAAAAATTCTACCGATCGTATAGGGGTGTGTTGGCACATTAATACTCAGAGTATAGACGACAATGCTACGAATACTAACCGAATACACACACACATATATCTAAACAACCAATGAGAACGCTTCAATGCGTTTGAAATAGCTGTGGATTTGGTATAAATATGAGAGGTCTTGTTGCGGCCAAGCATTAGTTCTTGTGCTGCATTCGTGAAGTGTTAAGTGAAATAAAAAAAAGTGAATAAAAATGACTGGTCGTGGTAAAGGTGGTAAAGGCTTGGGAAAAGGTGGCGCTAAACGTCATCGCAAAGTTTTGCGTGATAACATCCAAGGTATCACCAAACCAGCCATCCGTCGTTTGGCTCGCCGTGGCGGTGTAAAACGTATTTCTGGATTGATCTACGAAGAAACCCGTGGTGTTCTGAAAGTGTTTTTGGAAAACGTTATTCGTGATGCCGTCACATATACTGAACACGCCAAGCGCAAAACTGTCACCGCTATGGATGTTGTATATGCTTTGAAGAGACAAGGCCGCACTTTGTACGGTTTCGGCGGTTAAATTAATTTTTGACGTCTGATGGAAAAATAACTGTTTAACATCTTTAAAACAAAAAACCAATCGGTCCTTTTCAGGACCACAAAATATATTATAAAAGAGATTTTATTATTTTTCAAATACATGCAATATATTTACCCATTAGTTTTAGTACAGCTGTGTTTTATAATCATCGAATGAATAACTTTACTCCAACATACGTTAGCGTCCTTTTGTCTCTCTCTCTCTCTGTTTGGTGAGTGTTCATCATGTATACAAAGCATAGCAACACACACACACACAAGCGTTCCCGCTTTTATTTCTCACTGTCGATGAATACTCATTTAGCCGACGATTTTAGTCAACGATTTAAAAAGTAAAACATTTATCGTATTAATTTTTGCGTCAGTTGTAAAATCACAGTGACTTAGAATGAGTTATTTTTCGGATTTGACTTTACATAAAGCGAATTGAAATAGAATTGAAGAAACTTTTTTCAGCTAAAATATTTTCTTTATTCGATAAATGTTAGGAGTAAAATATTTTCTTTATTCGATAAATGTTAGGATTAGCTAAGGTTTGAATACATATTTGGTCTCTTTTGAAATTTTTTTTGTCGTCCTGAAAAGGACGGATTGTTTCGAATTAGTACGATGGTCTGTAGTTTCTTTGATTTTCATTATTTTCTTGAAATAATTTAAGCCTTCTTTTCGGTCTTCTTGGGCAAAAGTACAGCCTGGATGTTTGGCAATACACCACCTTGAGCAATGGTGACACCAGACAACAATTTGTTCAATTCTTCGTCATTACGGATAGCCAATTGCAAATGACGGGGAATGATTCTCGTCTTCTTATTATCACGAGCGGCGTTGCCAGCCAACTCAAGAACTTCAGCGGCCAAATACTCCATAACGGCAGCTAAATACACAGGAGCACCGGCACCAACACGTTCAGCATAGTTGCCTTTGCGCAACAGACGATGGATACGACCGACGGGGAATTGCAGACCAGCACGATTGGAACGGGACTTTGCCTTTCCCTTAACTTTGCCACCTTTACCACGACCAGACATTTTCACTTTTTAATTTCACTGTTTAACACTTCACTGCAAAGACACAAATGTATAAATTTTGGATGTAAACGTCACTATTTATAGTTTCTGTCTGAGCCGTTTCTCGCACATGAGGGTTGTTCTGCTTAACCGTGAGTAGTCTCTCTCTCGTTGATATTCGTGCACACAAAATTGTAGATAACCGACCAGAAACGCGGGCAAACGTATTATTGTGAAAAAGTGTTTGAAGTGTTTGTGTGCAACTAAGTAAAAGTGAAAAATGCCTCCTAAAACCAGTGGTAAAGCAGCTAAAAAGGCCGGCAAAGCCCAGAAGAACATCACCAAGAGTGATAAGCAAAAGAAACGCAAGAGGAAGGAAAGTTACGCTATCTACATCTACAAAGTGTTGAAGCAAGTACATCCCGATACTGGTATTTCATCAAAGGCCATGAGTATCATGAACAGTTTTGTTAATGATATCTTTGAACGTATTGCCGCTGAGGCCTCTCGTTTGGCTCACTACAACAAGCGTTCAACCATCACCAGTCGGGAAATTCAAACTGCTGTCCGTCTTTTGTTGCCCGGTGAATTGGCTAAGCATGCTGTCAGTGAAGGTACCAAGGCTGTCACCAAATACACCAGCTCTAAGTAAATATGCTGCCTGATTTCATTCATCTAACGTGTTACAAAATCCCTAAAAGGCCCTTTTCAGGGCCACAACAAAAATTATAAAAGAGATTTTATTCCTTTTAAACACTAAAAAAAAATCATCATTTTAGCTAAATAAACATATTACAAAAATTTGTGACTTTGTTTTTGCCGTCGGCAAATTGGAAATTGCACACATTTCATCTTCATAGTCGCATGGTTTCCTATTGTCGAATGGTTTCCAATTGCCGTCAGAAAATTGAGAATTTGTTTGGTTTTGCCAAGCAAAATTTTTATTATAATTTTTTACGAAGACTTTTTTTGTACACTGTCGAAATAAATGAATTGTTCGAAATTTTCATTTCATTCGAATCAACAGTGAAAACAAAACGTTTTCGTACAAAATATTTATTCGATTTTGCCGTCGGCAAATTGAACATTTCATATATTTTATTTCCGTAGAGAATGTAATAGTCATTTGTTTTCCTGTTGCCGTCATAAAATTTATCAATTTTGCTGTTTTACCAAAGCTAGTGTATTTTATAAATTTTCTGCGTAAACTTTTGTTCTACACTGTCGATATAAATGAAATGTTCGAAATTTTCAATTCATTCGAATCAACAATGAACACAAAAAGTTTTCGTAGAAAATTTTTAATTCGATTTTGCCGACGGAAAATTTAAAATTTCATATATTTCATTTCCATAGAGAATGTAATAACCGCATGATTTCCTATTGCCATCAGAAAATTTATCATTTTTGCTGTTTTACCAAATCTACAGTATTTTATACATTTGCAGTGTAAACTTTTGTTCTACACTGTCGATACAAATGAATTGTTCGAAATTTTCATTTCATTCCTATCGATCGACAGTGTGGAAAAAAAGTGTTTGTAGAAAATTTCATTTTCATAAAGAATGCTGTAATAGTGTCATTTTTTCGCATTGCCGTCGGTAAATTAACAAATTTGCCAATAAGCAAATAAACACATAATCGTTTGAATCGTAAAATTATTTCTCTTTTTGTAAAATAATTTGTAGCCCTGAAAAGGGCTTTTGATATAATACTTTCGAATATCGAAAAAATCATTATGTAAGTAATTTTTGGAAAAATTACTTCTTAGCGGCGGCCTTTTTGGCAGCTGGCTTCTTTGCTGGAGCAGCTTTTTTGGGTTTAGCAGCAGCTGCGCTTTTTGCCTTAGGTGCCTTTGGTTTGGTTGCTGATTTGGCGGCAGTTTTAACTGGTTTTGCCTTAACGGTGCCGGTCTTTTTGGCGGTTTTTGCCTTTGCCTTTTCTGTCTTCTTCTTTTCGGCGGTTTTCTTGGCAGCAGATGGTTTTTTTGCAGCCACTTTCTTTTCACCGGTGGCTTTAGCTTTCTTGGGAGCAACTGCCTTCTTCTTTTTGTCACCAGCGGGTTTTGTCTTCTTGACAGCGGTTTTTGCTTTGGGTTCTTTGGAAGCAGCAGGCGACAATTTAAATGAACCAGAAGCACCCTTACCTTTGGTTTGAATAAGTTTTCCACTGGCAACGGCGGTCTTCAAGTATTTCTTGATGAAAGGAGCCAACTTTTGAGCATCTACTTTGTACGTGCTGGCAAGATATTTCTTGATGGCAGGAAGAGATGAACCACCACGTTCTTTCAATGCTTTGATGGCAGCATCGACCATTTGTTGGGTTGGTGGATGAGAAGGAGCTGATGGCTTCTTTGCCTTAGCAGCCTTCTTTGGTGTTTTTTTCTCGGCAGCTGGAGTAGCAGCAACAGGAGAGGCGGTAGTTTCAACGGCAGCAGAGTCAGACATTTTCACTGTTTTAAAATTTCACGTTTTACACTTATAGTTTGCGTATTGGAATTTTCAATTCAATTCAATTCATTTTTTTTTTTTTTTTTTTTTTTTTTTTTTTTTTTTTTTTTTTTTTTTTTTTTTTTTTTTTTTTTTTTTTGTATTGGAATTTTTGCTTTTTGGTGACTACTTCGAAAAGATGAGAAGTGCATAGGAGGCTCTATGACATTTTTTACAAAAATTGTGTGGAAGCGTGTAGAAAATTTAACAAAAGTTTTCGTAGAATTTTCTCTTTGGCGCTAATACGGGCCAAGTTTTTGTTAAAACTTTTTTCCAAATATCTTCTATAGATATACAGCTATCTGGTAAAGTATATTGTTTAAAATTTCATTCCACCGTCTACTTGCTATACACTTTTTAGTTGACAGATTGTAAAAATCTCAGTATGAATTTCCAACTAAATTGATAAAATTTAAGAATTTTTGTTAATTTTTTTAAAATAAAAGTATGCTATAATGAAATTGTATATGTTTTCTTTAGAATCATCAAACAATTTCATCTCAAATATTAGTGGAAATGCGATAAAAATGCCTCCAAGTATATACCCTATGACCGTATAATTTTCCCATATTGCTACATTTTCCATGGAATAAAATTTATTTCAGTAATTGTTTAAAAAAACTTAAATATATTAAAGCTTTTATAAAATTTACTTTAATTTAAATAAAAATGCAATCCTTTTCATAAAAAACATTACAAATTTCGATAAATTCTGTGGTTTCTATTTCTCTGTATATACATCTTTAGTACTACCTTCGAATGAGTACACACAAGAATGAAGGTAAATTTTTGTACAAATTCATGTCGATTTTATATTGTTATTATTGCAATTTGTAAAACTTTTCTATACGAAAACATGTTTAGGATTTCTTTTAGTAAAATATTTACTTATTTCTATAAAAAAAATTAAACAAAATCTTTAGTTTTTCAACATATTTCGATAATATAAATTCTATTTGATAGCATAGGTGTGTAACCCATACTGAAATGTTCAAATTATCCAAAACCAATCACTAATCTTGTTTTATAGATTGATGAATATGAAATATAAAACATTTTAACAAAATGCTGTTAAATTATTAAGCGTGTTGCAAAAAAAGGTATGTTCAATAAATGAAAACTTAAAAGAGACAGAGAGAAAATTGGTAAAAATCGAACAATACAAACTTCAAACGAACTCAAAAGAGAATTGGAAAAATAACTTCAAACAAAGCGTTATTACACATTTTTTACCTAAACTTTCTTTGTACACTGTCGTTATAAACTATAATTTCGAAATTTCATTTCATTCCTACCGACAGTGAACTCAAAAATGTATTTTGCTAAATAATTTTAAAATTTTAGAACATAAATTGGAAATAAGAGGCAAATAATTCAAAAGCAAAAAAAATACAATAGTATGAAATAACAGACTATTTTCGCCTCAAATTCTTCAGAATAAAACATCTAAAATGGTCAAAATGCAAAACGAACATTTATTAATTTTTATTGAAACTATCATTTCTTTATTTATTATCTCTCTCTCAGCCAGTTTCAAAAATGTCCACATAGTAAATTACTCGCCTAAAAAAAAAATAATTAATTCAAGTGTCAAAATCCAAATATTATCTTTTTTCATAAATTATTTGTGGTCCTGAAAAGGACCGATTGTTTTTGTATGTAAAAATGTTAGTTTGATTTGATATTTGCATAACTTCTTAGGCACGTTCACCACGAATACGTCTGGCCAATTGGATGTCCTTTGGCATGATAGTGACACGCTTGGCATGGATAGCGCACAAGTTGGTATCTTCGAAAAGACCAACCAAGTAGGCTTCGCTAGCCTCTTGCAATGCCATAACAGCAGAGCTCTGGAAACGCAAATCTGTTTTGAAATCTTGAGCGATTTCACGTACCAAACGTTGGAAGGGCAATTTGCGGATCAGCAACTCAGTACTTTTTTGGTAACGACGGATTTCACGCAAAGCAACGGTACCAGGGCGATAACGATGTGGCTTCTTAACACCACCAGTGGCTGGGGCACTCTTGCGAGCAGCCTTAGTAGCCAATTGTTTACGTGGTGCTTTGCCACCAGTCGATTTACGGGCAGTTTGCTTAGTACGAGCCATTTTTCACTTTTCACTTCACTTTAGCACAATATGAACACAGACACTGTCAACACTGTAATAGTGGATTCGAAAAGAGGATACCGACTTATATAGAAAAATTCTACCGATCGTATAGGGGTGTGTTGGCACATTAATACTCAGAGTATAGACGACAATGCTACGAATACTAACCGAATACACACACACATATATCTAAACAACCAATGAGAACGCTTCAATGCGTTTGAAATAGCTGTGGATTTGGTATAAATATGAGAGGTCTTGTTGCGGCCAAGCATTAGTTCTTGTGCTGCATTCGTGAAGTGTTAAGTGAAATAAAAAAAAGTGAATAAAAATGACTGGTCGTGGTAAAGGTGGTAAAGGCTTGGGAAAAGGTGGCGCTAAACGTCATCGCAAAGTTTTGCGTGATAACATCCAAGGTATCACCAAACCAGCCATCCGTCGTTTGGCTCGCCGTGGCGGTGTAAAACGTATTTCTGGATTGATCTACGAAGAAACCCGTGGTGTTCTGAAAGTGTTTTTGGAAAACGTTATTCGTGATGCCGTCACATATACTGAACACGCCAAGCGCAAAACTGTCACCGCTATGGATGTTGTATATGCTTTGAAGAGACAAGGCCGCACTTTGTACGGTTTCGGCGGTTAAATTAATTTTTGACGTCTGATGGAAAAATAACTGTTTAACATCTTTAAAACAAAAAACCAATCGGTCCTTTTCAGGACCACAAAATATATTATAAAAGAGATTTTATTATTTTTCAAATACATGCAATATATTTACCCATTAGTTTTAGTACAGCTGTGTTTTATAATCATCGAATGAATAACTTTACTCCAACATACGTTAGCGTCCTTTTGTCTCTCTCTCTCTCTGTTTGGTGAGTGTTCATCATGTATACAAAGCATAGCAACACACACACACACAAGCGTTCCCGCTTTTATTTCTCACTGTCGATGAATACTCATTTAGCCGACGATTTTAGTCAACGATTTAAAAAGTAAAACATTTATCGTATTAATTTTTGCGTCAGTTGTAAAATCACAGTGACTTAGAATGAGTTATTTTTCGGATTTGACTTTACATAAAGCGAATTGAAATAGAATTGAAGAAACTTTTTTCAGCTAAAATATTTTCTTTATTCGATAAATGTTAGGAGTAAAATATTTTCTTTATTCGATAAATGTTAGGATTAGCTA
This sequence comes from Phaonia tiefii, assembly GCA_963931995.1. Lineage (NCBI taxonomy): Eukaryota > Metazoa > Arthropoda > Insecta > Diptera > Muscidae > Phaonia > Phaonia tiefii. The sequence goes on from OZ008368.1 coordinate 134,524,897, forward strand.
AGGTTTGAATACATATTTGGTCTCTTTTGAAATTTTTTTTGTCGTCCTGAAAAGGACGGATTGTTTCGAATTAGTACGATGGTCTGTAGTTTCTTTGATTTTCATTATTTTCTTGAAATAATTTAAGCCTTCTTTTCGGTCTTCTTGGGCAAAAGTACAGCCTGGATGTTTGGCAATACACCACCTTGAGCAATGGTGACACCAGACAACAATTTGTTCAATTCTTCGTCATTACGGATAGCCAATTGCAAATGACGGGGAATGATTCTCGTCTTCTTATTATCACGAGCGGCGTTGCCAGCCAACTCAAGAACTTCAGCGGCCAAATACTCCATAACGGCAGCTAAATACACAGGAGCACCGGCACCAACACGTTCAGCATAGTTGCCTTTGCGCAACAGACGATGGATACGACCGACGGGGAATTGCAGACCAGCACGATTGGAACGGGACTTTGCCTTTCCCTTAACTTTGCCACCTTTACCACGACCAGACATTTTCACTTTTTAATTTCACTGTTTAACACTTCACTGCAAAGACACAAATGTATAAATTTTGGATGTAAACGTCACTATTTATAGTTTCTGTCTGAGCCGTTTCTCGCACATGAGGGTTGTTCTGCTTAACCGTGAGTAGTCTCTCTCTCGTTGATATTCGTGCACACAAAATTGTAGATAACCGACCAGAAACGCGGGCAAACGTATTATTGTGAAAAAGTGTTTGAAGTGTTTGTGTGCAACTAAGTAAAAGTGAAAAATGCCTCCTAAAACCAGTGGTAAAGCAGCTAAAAAGGCCGGCAAAGCCCAGAAGAACATCACCAAGAGTGATAAGCAAAAGAAACGCAAGAGGAAGGAAAGTTACGCTATCTACATCTACAAAGTGTTGAAGCAAGTACATCCCGATACTGGTATTTCATCAAAGGCCATGAGTATCATGAACAGTTTTGTTAATGATATCTTTGAACGTATTGCCGCTGAGGCCTCTCGTTTGGCTCACTACAACAAGCGTTCAACCATCACCAGTCGGGAAATTCAAACTGCTGTCCGTCTTTTGTTGCCCGGTGAATTGGCTAAGCATGCTGTCAGTGAAGGTACCAAGGCTGTCACCAAATACACCAGCTCTAAGTAAATATGCTGCCTGATTTCATTCATCTAACGTGTTACAAAATCCCTAAAAGGCCCTTTTCAGGGCCACAACAAAAATTATAAAAGAGATTTTATTCCTTTTAAACACTAAAAAAAAATCATCATTTTAGCTAAATAAACATATTACAAAAATTTGTGACTTTGTTTTTGCCGTCGGCAAATTGGAAATTGCACACATTTCATCTTCATAGTCGCATGGTTTCCTATTGTCGAATGGTTTCCAATTGCCGTCAGAAAATTGAGAATTTGTTTGGTTTTGCCAAGCAAAATTTTTATTATAATTTTTTACGAAGACTTTTTTTGTACACTGTCGAAATAAATGAATTGTTCGAAATTTTCATTTCATTCGAATCAACAGTGAAAACAAAACGTTTTCGTACAAAATATTTATTCGATTTTGCCGTCGGCAAATTGAACATTTCATATATTTTATTTCCGTAGAGAATGTAATAGTCATTTGTTTTCCTGTTGCCGTCATAAAATTTATCAATTTTGCTGTTTTACCAAAGCTAGTGTATTTTATAAATTTTCTGCGTAAACTTTTGTTCTACACTGTCGATATAAATGAAATGTTCGAAATTTTCAATTCATTCGAATCAACAATGAACACAAAAAGTTTTCGTAGAAAATTTTTAATTCGATTTTGCCGACGGAAAATTTAAAATTTCATATATTTCATTTCCATAGAGAATGTAATAACCGCATGATTTCCTATTGCCATCAGAAAATTTATCATTTTTGCTGTTTTACCAAATCTACAGTATTTTATACATTTGCAGTGTAAACTTTTGTTCTACACTGTCGATACAAATGAATTGTTCGAAATTTTCATTTCATTCCTATCGATCGACAGTGTGGAAAAAAAGTGTTTGTAGAAAATTTCATTTTCATAAAGAATGCTGTAATAGTGTCATTTTTTCGCATTGCCGTCGGTAAATTAACAAATTTGCCAATAAGCAAATAAACACATAATCGTTTGAATCGTAAAATTATTTCTCTTTTTGTAAAATAATTTGTAGCCCTGAAAAGGGCTTTTGATATAATACTTTCGAATATCGAAAAAATCATTATGTAAGTAATTTTTGGAAAAATTACTTCTTAGCGGCGGCCTTTTTGGCAGCTGGCTTCTTTGCTGGAGCAGCTTTTTTGGGTTTAGCAGCAGCTGCGCTTTTTGCCTTAGGTGCCTTTGGTTTGGTTGCTGATTTGGCGGCAGTTTTAACTGGTTTTGCCTTAACGGTGCCGGTCTTTTTGGCGGTTTTTGCCTTTGCCTTTTCTGTCTTCTTCTTTTCGGCGGTTTTCTTGGCAGCAGATGGTTTTTTTGCAGCCACTTTCTTTTCACCGGTGGCTTTAGCTTTCTTGGGAGCAACTGCCTTCTTCTTTTTGTCACCAGCGGGTTTTGTCTTCTTGACAGCGGTTTTTGCTTTGGGTTCTTTGGAAGCAGCAGGCGACAATTTAAATGAACCAGAAGCACCCTTACCTTTGGTTTGAATAAGTTTTCCACTGGCAACGGCGGTCTTCAAGTATTTCTTGATGAAAGGAGCCAACTTTTGAGCATCTACTTTGTACGTGCTGGCAAGATATTTCTTGATGGCAGGAAGAGATGAACCACCACGTTCTTTCAATGCTTTGATGGCAGCATCGACCATTTGTTGGGTTGGTGGATGAGAAGGAGCTGATGGCTTCTTTGCCTTAGCAGCCTTCTTTGGTGTTTTTTTCTCGGCAGCTGGAGTAGCAGCAACAGGAGAGGCGGTAGTTTCAACGGCAGCAGAGTCAGACATTTTCACTGTTTTAAAATTTCACGTTTTACACTTATAGTTTGCGTATTGGAATTTTTGCTTTTTGGTGACTACTTCGAAAAGATGAGAAGTGCATAGGAGGCTCTATGACATTTTTTACAAAAATTGTGTGGAAGCGTGTAGAAAATTTAACAAAAGTTTTCGTAGAATTTTCTCTTTGGCGCTAATACGGGCCAAGTTTTTGTTAAAACTTTTTTCCAAATATCTTCTATAGATATACAGCTATCTGGTAAAGTATATTGTTTAAAATTTCATTCCACCGTCTACTTGCTATACACTTTTTAGTTGACAGATTGTAAAAATCTCAGTATGAATTTCCAACTAAATTGATAAAATTTAAGAATTTTTGTTAATTTTTTTAAAATAAAAGTATGCTATAATGAAATTGTATATGTTTTCTTTAGAATCATCAAACAATTTCATCTCAAATATTAGTGGAAATGCGATAAAAATGCCTCCAAGTATATACCCTATGACCGTATAATTTTCCCATATTGCTACATTTTCCATGGAATAAAATTTATTTCAGTAATTGTTTAAAAAAACTTAAATATATTAAAGCTTTTATAAAATTTACTTTAATTTAAATAAAAATGCAATCCTTTTCATAAAAAACATTACAAATTTCGATAAATTCTGTGGTTTCTATTTCTCTGTATATACATCTTTAGTACTACCTTCGAATGAGTACACACAAGAATGAAGGTAAATTTTTGTACAAATTCATGTCGATTTTATATTGTTATTATTGCAATTTGTAAAACTTTTCTATACGAAAACATGTTTAGGATTTCTTTTAGTAAAATATTTACTTATTTCTATAAAAAAAATTAAACAAAATCTTTAGTTTTTCAACATATTTCGATAATATAAATTCTATTTGATAGCATAGGTGTGTAACCCATACTGAAATGTTCAAATTATCCAAAACCAATCACTAATCTTGTTTTATAGATTGATGAATATGAAATATAAAACATTTTAACAAAATGCTGTTAAATTATTAAGCGTGTTGCAAAAAAAGGTATGTTCAATAAATGAAAACTTAAAAGAGACAGAGAGAAAATTGGTAAAAATCGAACAATACAAACTTCAAACGAACTCAAAAGAGAATTGGAAAAATAACTTCAAACAAAGCGTTATTACACATTTTTTACCTAAACTTTCTTTGTACACTGTCGTTATAAACTATAATTTCGAAATTTCATTTCATTCCTACCGACAGTGAACTCAAAAATGTATTTTGCTAAATAATTTTAAAATTTTAGAACATAAATTGGAAATAAGAGGCAAATAATTCAAAAGCAAAAAAAATACAATAGTATGAAATAACAGACTATTTTCGCCTCAAATTCTTCAGAATAAAACATCTAAAATGGTCAAAATGCAAAACGAACATTTATTAATTTTTATTGAAACTATCATTTCTTTATTTATTATCTCTCTCTCAGCCAGTTTCAAAAATGTCCACATAGTAAATTACTCGCCTAAAAAAAAAATAATTAATTCAAGTGTCAAAATCCAAATATTATCTTTTTTCATAAATTATTTGTGGTCCTGAAAAGGACCGATTGTTTTTGTATGTAAAAATGTTAGTTTGATTTGATATTTGCATAACTTCTTAGGCACGTTCACCACGAATACGTCTGGCCAATTGGATGTCCTTTGGCATGATAGTGACACGCTTGGCATGGATAGCGCACAAGTTGGTATCTTCGAAAAGACCAACCAAGTAGGCTTCGCTAGCCTCTTGCAATGCCATAACAGCAGAGCTCTGGAAACGCAAATCTGTTTTGAAATCTTGAGCGATTTCACGTACCAAACGTTGGAAGGGCAATTTGCGGATCAGCAACTCAGTACTTTTTTGGTAACGACGGATTTCACGCAAAGCAACGGTACCAGGGCGATAACGATGTGGCTTCTTAACACCACCAGTGGCTGGGGCACTCTTGCGAGCAGCCTTAGTAGCCAATTGTTTACGTGGTGCTTTGCCACCAGTCGATTTACGGGCAGTTTGCTTAGTACGAGCCATTTTTCACTTTTCACTTCACTTTAGCACAATATGAACACAGACACTGTCAACACTGTAATAGTGGATTCGAAAAGAGGATACCGACTTATATAGAAAAATTCTACCGATCGTATAGGGGTGTGTTGGCACATTAATACTCAGAGTATAGACGACAATGCTACGAATACTAACCGAATACACACACACATATATCTAAACAACCAATGAGAACGCTTCCATGCGTTTGAAATAGCTGTGGATTTGGTATAAATATGAGAGGTCTTGTTGCGGCCAAGCATTAGTTCTTGTGCTGCATTCGTGAAGTGTTAAGTGAAATAAAAAAAAGTGAATAAAAATGACTGGTCGTGGTAAAGGTGGTAAAGGCTTGGGAAAAGGTGGCGCTAAACGTCATCGCAAAGTTTTGCGTGATAACATCCAAGGTATCACCAAACCAGCCATCCGTCGTTTGGCTCGCCGTGGCGGTGTAAAACGTATTTCTGGATTGATCTACGAAGAAACCCGTGGTGTTCTGAAAGTGTTTTTGGAAAACGTTATTCGTGATGCCGTCACATATACTGAACACGCCAAGCGCAAAACTGTCACCGCTATGGATGTTGTATATGCTTTGAAGAGACAAGGCCGCACTTTGTACGGTTTCGGCGGTTAAATTAATTTTTGACGTCTGATGGAAAAATAACTGTTTAACATCTTTAAAACAAAAAACCAATCGGTCCTTTTCAGGACCACAAAATATATTATAAAAGAGATTTTATTATTTTTCAAATACATGCAATATATTTACCCATTAGTTTTAGTACAGCTGTGTTTTATAATCATCGAATGAATAACTTTACTCCAACATACGTTAGCGTCCTTTTGTCTCTCTCTCTCTCTGTTTGGTGAGTGTTCATCATGTATACAAAGCATAGCAACACACACACACACAAGCGTTCCCGCTTTTATTTCTCACTGTCGATGAATACTCATTTAGCCGACGATTTTAGTCAACGATTTAAAAAGTAAAACATTTATCGTATTAATTTTTGCGTCAGTTGTAAAATCACAGTGACTTAGAATGAGTTATTTTTCGGATTTGACTTTACATAAAGCGAATTGAAATAGAATTGAAGAAACTTTTTTCAGCTAAAATATTTTCTTTATTCGATAAATGTTAGGAGTAAAATATTTTCTTTATTCGATAAATGTTAGGATTAGCTAAGGTTTGAATACATATTTGGTCTCTTTTGAAATTTTTTTTGTCGTCCTGAAAAGGACGGATTGTTTCGAATTAGTACGATGGTCTGTAGTTTCTTTGATTTTCATTATTTTCTTGAAATAATTTAAGCCTTCTTTTCGGTCTTCTTGGGCAAAAGTACAGCCTGGATGTTTGGCAATACACCACCTTGAGCAATGGTGACACCAGACAACAATTTGTTCAATTCTTCGTCATTACGGATAGCCAATTGCAAATGACGGGGAATGATTCTCGTCTTCTTATTATCACGAGCGGCGTTGCCAGCCAACTCAAGAACTTCAGCGGCCAAATACTCCATAACGGCAGCTAAATACACAGGAGCACCGGCACCAACACGTTCAGCATAGTTGCCTTTGCGCAACAGACGATGGATACGACCGACGGGGAATTGCAGACCAGCACGATTGGAACGGGACTTTGCCTTTCCCTTAACTTTGCCACCTTTACCACGACCAGACATTTTCACTTTTTAATTTCACTGTTTAACACTTCACTGCAAAGACACAAATGTATAAATTTTGGATGTAAACGTCACTATTTATAGTTTCTGTCTGAGCCGTTTCTCGCACATGAGGGTTGTTCTGCTTAACCGTGAGTAGTCTCTCTCTCGTTGATATTCGTGCACACAAAATTGTAGATAACCGACCAGAAACGCGGGCAAACGTATTATTGTGAAAAAGTGTTTGAAGTGTTTGTGTGCAACTAAGTAAAAGTGAAAAATGCCTCCTAAAACCAGTGGTAAAGCAGCTAAAAAGGCCGGCAAAGCCCAGAAGAACATCACCAAGAGTGATAAGCAAAAGAAACGCAAGAGGAAGGAAAGTTACGCTATCTACATCTACAAAGTGTTGAAGCAAGTACATCCCGATACTGGTATTTCATCAAAGGCCATGAGTATCATGAACAGTTTTGTTAATGATATCTTTGAACGTATTGCCGCTGAGGCCTCTCGTTTGGCTCACTACAACAAGCGTTCAACCATCACCAGTCGGGAAATTCAAACTGCTGTCCGTCTTTTGTTGCCCGGTGAATTGGCTAAGCATGCTGTCAGTGAAGGTACCAAGGCTGTCACCAAATACACCAGCTCTAAGTAAATATGCTGCCTGATTTCATTCATCTAACGTGTTACAAAATCCCTAAAAGGCCCTTTTCAGGGCCACAACAAAAATTATAAAAGAGATTTTATTCCTTTTAAACACTAAAAAAAAATCATCATTTTAGCTAAATAAACATATTACAAAAATTTGTGACTTTGTTTTTGCCGTCGGCAAATTGGAAATTGCACACATTTCATCTTCATAGTCGCATGGTTTCCTATTGTCGAATGGTTTCCAATTGCCGTCAGAAAATTGAGAATTTGTTTGGTTTTGCCAAGCAAAATTTTTATTATAATTTTTTACGAAGACTTTTTTTGTACACTGTCGAAATAAATGAATTGTTCGAAATTTTCATTTCATTCGAATCAACAGTGAAAACAAAACGTTTTCGTACAAAATATTTATTCGATTTTGCCGTCGGCAAATTGAACATTTCATATATTTTATTTCCGTAGAGAATGTAATAGTCATTTGTTTTCCTGTTGCCGTCATAAAATTTATCAATTTTGCTGTTTTACCAAAGCTAGTGTATTTTATAAATTTTCTGCGTAAACTTTTGTTCTACACTGTCGATATAAATGAAATGTTCGAAATTTTCAATTCATTCGAATCAACAATGAACACAAAAAGTTTTCGTAGAAAATTTTTAATTCGATTTTGCCGACGGAAAATTTAAAATTTCATATATTTCATTTCCATAGAGAATGTAATAACCGCATGATTTCCTATTGCCATCAGAAAATTTATCATTTTTGCTGTTTTACCAAATCTACAGTATTTTATACATTTGCAGTGTAAACTTTTGTTCTACACTGTCGATACAAATGAATTGTTCGAAATTTTCATTTCATTCCTATCGATCGACAGTGTGGAAAAAAAGTGTTTGTAGAAAATTTCATTTTCATAAAGAATGCTGTAATAGTGTCATTTTTTCGCATTGCCGTCGGTAAATTAACAAATTTGCCAATAAGCAAATAAACACATAATCGTTTGAATCGTAAAATTATTTCTCTTTTTGTAAAATAATTTGTAGCCCTGAAAAGGGCTTTTGATATAATACTTTCGAATATCGAAAAAATCATTATGTAAGTAATTTTTGGAAAAATTACTTCTTAGCGGCGGCCTTTTTGGCAGCTGGCTTCTTTGCTGGAGCAGCTTTTTTGGGTTTAGCAGCAGCTGCGCTTTTTGCCTTAGGTGCCTTTGGTTTGGTTGCTGATTTGGCGGCAGTTTTAACTGGTTTTGCCTTAACGGTGCCGGTCTTTTTGGCGGTTTTTGCCTTTGCCTTTTCTGTCTTCTTCTTTTCGGCGGTTTTCTTGGCAGCAGATGGTTTTTTTGCAGCCACTTTCTTTTCACCGGTGGCTTTAGCTTTCTTGGGAGCAACTGCCTTCTTCTTTTTGTCACCAGCGGGTTTTGTCTTCTTGACAGCGGTTTTTGCTTTGGGTTCTTTGGAAGCAGCAGGCGACAATTTAAATGAACCAGAAGCACCCTTACCTTTGGTTTGAATAAGTTTTCCACTGGCAACGGCGGTCTTCAAGTATTTCTTGATGAAAGGAGCCAACTTTTGAGCATCTACTTTGTACGTGCTGGCAAGATATTTCTTGATGGCAGGAAGAGATGAACCACCACGTTCTTTCAATGCTTTGATGGCAGCATCGACCATTTGTTGGGTTGGTGGATGAGAAGGAGCTGATGGCTTCTTTGCCTTAGCAGCCTTCTTTGGTGTTTTTTTCTCGGCAGCTGGAGTAGCAGCAACAGGAGAGGCGGTAGTTTCAACGGCAGCAGAGTCAGACATTTTCACTGTTTTAAAATTTCACGTTTTACACTTATAGTTTGCGTATTGGAATTTTTGCTTTTTGGTGACTACTTCGAAAAGATGAGAAGTGCATAGGAGGCTCTATGACATTTTTTACAAAAATTGTGTGGAAGCGTGTAGAAAATTTAACAAAAGTTTTCGTAGAATTTTCTCTTTGGCGCTAATACGGGCCAAGTTTTTGTTAAAACTTTTTTCCAAATATCTTCTATAGATATACAGCTATCTGGTAAAGTATATTGTTTAAAATTTCATTCCACCGTCTACTTGCTATACACTTTTTAGTTGACAGATTGTAAAAATCTCAGTATGAATTTCCAACTAAATTGATAAAATTTAAGAATTTTTGTTAATTTTTTTAAAATAAAAGTATGCTATAATGAAATTGTATATGTTTTCTTTAGAATCATCAAACAATTTCATCTCAAATATTAGTGGAAATGCGATAAAAATGCCTCCAAGTATATACCCTATGACCGTATAATTTTCCCATATTGCTACATTTTCCATGGAATAAAATTTATTTCAGTAATTGTTTAAAAAAACTTAAATATATTAAAGCTTTTATAAAATTTACTTTAATTTAAATAAAAATGCAATCCTTTTCATAAAAAACATTACAAATTTCGATAAATTCTGTGGTTTCTATTTCTCTGTATATACATCTTTAGTACTACCTTCGAATGAGTACACACAAGAATGAAGGTAAATTTTTGTACAAATTCATGTCGATTTTATATTGTTATTATTGCAATTTGTAAAACTTTTCTATACGAAAACATGTTTAGGATTTCTTTTAGTAAAATATTTACTTATTTCTATAAAAAAAATTAAACAAAATCTTTAGTTTTTCAACATATTTCGATAATATAAATTCTATTTGATAGCATAGGTGTGTAACCCATACTGAAATGTTCAAATTATCCAAAACCAATCACTAATCTTGTTTTATAGATTGATGAATATGAAATATAAAACATTTTAACAAAATGCTGTTAAATTATTAAGCGTGTTGCAAAAAAAGGTATGTTCAATAAATGAAAACTTAAAAGAGACAGAGAGAAAATTGGTAAAAATCGAACAATACAAACTTCAAACGAACTCAAAAGAGAATTGGAAAAATAACTTCAAACAAAGCGTTATTACACATTTTTTACCTAAACTTTCTTTGTACACTGTCGTTATAAACTATAATTTCGAAATTTCATTTCATTCCTACCGACAGTGAACTCAAAAATGTATTTTGCTAAATAATTTTAAAATTTTAGAACATAAATTGGAAATAAGAGGCAAATAATTCAAAAGCAAAAAAAATACAATAGTATGAAATAACAGACTATTTTCGCCTCAAATTCTTCAGAATAAAACATCTAAAATGGTCAAAATGCAAAACGAACATTTATTAATTTTTATTGAAACTATCATTTCTTTATTTATTATCTCTCTCTCAGCCAGTTTCAAAAATGTCCACATAGTAAATTACTCGCCTAAAAAAAAAATAATTAATTCAAGTGTCAAAATCCAAATATTATCTTTTTTCATAAATTATTTGTGGTCCTGAAAAGGACCGATTGTTTTTGTATGTAAAAATGTTAGTTTGATTTGATATTTGCATAACTTCTTAGGCACGTTCACCACGAATACGTCTGGCCAATTGGATGTCCTTTGGCATGATAGTGACACGCTTGGCATGGATAGCGCACAAGTTGGTATCTTCGAAAAGACCAACCAAGTAGGCTTCGCTAGCCTCTTGCAATGCCATAACAGCAGAGCTCTGGAAACGCAAATCTGTTTTGAAATCTTGAGCGATTTCACGTACCAAACGTTGGAAGGGCAATTTGCGGATCAGCAACTCAGTACTTTTTTGGTAACGACGGATTTCACGCAAAGCAACGGTACCAGGGCGATAACGATGTGGCTTCTTAACACCACCAGTGGCTGGGGCACTCTTGCGAGCAGCCTTAGTAGCCAATTGTTTACGTGGTGCTTTGCCACCAGTCGATTTACGGGCAGTTTGCTTAGTACGAGCCATTTTTCACTTTTCACTTCACTTTAGCACAATATGAACACAGACACTGTCAACACTGTAATAGTGGATTCGAAAAGAGGATACCGACTTATATAGAAAAATTCTACCGATCGTATAGGGGTGTGTTGGCACATTAATACTCAGAGTATAGACGACAATGCTACGAATACTAACCGAATACACACACACATATATCTAAACAACCAATGAGAACGCTTCAATGCGTTTGAAATAGCTGTGGATTTGGTATAAATATGAGAGGTCTTGTTGCGGCCAAGCATTAGTTCTTGTGCTGCATTCGTGAAGTGTTAAGTGAAATAAAAAAAAGTGAATAAAAATGACTGGTCGTGGTAAAGGTGGTAAAGGCTTGGGAAAAGGTGGCGCTAAACGTCATCGCAAAGTTTTGCGTGATAACATCCAAGGTATCACCAAACCAGCCATCCGTCGTTTGGCTCGCCGTGGCGGTGTAAAACGTATTTCTGGATTGATCTACGAAGAAACCCGTGGTGTTCTGAAAGTGTTTTTGGAAAACGTTATTCGTGATGCCGTCACATATACTGAACACGCCAAGCGCAAAACTGTCACCGCTATGGATGTTGTATATGCTTTGAAGAGACAAGGCCGCACTTTGTACGGTTTCGGCGGTTAAATTAATTTTTGACGTCTGATGGAAAAATAACTGTTTAACATCTTTAAAACAAAAAACCAATCGGTCCTTTTCAGGACCACAAAATATATTATAAAAGAGATTTTATTATTTTTCAAATACATGCAATATATTTACCCATTAGTTTTAGTACAGCTGTGTTTTATAATCATCGAATGAATAACTTTACTCCAACATACGTTAGCGTCCTTTTGTCTCTCTCTCTCTCTGTTTGGTGAGTGTTCATCATGTATACAAAGCATAGCAACACACACACACACAAGCGTTCCCGCTTTTATTTCTCACTGTCGATGAATACTCATTTAGCCGACGATTTTAGTCAACGATTTAAAAAGTAAAACATTTATCGTATTAATTTTTGCGTCAGTTGTAAAATCACAGTGACTTAGAATGAGTTATTTTTCGGATTTGACTTTACATAAAGCGAATTGAAATAGAATTGAAGAAACTTTTTTCAGCTAAAATATTTTCTTTATTCGATAAATGTTAGGAGTAAAATATTTTCTTTATTCGATAAATGTTAGGATTAGCTAAGGTTTGAATACATATTTGGTCTCTTTTGAAATTTTTTTTGTCGTCCTGAAAAGGACGGATTGTTTCGAATTAGTACGATGGTCTGTAGTTTCTTTGATTTTCATTATTTTCTTGAAATAATTTAAGCCTTCTTTTCGGTCTTCTTGGGCAAAAGTACAGCCTGGATGTTTGGCAATACACCACCTTGAGCAATGGTGACACCAGACAACAATTTGTTCAATTCTTCGTCATTACGGATAGCCAATTGCAAATGACGGGGAATGATTCTCGTCTTCTTATTATCACGAGCGGCGTTGCCAGCCAACTCAAGAACTTCAGCGGCCAAATACTCCATAACGGCAGCTAAATACACAGGAGCACCGGCACCAACACGTTCAGCATAGTTGCCTTTGCGCAACAGACGATGGATACGACCGACGGGGAATTGCAGACCAGCACGATTGGAACGGGACTTTGCCTTTCCCTTAACTTTGCCACCTTTACCACGACCAGACATTTTCACTTTTTAATTTCACTGTTTAACACTTCACTGCAAAGACACAAATGTATAAATTTTGGATGTAAACGTCACTATTTATAGTTTCTGTCTGAGCCGTTTCTCGCACATGAGGGTTGTTCTGCTTAACCGTGAGTAGTCTCTCTCTCGTTGATATTCGTGCACACAAAATTGTAGATAACCGACCAGAAACGCGGGCAAACGTATTATTGTGAAAAAGTGTTTGAAGTGTTTGTGTGCAACTAAGTAAAAGTGAAAAATGCCTCCTAAAACCAGTGGTAAAGCAGCTAAAAAGGCCGGCAAAGCCCAGAAGAACATCACCAAGAGTGATAAGCAAAAGAAACGCAAGAGGAAGGAAAGTTACGCTATCTACATCTACAAAGTGTTGAAGCAAGTACATCCCGATACTGGTATTTCATCAAAGGCCATGAGTATCATGAACAGTTTTGTTAATGATATCTTTGAACGTATTGCCGCTGAGGCCTCTCGTTTGGCTCACTACAACAAGCGTTCAACCATCACCAGTCGGGAAATTCAAACTGCTGTCCGTCTTTTGTTGCCCGGTGAATTGGCTAAGCATGCTGTCAGTGAAGGTACCAAGGCTGTCACCAAATACACCAGCTCTAAGTAAATATGCTGCCTGATTTCATTCATCTAACGTGTTACAAAATCCCTAAAAGGCCCTTTTCAGGGCCACAACAAAAATTATAAAAGAGATTTTATTCCTTTTAAACACTAAAAAAAAATCATCATTTTAGCTAAATAAACATATTACAAAAATTTGTGACTTTGTTTTTGCCGTCGGCAAATTGGAAATTGCACACATTTCATCTTCATAGTCGCATGGTTTCCTATTGTCGAATGGTTTCCAATTGCCGTCAGAAAATTGAGAATTTGTTTGGTTTTGCCAAGCAAAATTTTTATTATAATTTTTTACGAAGACTTTTTTTGTACACTGTCGAAATAAATGAATTGTTCGAAATTTTCATTTCATTCGAATCAACAGTGAAAACAAAACGTTTTCGTACAAAATATTTATTCGATTTTGCCGTCGGCAAATTGAACATTTCATATATTTTATTTCCGTAGAGAATGTAATAGTCATTTGTTTTCCTGTTGCCGTCATAAAATTTATCAATTTTGCTGTTTTACCAAAGCTAGTGTATTTTATAAATTTTCTGCGTAAACTTTTGTTCTACACTGTCGATATAAATGAAATGTTCGAAATTTTCAATTCATTCGAATCAACAATGAACACAAAAAGTTTTCGTAGAAAATTTTTAATTCGATTTTGCCGACGGAAAATTTAAAATTTCATATATTTCATTTCCATAGAGAATGTAATAACCGCATGATTTCCTATTGCCATCAGAAAATTTATCATTTTTGCTGTTTTACTTTCAATTCAATTCAATATTATTTTATTCCTCAATTCTGTTCGGATACATTTGCCTTAAGCTCTAAATCTTATATACGTACAAAGGGTTCCAATATACATCTAATATATTTTGCGGACAACCGCGTTTAATAGGTGGTTTAATACCACCGTGTCGAGGTTTTCCTCGCACACTTAACTTCCTACTTTTCTACACTCCAACATGTTGGCCAAAAAAAGGAATTTAAAAAGGGCCATTAACTTCAACGTTATTACATATACCTTACAACTAAACTTAAAGACTAACTTAATGCTAACTATATACAGTATGTACAGGGCCGCCCCATGGGCTACTGTGCAGTGTTGTACACAGTATTCCGTGTGTCGAAGGTATTATACCTCCTGTGGTATAGCAAAAGTTTACCACCTACGTTCAAACGACCTTCTTCCTCCAGTGCCAACAAACTGGCTGGTGGTAAATATCGTGATTCTGTGGGCCCCCGGACGCCTGTGTCCAAATTCAGACACGCTGAGACCAAATTGTTCCCCTGAACATCACCCGCTTTCTTGAGGAAAGCAAGCGCTCCGTCAACCATAAAAACGTCTATCCTACTAAACTCAATGGCATCGTAGATCGCTCTACACGAGGGTCTCTTCCACTCACCCTGTTCATCCCTTGTCCACCTCAGACCTAAACATGCAGACAGGATCCGCCTCTCCCATATCCTAAGCCTTTCCATCTGAGCGGACGAAATTCCGCACCAGATAGGAAAAGCATAGGATATGCAAGGCCTGATCAGCTGCCTGTAGATGAGGAGTCGAACCTCATTCGACAGCCCCTGTCTGCATCTAAGTATTCCGAGGTACATATGGTACAGTCTTACGACTTTGCGCAAGACATGTCCAATGTGATCTCGGAAACTAAAATCCTCCTGAAGTATCACGCCCAGGTATTTCATCTCGGGCGAATTTTGAATTATCTGGTCCCCCAGCCTCAACTTCGGGACGTATCTCCTCGCATTGGGGTATAGATACTTTTTCACGCCCCTAAATATTATCGAGCTGCATTTTGACGTGTTGAGTGTCAGCCGCCATTCAACAAAATATTCCGACAGTTCGACCAGATAATCACCTAGCCTTCGATTGACCCTTGAGGATCTGGGCCCCGACGCCGCAATCAGGATGTCGTCCGCATAGCAGAGCAACAGGTCATTGCCCGTAGGCCTCGGCATGTCCGAGAGATACACATTAAAAAGAATGGGCCCCAGAAGCGACCCTTGTGGCACTCCTGCCACAACCGACCTCGCATCCGAGAATTCTTCTCCAACCTTTACACGGAAAGAGCGATTTTCCAAGAAGCACTTCACCATCTTGCACAGGTTCAAACTGAAACCCCTCGCAACCATTTTGGACACAAGCCCCTCGTGCCAAACTGTGTCGAAAGCCTTCGACAAATCCAGGCTCGCACAGATGGTAGCGTGCCTCTTGTTTAACGCCCTCGTCACATGATTTCCCAGAACCAGTAGGGCATGTGACGTGGAGAGTCCTCTTCTAAAGCCGAATTGGCCCTCAAAGAGAATTCCCCTCTCCTCTATCTCCTCTCGCAGACCCGACAGTATGCACCTTTCCAGCAGTTTCCCAAAAGATGATAGTAGGGAAATTGGCCTTTTGCTGTTTTACCAAATCTACAGTATTTTATACATTTGCAGTGTAAACTTTTGTTCTACACTGTCGATACAAATGAATTGTTCGAAATTTTCATTTCATTCCTATCGATCGACAGTGTGGAAAAAAAGTGTTTGTAGAAAATTTCATTTTCATAAAGAATGCTGTAATAGTGTCATTTTTTCGCATTGCCGTCGGTAAATTAACAAATTTGCCAATAAGCAAATAAACACATAATCGTTTGAATCGTAAAATTATTTCTCTTTTTGTAAAATAATTTGTAGCCCTGAAAAGGGCTTTTGATATAATACTTTCGAATATCGAAAAAATCATTATGTAAGTAATTTTTGGAAAAATTACTTCTTAGCGGCGGCCTTTTTGGCAGCTGGCTTCTTTGCTGGAGCAGCTTTTTTGGGTTTAGCAGCAGCTGCGCTTTTTGCCTTAGGTGCCTTTGGTTTGGTTGCTGATTTGGCGGCAGTTTTAACTGGTTTTGCCTTAACGGTGCCGGTCTTTTTGGCGGTTTTTGCCTTTGCCTTTTCTGTCTTCTTCTTTTCGGCGGTTTTCTTGGCAGCAGATGGTTTTTTTGCAGCCACTTTCTTTTCACCGGTGGCTTTAGCTTTCTTGGGAGCAACTGCCTTCTTCTTTTTGTCACCAGCGGGTTTTGTCTTCTTGACAGCGGTTTTTGCTTTGGGTTCTTTGGAAGCAGCAGGCGACAATTTAAATGAACCAGAAGCACCCTTACCTTTGGTTTGAATAAGTTTTCCACTGGCAACGGCGGTCTTCAAGTATTTCTTGATGAAAGGAGCCAACTTTTGAGCATCTACTTTGTACGTGCTGGCAAGATATTTCTTGATGGCAGGAAGAGATGAACCACCACGTTCTTTCAATGCTTTGATGGCAGCATCGACCATTTGTTGGGTTGGTGGATGAGAAGGAGCTGATGGCTTCTTTGCCTTAGCAGCCTTCTTTGGTGTTTTTTTCTCGGCAGCTGGAGTAGCAGCAACAGGAGAGGCGGTAGTTTCAACGGCAGCAGAGTCAGACATTTTCACTGTTTTAAAATTTCACGTTTTACACTTATAGTTTGCGTATTGGAATTTTTGCTTTTTGGTGACTACTTCGAAAAGATGAGAAGTGCATAGGAGGCTCTATGACATTTTTTACAAAAATTGTGTGGAAGCGTGTAGAAAATTTAACAAAAGTTTTCGTAGAATTTTCTCTTTGGCGCTAATACGGGCCAAGTTTTTGTTAAAACTTTTTTCCAAATATCTTCTATAGATATACAGCTATCTGGTAAAGTATATTGTTTAAAATTTCATTCCACCGTCTACTTGCTATACACTTTTTAGTTGACAGATTGTAAAAATCTCAGTATGAATTTCCAACTAAATTGATAAAATTTAAGAATTTTTGTTAATTTTTTTAAAATAAAAGTATGCTATAATGAAATTGTATATGTTTTCTTTAGAATCATCAAACAATTTCATCTCAAATATTAGTGGAAATGCGATAAAAATGCCTCCAAGTATATACCCTATGACCGTATAATTTTCCCATATTGCTACATTTTCCATGGAATAAAATTTATTTCAGTAATTGTTTAAAAAAACTTAAATATATTAAAGCTTTTATAAAATTTACTTTAATTTAAATAAAAATGCAATCCTTTTCATAAAAAACATTACAAATTTCGATAAATTCTGTGGTTTCTATTTCTCTGTATATACATCTTTAGTACTACCTTCGAATGAGTACACACAAGAATGAAGGTAAATTTTTGTACAAATTCATGTCGATTTTATATTGTTATTATTGCAATTTGTAAAACTTTTCTATACGAAAACATGTTTAGGATTTCTTTTAGTAAAATATTTACTTATTTCTATAAAAAAAATTAAACAAAATCTTTAGTTTTTCAACATATTTCGATAATATAAATTCTATTTGATAGCATAGGTGTGTAACCCATACTGAAATGTTCAAATTATCCAAAACCAATCACTAATCTTGTTTTATAGATTGATGAATATGAAATATAAAACATTTTAACAAAATGCTGTTAAATTATTAAGCGTGTTGCAAAAAAAGGTATGTTCAATAAATGAAAACTTAAAAGAGACAGAGAGAAAATTGGTAAAAATCGAACAATACAAACTTCAAACGAACTCAAAAGAGAATTGGAAAAATAACTTCAAACAAAGCGTTATTACACATTTTTTACCTAAACTTTCTTTGTACACTGTCGTTATAAACTATAATTTCGAAATTTCATTTCATTCCTACCGACAGTGAACTCAAAAATGTATTTTGCTAAATAATTTTAAAATTTTAGAACATAAATTGGAAATAAGAGGCAAATAATTCAAAAGCAAAAAAAATACAATAGTATGAAATAACAGACTATTTTCGCCTCAAATTCTTCAGAATAAAACATCTAAAATGGTCAAAATGCAAAACGAACATTTATTAATTTTTATTGAAACTATCATTTCTTTATTTATTATCTCTCTCTCAGCCAGTTTCAAAAATGTCCACATAGTAAATTACTCGCCTAAAAAAAAAATAATTAATTCAAGTGTCAAAATCCAAATATTATCTTTTTTCATAAATTATTTGTGGTCCTGAAAAGGACCGATTGTTTTTGTATGTAAAAATGTTAGTTTGATTTGATATTTGCATAACTTCTTAGGCACGTTCACCACGAATACGTCTGGCCAATTGGATGTCCTTTGGCATGATAGTGACACGCTTGGCATGGATAGCGCACAAGTTGGTATCTTCGAAAAGACCAACCAAGTAGGCTTCGCTAGCCTCTTGCAATGCCATAACAGCAGAGCTCTGGAAACGCAAATCTGTTTTGAAATCTTGAGCGATTTCACGTACCAAACGTTGGAAGGGCAATTTGCGGATCAGCAACTCAGTACTTTTTTGGTAACGACGGATTTCACGCAAAGCAACGGTACCAGGGCGATAACGATGTGGCTTCTTAACACCACCAGTGGCTGGGGCACTCTTGCGAGCAGCCTTAGTAGCCAATTGTTTACGTGGTGCTTTGCCACCAGTCGATTTACGGGCAGTTTGCTTAGTACGAGCCATTTTTCACTTTTCACTTCACTTTAGCACAATATGAACACAGACACTGTCAACACTGTAATAGTGGATTCGAAAAGAGGATACCGACTTATATAGAAAAATTCTACCGATCGTATAGGGGTGTGTTGGCACATTAATACTCAGAGTATAGACGACAATGCTACGAATACTAACCGAATACACACACACATATATCTAAACAACCAATGAGAACGCTTCAATGCGTTTGAAATAGCTGTGGATTTGGTATAAATATGAGAGGTCTTGTTGCGGCCAAGCATTAGTTCTTGTGCTGCATTCGTGAAGTGTTAAGTGAAATAAAAAAAAGTGAATAAAAATGACTGGTCGTGGTAAAGGTGGTAAAGGCTTGGGAAAAGGTGGCGCTAAACGTCATCGCAAAGTTTTGCGTGATAACATCCAAGGTATCACCAAACCAGCCATCCGTCGTTTGGCTCGCCGTGGCGGTGTAAAACGTATTTCTGGATTGATCTACGAAGAAACCCGTGGTGTTCTGAAAGTGTTTTTGGAAAACGTTATTCGTGATGCCGTCACATATACTGAACACGCCAAGCGCAAAACTGTCACCGCTATGGATGTTGTATATGCTTTGAAGAGACAAGGCCGCACTTTGTACGGTTTCGGCGGTTAAATTAATTTTTGACGTCTGATGGAAAAATAACTGTTTAACATCTTTAAAACAAAAAACCAATCGGTCCTTTTCAGGACCACAAAATATATTATAAAAGAGATTTTATTATTTTTCAAATACATGCAATATATTTACCCATTAGTTTTAGTACAGCTGTGTTTTATAATCATCGAATGAATAACTTTACTCCAACATACGTTAGCGTCCTTTTGTCTCTCTCTCTCTCTGTTTGGTGAGTGTTCATCATGTATACAAAGCATAGCAACACACACACACACAAGCGTTCCCGCTTTTATTTCTCACTGTCGATGAATACTCATTTAGCCGACGATTTTAGTCAACGATTTAAAAAGTAAAACATTTATCGTATTAATTTTTGCGTCAGTTGTAAAATCACAGTGACTTAGAATGAGTTATTTTTCGGATTTGACTTTACATAAAGCGAATTGAAATAGAATTGAAGAAACTTTTTTCAGCTAAAATATTTTCTTTATTCGATAAATGTTAGGAGTAAAATATTTTCTTTATTCGATAAATGTTAGGATTAGCTAAGGTTTGAATACATATTTGGTCTCTTTTGAAATTTTTTTTGTCGTCCTGAAAAGGACGGATTGTTTCGAATTAGTACGATGGTCTGTAGTTTCTTTGATTTTCATTATTTTCTTGAAATAATTTAAGCCTTCTTTTCGGTCTTCTTGGGCAAAAGTACAGCCTGGATGTTTGGCAATACACCACCTTGAGCAATGGTGACACCAGACAACAATTTGTTCAATTCTTCGTCATTACGGATAGCCAATTGCAAATGACGGGGAATGATTCTCGTCTTCTTATTATCACGAGCGGCGTTGCCAGCCAACTCAAGAACTTCAGCGGCCAAATACTCCATAACGGCAGCTAAATACACAGGAGCACCGGCACCAACACGTTCAGCATAGTTGCCTTTGCGCAACAGACGATGGATACGACCGACGGGGAATTGCAGACCAGCACGATTGGAACGGGACTTTGCCTTTCCCTTAACTTTGCCACCTTTACCACGACCAGACATTTTCACTTTTTAATTTCACTGTTTAACACTTCACTGCAAAGACACAAATGTATAAATTTTGGATGTAAACGTCACTATTTATAGTTTCTGTCTGAGCCGTTTCTCGCACATGAGGGTTGTTCTGCTTAACCGTGAGTAGTCTCTCTCTCGTTGATATTCGTGCACACAAAATTGTAGATAACCGACCAGAAACGCGGGCAAACGTATTATTGTGAAAAAGTGTTTGAAGTGTTTGTGTGCAACTAAGTAAAAGTGAAAAATGCCTCCTAAAACCAGTGGTAAAGCAGCTAAAAAGGCCGGCAAAGCCCAGAAGAACATCACCAAGAGTGATAAGCAAAAGAAACGCAAGAGGAAGGAAAGTTACGCTATCTACATCTACAAAGTGTTGAAGCAAGTACATCCCGATACTGGTATTTCATCAAAGGCCATGAGTATCATGAACAGTTTTGTTAATGATATCTTTGAACGTATTGCCGCTGAGGCCTCTCGTTTGGCTCACTACAACAAGCGTTCAACCATCACCAGTCGGGAAATTCAAACTGCTGTCCGTCTTTTGTTGCCCGGTGAATTGGCTAAGCATGCTGTCAGTGAAGGTACCAAGGCTGTCACCAAATACACCAGCTCTAAGTAAATATGCTGCCTGATTTCATTCATCTAACGTGTTACAAAATCCCTAAAAGGCCCTTTTCAGGGCCACAACAAAAATTATAAAAGAGATTTTATTCCTTTTAAACACTAAAAAAAAATCATCATTTTAGCTAAATAAACATATTACAAAAATTTGTGACTTTGTTTTTGCCGTCGGCAAATTGGAAATTGCACACATTTCATCTTCATAGTCGCATGGTTTCCTATTGTCGAATGGTTTCCAATTGCCGTCAGAAAATTGAGAATTTGTTTGGTTTTGCCAAGCAAAATTTTTATTATAATTTTTTACGAAGACTTTTTTTGTACACTGTCGAAATAAATGAATTGTTCGAAATTTTCATTTCATTCGAATCAACAGTGAAAACAAAACGTTTTCGTACAAAATATTTATTCGATTTTGCCGTCGGCAAATTGAACATTTCATATATTTTATTTCCGTAGAGAATGTAATAGTCATTTGTTTTCCTGTTGCCGTCATAAAATTTATCAATTTTGCTGTTTTACCAAAGCTAGTGTATTTTATAAATTTTCTGCGTAAACTTTTGTTCTACACTGTCGATATAAATGAAATGTTCGAAATTTTCAATTCATTCGAATCAACAATGAACACAAAAAGTTTTCGTAGAAAATTTTTAATTCGATTTTGCCGACGGAAAATTTAAAATTTCATATATTTCATTTCCATAGAGAATGTAATAACCGCATGATTTCCTATTGCCATCAGAAAATTTATCATTTTTGCTGTTTTACCAAATCTACAGTATTTTATACATTTGCAGTGTAAACTTTTGTTCTACACTGTCGATACAAATGAATTGTTCGAAATTTTCATTTCATTCCTATCGATCGACAGTGTGGAAAAAAAGTGTTTGTAGAAAATTTCATTTTCATAAAGAATGCTGTAATAGTGTCATTTTTTCGCATTGCCGTCGGTAAATTAACAAATTTGCCAATAAGCAAATAAACACATAATCGTTTGAATCGTAAAATTATTTCTCTTTTTGTAAAATAATTTGTAGCCCTGAAAAGGGCTTTTGATATAATACTTTCGAATATCGAAAAAATCATTATGTAAGTAATTTTTGGAAAAATTACTTCTTAGCGGCGGCCTTTTTGGCAGCTGGCTTCTTTGCTGGAGCAGCTTTTTTGGGTTTAGCAGCAGCTGCGCTTTTTGCCTTAGGTGCCTTTGGTTTGGTTGCTGATTTGGCGGCAGTTTTAACTGGTTTTGCCTTAACGGTGCCGGTCTTTTTGGCGGTTTTTGCCTTTGCCTTTTCTGTCTTCTTCTTTTCGGCGGTTTTCTTGGCAGCAGATGGTTTTTTTGCAGCCACTTTCTTTTCACCGGTGGCTTTAGCTTTCTTGGGAGCAACTGCCTTCTTCTTTTTGTCACCAGCGGGTTTTGTCTTCTTGACAGCGGTTTTTGCTTTGGGTTCTTTGGAAGCAGCAGGCGACAATTTAAATGAACCAGAAGCACCCTTACCTTTGGTTTGAATAAGTTTTCCACTGGCAACGGCGGTCTTCAAGTATTTCTTGATGAAAGGAGCCAACTTTTGAGCATCTACTTTGTACGTGCTGGCAAGATATTTCTTGATGGCAGGAAGAGATGAACCACCACGTTCTTTCAATGCTTTGATGGCAGCATCGACCATTTGTTGGGTTGGTGGATGAGAAGGAGCTGATGGCTTCTTTGCCTTAGCAGCCTTCTTTGGTGTTTTTTTCTCGGCAGCTGGAGTAGCAGCAACAGGAGAGGCGGTAGTTTCAACGGCAGCAGAGTCAGACATTTTCACTGTTTTAAAATTTCACGTTTTACACTTATAGTTTGCGTATTGGAATTTTTTCAATTCAATTCAATTCATTTATTGGTCCTAAAATTCAATGACAAAAAGTTTCTTAAAGATAACTTAAATCTATCCTTACGTATTTCCCTACATTTAATAATTTTTACAGGACTATATACTTCACACTAACTTAAGTTGTAGAAACTACATACAAAACAATCGTAACGAAAAAACTAAACAGTCTACTGCCCACTAGAGGCTTCCCCAAAAAAGGACTATTAAAAAGGGGAGAGTTCAACAAACTAACTACTAAAACTTAAATTACTAATATACAAACTACTATTTACAAATATTTACACTATATACATATTTACAACCCTACCTACGGTAAGAGGTGCCACTACTGGTCCGTAATATACACTATGTCGTCCAGGTCAAAAGATCCTATCCTCCTATGATAGAATAGGAGCTTGTCATCAACGAAGAGGAGTCCGCCTCTATCCAAGGTCGCGAGGCCAACCGGCGGCCTATACCCTAACTCAAGAAGTCGCTCCAGGCGCTCGTCCTGGACCAAACTCTTCTCGACCAGTCCATTTTCCAGAAAGGATGCCCTTTCTAGAAATTTTAGTGCCCCTTTAACAAGGTACACGTCTATCCTGTCAAAGTCGGCCTTCCTGTACAGCGTAGCACAGGATGGCCTTCTAACCGAACCATCGTCGGCTATCCTCATTTGTAAGCCCAAGCAGCTCATGAGGATACGTCTTTCCCATCTCCTAAGTTTCTCCATCTGGCTGGAAGATATTCCAAACCATACAGGGAACGCATAGGCAATAATGGGTCTTATGATCTGACGGTAGATCAAAAGTTTCACCTCGGTCGAAAGGCCTCCACGGCAACGTAGCGTGTGGAGGTAAATGCCGAAAATTGCCTTCACCTTGGCCAAAATGTGGTCAATGTGTCGGTAAAATTCAAAGTTCGTACGGAATATGACACCTAGGTACTTAAATCCGTCCGCGATCCTGATCACGCGGCCCCCAACCTGTAGGCTGGGTACGAACGCTCTAGCATTAGGGAACAGAAGGGTGCGTTTCCCCTTGAATATCATTCCCTCGCATTTGTCAACGTTAAGCGTGAGTTTCCACCTGTCGAAATATGCCGACAAAACCTCCAGGTACTCGTTGATCCTGGAGTTGGTGGTCTCAGCCTTTGGGCCCGATATGGCCACAAGAATATCGTCCGCATATACCAGCAAGAGCCCACCGTCGGGTGGTTGTGGTATGTCGCTTACGAAGATATTGTATAGCATAGGTCCCAGGAGCGAACCCTGGGGAACCCCTGCTATAACATCCCTCACACTTGAGTACGCTTCCCCTACTCTTGTACGGAATTTGCGTCCCTTCAAGAAGTTGGCCACCATACGACAGGTGTCCTTATCGAATCCAAAATCTATCATTTTGGAAACGATTCCGGCTTGCCAGACCGAGTCGAAAGCCTTGGCGAAGTCAAGGCTTACAGCAATCGTCGCGTGTCTCCTGTTCAACGCTCGCGTCACATAGTCCCCGAAGACCATGAGCGCATGTGAGGTTGAGTGTCCTCGCCGAAAACCAAATTGGTTGTCCTTGAGGACCCTTTTATCCTCTGCCGTACCCCTGACCCTTGACAATATAAAGTACTCAAAGAGTTTGCCAAGGGATGGTAGTAGGGATATCGGCCTATAACTCGCACACCGCCTGGGATCTGCCCCCGGTTTTGGGATAGGAACCGTTACCGCTTCCTTCCACGCCACCGGGAAATACCCCAGGTTTAGGCAGTGATTAAATAACACTGCCAAGAAGCTCCAAATAGCGGCATTAATCCGCTTTAGAACCACTTCCGGGACTCCGTCAAGTCCACAGGATCTACGGTTCCTTCTCGTTCGTAGTGCTTCGCCGACTTCAGCAGGCTTAATAAAGCCATGCTCCCGCCAGCTATCGCACTCCGTGCCCAATGTTCCATCTGCTGTGATATCTGGTCCGAATATCACAGCTGGCCCATCATAAGCTAATCGCGCTGTCTCGTTGTCAATTTCGTCCGATACATCGTTAGTCACCGGGAGAAGTCCCTGAATGTAGTCAGCAAGGTGATTAGCCTTACTTTCATTGACTACAATCAGTGCGTCATTTTCGTCCAGTAGATCAGGCAAGGGGCGTCTAGCCCCAATTCCCGTTGCCGTCTTAACTCGTCTAAATGTCTGGCTGTTGACCACAATCTTGCGTAGATTGTCAGCCCTCGTTCGCTGCTCAAACTCGTATATGGATCCCTGGATGATCCTGTCGAGATTGCGTATCACGGCACGCACCGTCATCGCCCTGCCAGGATCACCAGTCCTGTCAGCTATCCTCCTAAGACGCTTCTTTTCACGTATAAAATCCAGGATATACGCTGGAAGACGTCGAAGTGCCCTCGGCCCAGTTGGCACCCTGGGTGTTGAGGCCTCAATAGCTCCTCTGAAAGCCATGCCCACAGATTCGACACACGAGTCGATCTCTGAGCATGTAATATTTTGGTTGATCGGGAGTTCGCTCCCGGTCAATCCGTCCGCGAGTACCCGGTTGAATCGCCGTCGATCCATCCGGTCATAGTCAAAATACTCCTGGCGCTCCAGTTGTTCGAAGTCGCCCCGCTCCAGTATCAGCTCCACGGCCCTATGGTCCGAGTTGCAGTCAAATGTCCTCAATCCGTTACCCCCATTGTCACGATATGTCACCCCCGAGGAGACCATGAAAAGGTCGATAAACGTCGCCGATGTGGTGCCTATCCTAGTAGGACCGCTAGTTGGCACCACCGAAATGTCAGGGCATCCGGTCAAAAAGTCCCAAATAACCCTGCCCCTAGCGTCAGTTCTGTCGCCCCCCCAGCTAGCATGTTTAGCATTAAGGTCAGCTCCTATCACCAAATCCCCTTGACTAGCTAGGGCCCTAATTGGCTCTAGTTGTGCAATGTCAAGGGTGTCCTGAGGTCTGAGATACATCGACACTACCGTTAGTGTCGATCCGTCCCCCCTGCGAATACGCACGCACGTATTTTCGATCGATCCGAGGGCCAGTACCACCTTTTCGTGGCAAATATTGTCCCTCACGAAAACCGCGGTACCTCCTCCGCGGCGTTCGTGTCTATTCTGTCGGTGAACAGCAAACCCACCGAAACTCAACTTGTGAGTCGCAGAAAGTCTGTGCTCAGCTACAAGAACTATGTCCGGTTTCTGCCCGTCCATAAACACTTTAAAGCAATGTCTCCTGTGAAGTGACACAAGGGAGTTTACATTAGCGAAAATGCACTTGACTTGTCTAGTCATTGCGCATTGAATAGAAAAAGCCCATCAGCGCATGGGCTCGCTCAGTATCGTTAGAGAGTCTAACATAATCGCCAGTGAAGCGATCCAGTTTGGTAATGCAGGACACTAAATTCCTGCCGAATATACGACGACAATCTTCGTCTATCATGCCAAATCCGGCCGCAGGTCCCATTGGAGTAAATCCAGTGCGAGCTGCGGGTTTAGTAGGTGCCTTCGGGGCGGCACCTGCAGGTCGTGGTCCTGTCGCAGAAGCGTAGGACACTCCCTTAACTACTCCCCCACTGTTTTGTGGGAAGGAGCGCACAACTTTTGTGCTCTGCAATTTCGCCCGCTTGGCGAGAATCGCGTGGCGCGTCGGGCAGTCCTTTGAACTAGCCACATGGCCGTCAACTTGACAGTTGGCGCATTTCAGCGTGTAGCCTACTACACGCGTTACTACACCCGTGACTGGGTCAGTAGTAGGTACCATTTGTACCTCCACTTCCTTGGAAGGGATTGTACAGTTGGCAGGGCCATGGTTACCACTGCACTTGACACACCGGAATGGCATGCCGCAGTTGGTCGACACATGACCGAAGCGTTGGCAGTTATGGCACTGCGTTACGCGCTTCTTCCGGTCCTTACGGATTGTCACGCGACAATTAAGGATACCCTTCACCTTGTAGAATCCTTCGACGTCGGATTCTCTGGTCAGGTGAAGGAGCCACTTATCACGGCCAAGCTTGGTCACTCGCTGGACACACAGCTTTAGTGGCATTGCCTCGAGATATACTCGGAGGTCATTCTCATCGTACGAGTCCGATAGCCCGCACACAACCACCGAAAAGGGGGTCAGTCCTTTCGGGGTGTAGGTGTAAAAGTTGAACTTTTGTTCAACTAACATCACCTTCAATTTGTCGTAATCCTCAATCGTGAGGACACCCAAATTGGTAATATTCCCGTTAACCAGTCTTAACGTAAAGTTATTATGACCCAATGTAGCCCTAACCTTGTCAGTCACTACCTTCACATTTGCGTCATAAATGGTCAATATAGGCACTCTCTTACCTTTAGAATTAGTTTTCTTCGGACGAACGCTGCTTTCCGCTGTTGGCTTCTGCGCCTTCAGGTTGGTTGCAGCTTTGGGGCCCTTTGCCCCCTTGCTCGTCTTCTTTTTCTTCTCCAACAGTGCCGGCTTTGCACTGTTCTTCTGCGCTGGCGGTGCGCAGGAGACATCCACTCGTGCTGGCGTGCATCGAGTCTTCTGTGCTGGCGGTGCACAGGATACATCCTTCATAAGGGTCTCGTCATACTCAGAGTCCATATCTGAGTCGGAGTCCTCTACCGGCAGGTCCTCACCCTGCTGTTGATTGAATTCGGCATTGGGTTGCCGAGTCTTCTCGAGTTCATTCTTGAAATACTCCAAGTTGCGCTGCAGCTCCGCGCACTGCGCCATCAACTCGTTATATTTCTTTTCGAGGACAGTGTTCTTGCGGACTGCCTCTCGAAATTCATCACGGGATACCACCTCTTCGTCCCGTCCTCTCTTCATACCGGCCACACTATCCATTGCTGAATATTGTACCGGTTTCTTACGTACCAATATACACCAGTCTCCTACGGGCTGGTATTTGGCACAGAAGTTGAACTTTGTGTCCACTGATTATGAATCAACTGCTCGATGTTGAATTCTGTGTCGATACAAAAAAAGTCGTACGACTTTTCAAAACTTGTGTTTTTGGGTGTTTACACGATCACACTTTTTCGTGCGATTTTTCCCAAAATTATTTTTGTATTTTTACAAAAGTCACGGGGATGCACTTTTTATAAAAATTTTCTCAATTTTTGAGTCCTTTCTCACTTTTTTCTAAAAATTTCCGAAAAAATTTTTTTTCATTTGCCGACGGCAAAATCACAAAAAATTATCCTTTTCGGTCCTTTTCAAAATTTTTTCCACTTTCCCACTTTGGTTATTTTTCCACTTTTTAATTTCACTGTTTAACACTTCACTGCAAATACACAAATGATCGTCGTAGTCGTCGTCGTCGTATTGGAATTTTTGCTTTTTGGTGACTACTTCGAAAAGATGAGAAGTGCATAGGAGGCTCTATGACATTTTTTACAAAAATTGTGTGGAAGCGTGTAGAAAATTTAACAAAAGTTTTCGTAGAATTTTCTCTTTGGCGCTAATACGGGCCAAGTTTTTATTAAAACTTTTTTCCAAATATCTTCTATAGATATACAGCTATCTGGTAAAGTATATTGTTTAAAATTTCATTCCACCGTCTACTTGCTATACACTTTTTAGTTGACAGATTGTAAAAATCTCAGTATGAATTTCCAACTAAATTGATAAAATTTAAGAATTTTTGTTAATTTTTTTAAAATAAAAGTATGCTATAATGAAATTGTATATGTTTTCTTTAGAATCATCAAACAATTTCATCTCAAATATTAGTGGAAATGCGATAAAAATGCCTCCAAGTATATACCCTATGACCGTATAATTTTCCCATATTGCTACATTTTCCATGGAATAAAATTTATTTCAGTAATTGTTTAAAAAAACTTAAATATATTAAAGCTTTTATAAAATTTACTTTAATTTAAATAAAAATGCAATCCTTTTCATAAAAAACATTACAAATTTCGATAAATTCTGTGGTTTCTATTTCTCTGTATTTACATCTTTAGTACTACCTTCGAATGAGTACACACAAGAATGAAGGTAAATTTTTGTACAAATTCATGTCGATTTTATATTGTTATTATTGCAATTTGTAACACTTTTCTATACGAAAACATGTTTAGGATTTCTTTTAGTAAAATATTTACTTATTTCTATAAAAAAATTAAACAAAATCTTTAGTTTTTCAACATATTTCGATAATATAAATTCTATTTGATAGCATAGGTGTGTAACCCATACTGAAATGTTCAAATTATCCAAAACCAATCACTAATCTTGTTTTATAGTTTGATGAATATGAAATATAAAACATTTTAACAAAATGCTGTTAAATTATTTAGCGTGTTGCAAAAAAATGTATGTTCAATAAATGAAAACTTAAAAGAGAAAGAGAGAAAATTGGTAAAAATCGAAAAATACAAACTTCAAACGAACTCAAAAGAGAATTGGAAAAATAACTTCAAACAAAGTTACACATTTTTTACCTAAACTTTCTTTATACACTGTCGTTATAAACTATAATTTCGAAATTTCATTTCATTCCTACCGACAGTGAACTCAAAAATGTATTTTGCTAAATAATTCTAAAATTTTAGAACATAAATTGGAAATAAGAAGGCAAATAATTCAAAAGCAAAAAAAATACAATAGTATGAAATAACAGACTATTTTCGCCTCAAATTCTTCAGAATAAAACATCTAAAATGGTCAAAATGCAAAACGAACATTTATTAATTTTTATTGAAACTGTCATTTCTTTATTTATTATCTCTCTCTCAGCCAGTTTCAAAAATGTCCACATAGTAAATTACTCGCCTAAAAAAAAAATAATTAATTCAAGTGTCAAAATCCAAATATTATCTTTTTTCATAAATTATTTGTGGTCCTGAAAAGGACCGATTGTTTTTGTATGTAAAAATGTTATTTTGATTTGATATTTGCATAACTTCTTAGGCACGTTCACCACGAATACGTCTGGCCAATTGGATGTCCTTTGGCATGATAGTGACACGCTTGGCATGGATAGCGCACAAGTTGGTATCTTCGAAAAGACCAACCAAGTAGGCTTCGCTAGCCTCTTGCAATGCCATAACAGCAGAGCTCTGGAAACGCAAATCTGTTTTGAAATCTTGAGCGATTTCACGTACCAAACGTTGGAAGGGCAATTTGCGGATCAGCAACTCAGTACTTTTTTGGTAACGACGGATTTCACGCAAAGCAACGGTACCAGGGCGATAACGATGTGGCTTCTTAACACCACCAGTGGCTGGGGCACTCTTGCGAGCAGCCTTAGTAGCCAATTGTTTACGTGGTGCTTTGCCACCAGTCGATTTACGGGCAGTTTGCTTAGTACGAGCCATTTTTCACTTTTCACTTCACTTTAGCACAATATGAACACAGACACTGTCAACACTGTAATAGTGGATTCGAAAAGAGGATACCGACTTATATAGAAAAATTCTACTGATCGTATAGGGGTGTGTTGGCACATTAATACTCAGAGTATAGACGACAATGCTACGAATACTAACCGAATACACACACACATATATCTAAACAACCAATGAGAACGCTTCAATGCGTTTGAAATAGCTGTGGATTTGGTATAAATATGAGAGGTCTTGATGCGGCCAAGCATCCACCAGCAAGGGCGTGATGGGCCCCAACGGCGGCAGACCAGCGGTGCAAAATGCACCAGTTCAGAAAAAGGGTAAGGTGCCGGTAATAACGGTATATCACGCCAACGTCAAGTTAGTGACGGAAAA
The DNA here is from genome assembly GCA_963931995.1 of Phaonia tiefii. Lineage (NCBI taxonomy): Eukaryota > Metazoa > Arthropoda > Insecta > Diptera > Muscidae > Phaonia > Phaonia tiefii. Next base: position 134,555,752 of record OZ008368.1, read on the forward strand.
AGCGCGGACAGCCATAGGACATGGCAATTTTATCATCCGCTTATATAGTGGATCGATGAACTTCAGTACCCTCTCGATAGAGGACTACGAAAAATTGAAGCTTATGCTGCGCGAGCAAAGCTTCAAGTACTATACGTACACCCCGAAGATGTTGACCCCCGTTTCGGTGGTAATTTGTGGTCTTTCGACCACCTACGACGAGATCGATGTGAGAACCTACCTTGGGGCTCTCACATTGAAGCTGAATATTCAGCGTTTGACGAAATTGAGCCGTGATAAGTGGCTAGTCCACTTGTCACGCGACTCCGACCTTGAGGGCTTTTATCGCCTGAAGGGTATCCTGCACTGTCGCGTGACAGTGCGTAAGGACAATAAGAAGCGGGTTACACAGTGTCACAACTGTCAGCGCTTCGGTCATGTTTCGACCAACTGCGGCATGCCATTTCGGTGTGTAAAATGCAGTGGCGAACATGGGCCCGGCAAATGCACTATCCCTTCAAAGGAAGTGGAAGTGAAAATGGTGCCAGCTACCGACCCTGTCACGGGTCTGGTATCGCGAGTAGTAGGCTACACGCTGAAATGCGCAAATTGTGAGGTCGACGGCCATGTGGCTAGCTCTAAGAGCTGCCCAAAGCGCCAGGCCTTCCTCGCCAAGCGGGCGAGAGCACAATCACCAAAGGTTGTGCGAACCTTCCCACGCAACAGTGGGGTGGTGTCGAAGGGTGTTTCCTTCGCTTCGGCGTTAGGCGCCCACTCAGCAGGTGCTGTTCCCAAGGCACCTGCTCGAGCACCGGCTCACCCGGGAGTTAACTCCAGTGAGCTCGGTTTGGCGGATGGCGATTGTCGCCGCCTTTTCGGTAGGGACTTGGTCTCTTGTATGACCGAGATTGGCCGTCTTACGGCTGGTTACGCTAAACTTTCTAGCGATGCCGAAAAAACCCAGGCTTTGTTTGGGTTCTTCTTAGCTCTCTCAAATGACCAGAGACGTTAAGTGCATTTTTGCCAACGTTAATTCTCTTGTGTCCATCCACAGGAGACATTATTTCAGGGTTTTTATGGACGGGCTTAACCCGGACATAGTTCTGATAGCTGAGCATAAACTATCCGCTACTCACAAGTTGAGCTTCAAGGGATTTGTAGTTCATCGGCAGAACAGAAGCGGGCGCCAGGGAGGCGGCACCGCTGTTTTTGTCAAGGACAATATGCATCACGAAAGGGTGCTATTGAATCTTGGCGAAATTGAGAATACGTGCGTACGTATTCACAGGGGGGATGGGTCTACGCTGACTGTGGTATCGTTATACCTCAGGCCTGGCGGTCTATTTGACATGGAACTGTTGGAGCCACTTGTGACTCTAGCTGGCCAAGGTGATTTAGTGATAGGAGCTGACCTTAATGCTAGCCATGCTAGCTGGGGGGGCGACAGGACGAACACTAGGGGCAGAGCAATCCAGGAATTCCTAACTGGTTGCCCTGATATTATTGTAGTACCAACGAGTGGCCCAACTCGGATAGGTACTGCATCGGCGACGTATATTGACCAATTTCTGGTCTCATCGGGGGTGGCTTTACGTGACACCGGGGGGAACGGATTGGCGACACATGATTGCGGGTCGGACCATATGGCCGTGGAACTGCTGCTGGAGCGGGGGGATTTCGGACATCGCGAACGACCTACGTTTTACGACTTTGACCGGATGGATCGACGGCGATTCAACCGGGTACTTGAGGGAGGGTTGAGAGGGAGCGAACTCCCTATCAATAGGAATGTCACAAACGCGGAAATCGACACTTGTGTTGAATCTGTGGGCGTGGCTTTCCGTGGGGCTATCGAGGCCTCTATCCCTAAGGTGCCTACGGGACCTATGGGACTCCGCAAACTTCCCCCGTATATCCTGGAATTTATACGGGAGAAGAAGCGGCTTCGGCGGATAATCGTCAGGACAGAAGATCCTGGTAGGGCTATATCGGTTCGGGCTATAGTGCGCAATCTCGACATGATCATCCAGGGATCCATAAGAGAGTTTGAGCAAAATAGCAGGGCGGCGTTCTTGCGTGGTATTAGAGTAAACAGCGGGACTTTTCGGAGGGTGAAAACCGCTGCGGGCATACGTGTCAGGAGACCGATTCCTGACATGCTGGATGATGACGATACCCTGATTGTGATCGACGAAGACAAGGCTAACCACCTTGCTGATTGCATTCAGGGAAATCCTCCTTCGGTGAGCGGCGGTGCAAGGGGCGGCACATTTGGCGTGGATGGTGAGATTCTGCGCTTGACGGATGGAGATCCAGCTATGACGTTTGGAGAAGACGCCATGGCAGACGGGTCGTTTTGCGTGGATGAGGGACGCTGGCATCGGCATGGCTTCATAAAACCTGCCGAAGTTGGTGACGCGTTGCGGTGGAGATCTAATCGTAGATCTTGCGGATTGGACGGGATACCGGATATAGTCCTTAAGCGGGTTAATGCTGCTATTTGGAACTTTCTGGCGGTGCTTTTTAACCACTGCCTGAATTTGGGATATTTCCCGGCGGCTTGGAAGGAATCAGTTACGATTCCTATACCAAAGCCGGGTGCGGACCACAAAAGGAGTGGGGGTTACAGGCCGATTTCGCTTCTGTCGCCCTTGGGCAAACTACTTGAGAGCTTCATCTTAACTAGGATTGTCAGGACGGCAGAGGATAAGAGGATCCTCAAAGATAATCAATTTGGTTTTCGGCGAGGACATTCAACGTCTCATGCGCTCATGGTCCTCGGAGACTATGTGACTCGAGCGTTGAATAAGAGATATGCCACCATAGCGGTGGGTCTCGACATAGCCAGAGCATTTGATTCCGTCTGGCAGGACGGAATCTTGTACAAGATGGTGAGATTAGGATTCGATATGGACACCTGTAGGATGGTGGCTAGTTTCCTAAAGGGGCGCAAATTCCGCACTAAGGTCGGAGATGCGTACTCTAGCGTTAGAGATGTTGTGGCGGGAGTGCCCCAGGGTTCACTCCTGGGACCTGTACTCTACAACATCTTTGTCAGTGATTTACCAGAACCGCCTGACGGTGGGCTGCTACTGGTATATGCTGACGACTTACTTGTTGCCATGACGGGTGCAAGAGCCAGAAACACAAACTCCAGGGTTAATGAGTACCTGGAGGTTCTGTCGAGATACCTCGACAAGTGGAGGCTTAAGCTGAACGTTAGCAAATGTGAGGCTATTATAATCAAGGGCAAACGGCGATTGCTGTTTCGTAGTGCGAGGGCATTCGTACCTGATCTTTGGATTGGGGACGCCCGAATAGGAAATACCGAGGTTCTTAAATACCTTGGAGTCCTATTCACGACGAATTTCGAGTTTTACCGACACATTGGCCGAACATTGGCCAAAGTGAAGGGAATATTCGCGAGTTACCTCAATGTGCTCCGGTGCCGTGAGGGACTGACGAACGAAGTTAGACTTTTGATCTACCGACAGATCATCAGGCCTATAATATCCTATGCCTTCCCAGTCTGGTTTGGGATCTCTTCCCACCAGATGGAGAAGCTTAGAGTATGGGAAAGACGCATTCTTTCAAGTTGCTTGGGTTTGCGGAGGATAAGAGCTGACGATGGCTCGTGGACTATACCATCCTGTAGACAAATCTACAGCATGGTCGATTTTGACCGAATAGACGTAGTTTTAGTTAGGGGTGCGTTGGCTTTTCTGGAGAGGTCGGCCTCTTTGGACAACGCATTAGTTGAACATAGTCTGGACCATGACGGGAATCTGGGAGGACAGTTTGAGGGAAATTATAGACCGCCTATTGGCCTGGAGGGACTGAATAGGGACGGGTTACTTTTTGTTGACGGTAGGCTACTCTTCTACCATAGGAGAATAGGGACGATCGATATTGGCGACACTGTCTACAATGTGGCTCAGTGACCGCACCTTACCCTTTGTATATATATATGTAAATAGTAGTTTTAAGTGTAAATAGTAGTTTTAAAATGTAAATAGTAGATACTAATCCCTAGTTTGTAGTTAGTTTGTAGTAACGTTGACTAACCCCTTTTAATGGTACAGCTTTGGGGGTACTGCTTTGCAGGTAGAGGGTTTAAATAAGTATTGTATGAAAGGTATGCAAACATTGTAAGCATATTAAGGTAGATTAAGATAGTTCTAGAAATATTATTAAATGTATAGAAAGTAGTGTGTTGAGAGATTAATGTTAGGTTTAAGTTATTTTCCATCAGATTGTCTTAGTACTCAATAAAACCTGAATTTTGAAACTGAAACTGAAACTGCGGCCAAGCATTAGTTCTTGTGCTGCATTCGTGAAGTGTTAAGTGAAATAAAAAAAAGTGAATAAAAATGACTGGTCGTGGTAAAGGTGGTAAAGGCTTGGGAAAAGGTGGCGCTAAACGTCATCGCAAAGTTTTGCGTGATAACATCCAAGGTATCACCAAACCAGCCATCCGTCGTTTGGCTCGCCGTGGCGGTGTAAAACGTATTTCTGGATTGATCTACGAAGAAACCCGTGGTGTTCTGAAAGTGTTTTTGGAAAACGTTATTCGTGATGCCGTCACATATACTGAACACGCCAAGCGCAAAACTGTCACCGCTATGGATGTTGTATATGCTTTGAAGAGACAAGGCCGCACTTTGTACGGTTTCGGCGGTTAAATTAATTTTTGACGTCTGATGGAAAAATAACTGTTTAACATCTTTAAAACAAAAAACCAATCGGTCCTTTTCAGGACCACAAAATATATTATAAAAGAGATTTTATTATTTTTCAAATACATACATGCAATATATTTACGCATTAGTTTTAGTACAGCTGTCTTTTATAATCATCGAATGAATAACTTTACTCCAACATACGTTAGCGTCCTTTTGTCTCTCTCTCTCTCTCTGTTTGGTGAGTGTTCATCATGTATACAAAGCATAGCAACACACACACACACAAGCGTTCCCGCTTTTATTTCTCACTGTCGATGAATACTCATTTAGCCGACGATTTTAGTCAACGATTTAAAAAGTAAAACATTTATCGTATTAATTTTTGCGTCAGTTGTAAAATCACAGTGACTTTGAATGAGTTATTTTTCGGATTTGACTTTACATAAAGCGAATTGAAATAGAATTGAATTGAAATAGAATTGAAGAAACTTTTTTCAGCTAAAATATTTTCTTTATTCGATAAATGTTAGGAGTAAAATATTTTCTTTATTCGATAAATGTTAGGATTAGCTAAGGTTTGAATACATATTTGGTCTCTTTTGAAAATTTTTTTGTCGTCCTGAAAAGGACGGATTGTTTCGAATTAGTACGATGGTCTGTAGTTTCTTTGATTTTCATTATTTTCTTGAAATAATTTAAGCCTTCTTTTCGGTCTTCTTGGGCAAAAGTACAGCCTGGATGTTTGGCAATACACCACCTTGAGCAATGGTGACACCAGACAACAATTTGTTCAATTCTTCGTCATTACGGATAGCCAATTGCAAATGACGGGGAATGATTCTCGTCTTCTTATTGTCACGAGCGGCGTTGCCAGCCAACTCAAGAACTTCAGCGGCCAAATACTCCATAACGGCAGCTAAATACACTGGAGCACCGGCACCAACACGTTCAGCATAGTTGCCTTTGCGCAACAGACGATGGATACGACCGACGGGGAATTGCAGACCAGCACGATTGGAACGGGACTTTGCCTTTCCCTTAACTTTGCCACCTTTACCACGACCAGACATTTTCACTTTTTAATTTCACTGTTTAACACTTCACTGCAAAGACACAAATGTATAAATTTTGGATGTAAACGTCACTATTTATAGTTTCTGTCTGAGCCGTTTCTCGCACATGAGGGTTGTTCTGCTTAACCGTGAGTAGTCTCTCTCTCGTTGATATTCGTGCACACAAAATTGTAGATAACCGACCAGAAACGCGGGCAAACGAATTATTGTGAAAAAGTGTTTGAAGTGTTTGTGTGCAACTAACTAAAAGTGAAAAATGCCTCCTAAAACCAGTGGTAAAGCAGCTAAAAAGGCCGGCAAAGCCCAGAAGAACATCACCAAGAGTGATAAGCAAAAGAAACGCAAGAGGAAGGAAAGTTACGCTATCTACATCTACAAAGTGTTGAAGCAAGTACATCCCGATACTGGTATTTCATCAAAGGCCATGAGTATCATGAACAGTTTTGTTAATGATATCTTTGAACGTATTGCCGCTGAGGCCTCTCGTTTGGCTCACTACAACAAGCGTTCAACCATCACCAGTCGGGAAATTCAAACTGCTGTCCGTCTTTTGTTGCCCGGTGAATTGGCTAAGCATGCTGTCAGTGAAGGTACCAAGGCTGTCACCAAATACACCAGCTCTAAGTAAATATGCTGCCTGATTTCATTCATCTAACGTGTTACAAAATCCCTAAAAGGCCCTTTTCAGGGCCACAACAAAAATTATAAAAGAGATTTTATTCCTTTTAAACACTAAAAAAAAAAATCATCATTTTAGCTAAATAAACATATTACAAAAATTTGTGACTTTGTTTTTGCCGTCGGCAAATTGGAAATTGCACACATTTCATCTTCATAGTCGCATGGTTTCCTATTGTCGAATGGTTTCCAATTGCCGTCAGAAAATTGAGAATTTGTTTGGTTTTGCCAAGCAAAATTTTTATTATAATTTTTTACGAAGACTTTTTTTGTACACTGTCGAAATAAATGAATTGTTCGAAATTTCCATTTCATTCGAATCAACAGTGAACACAAAACGTTTTCGTACAAAATATTTATTCGATTTTGCCGTCGGCAAATTGAACATTTCATATATTTTATTTCCGTAGAGAATGTAATAGTCATTTGTTTTCCTGTTGCCGTCATAAAATTTATAAATTTTGCTGTTTTACCAAAGCTAGTGTATTTTATAAATTTTCTGCGTAAACTTTTGTTCTACACTGTCGATATAAATGAAATGTTCGAAATTTTCAATTCATTCGAATCAACAATGAACACAAAAAGTTTTCGTAGAAAATTTTTAATTCGATTTTGCCGACGGAAAATTTAAAATTTCATATATTTCATTTCCATAGAGAATGTAATAACCGCATGGTTTCCTATTGCCATCAGAAAATTTATCATTTTTGCTGTTTTACCAAATCTACAGTATTTTATACATTTGCAGTGTAAACTTTTGTTCTACACTGTCGATACAAATGAATTGTTCGAAATTTTCATTTCATTCCTATCGATCGACAGTGTGGAAAAAAAGTGTTTGTAGAAAATTTCATTTTCATAAAGAATGCTGTAATAGTGTCATTTTTTCGCATTGCCGTCGGTAAATTAACAAATTTGCCAATAAGCAATAAACACATAATCGTTTGAATCGTAAAATTATTTCTCTTTTTGTAAAATAATTTGTAGCCCTGAAAAGGGCTTTTGATATAATACTTTCGAATATCGAAAAAATCATTATGTAAGTAATTTTTGGAAAAATTACTTCTTAGCGGCGGCCTTTTTGGCAGCTGGCTTCTTTGCTGGAGCAGCTTTTTTGGGTTTAGCAGCAGCTGCGCTTTTTGCCTTAGGTGCCTTTGGTTTGGTTGCTGATTTGGCGGCAGTTTTAACTGGTTTTGCCTTAACGGTGCCGGTCTTTTTGGCGGTTTTTGCCTTTGCCTTTTCTGTCTTCTTCTTTTCGGCGGTTTTCTTGGCAGCAGATGGTTTTTTTGCAGCCACTTTCTTTTCACCGGTGGCTTTAGCTTTCTTGGGAGCAACTGCCTTCTTCTTTTTGTCACCAGCGGGTTTTGTCTTCTTGACAGCGGTTTTTGCTTTGGGTTCTTTGGAAGCAGCAGGCGACAATTTAAATGAACCAGAAGCACCCTTACCTTTGGTTTGAATAAGTTTTCCACTGGCAACGGCGGTCTTCAAGTATTTCTTGATGAAAGGAGCCAACTTTTGAGCATCTACTTTGTACGTGCTGGCAAGATATTTCTTGATGGCAGGAAGAGATGAACCACCACGTTCTTTCAATGCTTTGATGGCAGCATCGACCATTTGTTGGGTTGGTGGATGAGAAGGAGCTGATGGCTTCTTTGCCTTAGCAGCCTTCTTTGGTGTTTTTTTCTCGGCAGCTGGAGTAGCAGCAACAGGAGAGGCGGTAGTTTCAACGGCAGCAGAGTCAGACATTTTCACTGTTTTAAAATTTCACGTTTTACACTTATAGTTTGCGTATTGGAATTTTTGCTTTTTGGTGACTACTTCGAAAAGATGAGAAGTGCATAGGAGGCTCTATGACATTTTTTACAAAAATTGTGTGGAAGCGTGTAGAAAATTTAACAAAAGTTTTCGTAGAATTTTCTCTTTGGCGCTAATACGGGCCAAGTTTTTATTAAAACTTTTTTCCAAATATCTTCTATAGATATACAGCTATCTGGTAAAGTATATTGTTTAAAATTTCATTCCACCGTCTACTTGCTATACACTTTTTAGTTGACAGATTGTAAAAATCTCAGTATGAATTTCCAACTAAATTGATAAAATTTAAGAATTTTTGTTAATTTTTTTAAAATAAAAGTATGCTATAATGAAATTGTATATGTTTTCTTTAGAATCATCAAACAATTTCATCTCAAATATTAGTGGAAATGCGATAAAAATGCCTCCAAGTATATACCCTATGACCGTATAATTTTCCCATATTGCTACATTTTCCATGGAATAAAATTTATTTCAGTAATTGTTTAAAAAAACTTAAATATATTAAAGCTTTTATAAAATTTACTTTAATTTAAATAAAAATGCAATCCTTTTCATAAAAAACATTACAAATTTCGATAAATTCTGTGGTTTCTATTTCTCTGTATTTACATCTTTAGTACTACCTTCGAATGAGTACACACAAGAATGAAGGTAAATTTTTGTACAAATTCATGTCGATTTTATATTGTTATTATTGCAATTTGTAACACTTTTCTATACGAAAACATGTTTAGGATTTCTTTTAGTAAAATATTTACTTATTTCTATAAAAAAATTAAACAAAATCTTTAGTTTTTCAACATATTTCGATAATATAAATTCTATTTGATAGCATAGGTGTGTAACCCATACTGAAATGTTCAAATTATCCAAAACCAATCACTAATCTTGTTTTATAGTTTGATGAATATGAAATATAAAACATTTTAACAAAATGCTGTTAAATTATTTAGCGTGTTGCAAAAAAATGTATGTTCAATAAATGAAAACTTAAAAGAGAAAGAGAGAAAATTGGTAAAAATCGAAAAATACAAACTTCAAACGAACTCAAAAGAGAATTGGAAAAATAACTTCAAACAAAGTTACACATTTTTTACCTAAACTTTCTTTATACACTGTCGTTATAAACTATAATTTCGAAATTTCATTTCATTCCTACCGACAGTGAACTCAAAAATGTATTTTGCTAAATAATTCTAAAATTTTAGAACATAAATTGGAAATAAGAAGGCAAATAATTCAAAAGCAAAAAAAATACAATAGTATGAAATAACAGACTATTTTCGCCTCAAATTCTTCAGAATAAAACATCTAAAATGGTCAAAATGCAAAACGAACATTTATTAATTTTTATTGAAACTGTCATTTCTTTATTTATTATCTCTCTCTCAGCCAGTTTCAAAAATGTCCACATAGTAAATTACTCGCCTAAAAAAAAAATAATTAATTCAAGTGTCAAAATCCAAATATTATCTTTTTTCATAAATTATTTGTGGTCCTGAAAAGGACCGATTGTTTTTGTATGTAAAAATGTTATTTTGATTTGATATTTGCATAACTTCTTAGGCACGTTCACCACGAATACGTCTGGCCAATTGGATGTCCTTTGGCATGATAGTGACACGCTTGGCATGGATAGCGCACAAGTTGGTATCTTCGAAAAGACCAACCAAGTAGGCTTCGCTAGCCTCTTGCAATGCCATAACAGCAGAGCTCTGGAAACGCAAATCTGTTTTGAAATCTTGAGCGATTTCACGTACCAAACGTTGGAAGGGCAATTTGCGGATCAGCAACTCAGTACTTTTTTGGTAACGACGGATTTCACGCAAAGCAACGGTACCAGGGCGATAACGATGTGGCTTCTTAACACCACCAGTGGCTGGGGCACTCTTGCGAGCAGCCTTAGTAGCCAATTGTTTACGTGGTGCTTTGCCACCAGTCGATTTACGGGCAGTTTGCTTAGTACGAGCCATTTTTCACTTTTCACTTCACTTTAGCACAATATGAACACAGACACTGTCAACACTGTAATAGTGGATTCGAAAAGAGGATACCGACTTATATAGAAAAATTCTACTGATCGTATAGGGGTGTGTTGGCACATTAATACTCAGAGTATAGACGACAATGCTACGAATACTAACCGAATACACACACACATATATCTAAACAACCAATGAGAACGCTTCAATGCGTTTGAAATAGCTGTGGATTTGGTATAAATATGAGAGGTCTTGATGCGGCCAAGCATTAGTTCTTGTGCTGCATTCGTGAAGTGTTAAGTGAAATAAAAAAAAGTGAATAAAAATGACTGGTCGTGGTAAAGGTGGTAAAGGCTTGGGAAAAGGTGGCGCTAAACGTCATCGCAAAGTTTTGCGTGATAACATCCAAGGTATCACCAAACCAGCCATCCGTCGTTTGGCTCGCCGTGGCGGTGTAAAACGTATTTCTGGATTGATCTACGAAGAAACCCGTGGTGTTCTGAAAGTGTTTTTGGAAAACGTTATTCGTGATGCCGTCACATATACTGAACACGCCAAGCGCAAAACTGTCACCGCTATGGATGTTGTATATGCTTTGAAGAGACAAGGCCGCACTTTGTACGGTTTCGGCGGTTAAATTAATTTTTGACGTCTGATGGAAAAATAACTGTTTAACATCTTTAAAACAAAAAACCAATCGGTCCTTTTCAGGACCACAAAATATATTATAAAAGAGATTTTATTATTTTTCAAATACATACATGCAATATATTTACGCATTAGTTTTAGTACAGCTGTCTTTTATAATCATCGAATGAATAACTTTACTCCAACATACGTTAGCGTCCTTTTGTCTCTCTCTCTCTCTCTGTTTGGTGAGTGTTCATCATGTATACAAAGCATAGCAACACACACACACACAAGCGTTCCCGCTTTTATTTCTCACTGTCGATGAATACTCATTTAGCCGACGATTTTAGTCAACGATTTAAAAAGTAAAACATTTATCGTATTAATTTTTGCGTCAGTTGTAAAATCACAGTGACTTTGAATGAGTTATTTTTCGGATTTGACTTTACATAAAGCGAATTGAAATAGAATTGAATTGAAATAGAATTGAAGAAACTTTTTTCAGCTAAAATATTTTCTTTATTCGATAAATGTTAGGAGTAAAATATTTTCTTTATTCGATAAATGTTAGGATTAGCTAAGGTTTGAATACATATTTGGTCTCTTTTGAAAATTTTTTTGTCGTCCTGAAAAGGACGGATTGTTTCGAATTAGTACGATGGTCTGTAGTTTCTTTGATTTTCATTATTTTCTTGAAATAATTTAAGCCTTCTTTTCGGTCTTCTTGGGCAAAAGTACAGCCTGGATGTTTGGCAATACACCACCTTGAGCAATGGTGACACCAGACAACAATTTGTTCAATTCTTCGTCATTACGGATAGCCAATTGCAAATGACGGGGAATGATTCTCGTCTTCTTATTGTCACGAGCGGCGTTGCCAGCCAACTCAAGAACTTCAGCGGCCAAATACTCCATAACGGCAGCTAAATACACTGGAGCACCGGCACCAACACGTTCAGCATAGTTGCCTTTGCGCAACAGACGATGGATACGACCGACGGGGAATTGCAGACCAGCACGATTGGAACGGGACTTTGCCTTTCCCTTAACTTTGCCACCTTTACCACGACCAGACATTTTCACTTTTTAATTTCACTGTTTAACACTTCACTGCAAAGACACAAATGTATAAATTTTGGATGTAAACGTCACTATTTATAGTTTCTGTCTGAGCCGTTTCTCGCACATGAGGGTTGTTCTGCTTAACCGTGAGTAGTCTCTCTCTCGTTGATATTCGTGCACACAAAATTGTAGATAACCGACCAGAAACGCGGGCAAACGAATTGATGAATGAATTGATTGTGTGTTGACAGCATCTGTGTACACATCGTGCTGAAGCGAAGCGGAAGAGTGAGAAAAGCGGGAAAAACCCAGAAGACAAAAGGCAGTAGACTGCAAACGAGTTCGAAGAAAATAATTGAGGACGTGAAGAAGGCCGTGGTGATAGCTGACGGCGTGGGAATTTATCATCCAGTGATGGATGAAGCGATGGACGAGGGGATGAAGAAACGTAGGAGAGAGTCCTACGATGCGGAAGAGTACAGAGAGCGATACGAGGCGGGTGTCGTGAAGATCAAGAATCTGGAGGCAATGCTGGAGAAGGCATTGTGCGAGATCGCCAAGCTTAGGAAGATGGGCCGGAAGTCTGAGTCCGGCACCGAAGATGAAGAAGACGAACAGTCCTCTGAGGACTACTCCACATCCGATGAGGGAGAGGAAAGCGAGATGGTGTCCGTGGAGGCCATCAACAACAACAAGGAGGAGTTTCCATCGTTGAGCGAAACGATGTCGAGACCGACAAAGAGGGATTCGGCAGGGCAAGTCGCCACACCTGCCAGAGTAAAGGATGCAGCAGGGCAAGACGCCACACCTGCTCGGGATACGGTAGGGCAAGACGCCACACCTACCTGGACATCAGCAGCGGCCAAGAGGGTCAAGGCAGCAGATGACGACGCAGCAGCTTGGACAACGGTGGTATCAACGGCAGCGGCCAAGAGGGCGAGGACTATGGCGAAGGCTATACCAGCAGCATCAGGTACAGTTGCCGCAAAGGGTGCGGTGGCTGCTGACAAGCCATCTACATCGGCAGCTGCAAGGAAGGCGGCAACGATGTCATCAACTGCGGGAGCAGGTACTACGGTGGCATCAACTGCGAGAGCGGCAACAGCGGCATCGACGAGAGCAGGTACAGCAGCTAGCATGAGGGCAGCTGCAGCAAGGAAGAAGACGGGAAGATCGATCCCGGTCATTACGACCTTCGATATCGACGTCAAATTGATACTGCGGAGCATAAAGAATACGCTGGGGCATGATAATTTCAGCCTCAGTATCTTAGGTAGAAAGTCTACCAACATTGCCGTGAATTCCCTTCAGGATCACGAGAAGTTAAGGACGCTGTTGGAGGCAATTAGCGTAAGGTTTTACACCCACACTCCTCGGAGTGTGAAGCCATATGTGGTGATAATTAGGCGGCTATCTGACACGTTTGACGTGGAGGATGTGAGGGGGTATTTGGAGGGTCTTGGGCTGAAGCTCGAGATCATGGGACTGACGAAAATGGGTGGCGATCGTTGGCTGATAAAGCTATCGAACGAATCCGATTTGGTCAGTTTCCATGAACTGACGAGTATTTTGCATTGCCGTATCAGATTTGAGCGGTTTAGGAGAGGTGGGCCGACGCAGTGTTACAGGTGCCAGCGGTTTGGACATGTGGCCAGGAATTGTAACATGCCATCGAGATGCGTGAAGTGTGCAGGACCGCACGAATCGGAGGCGTGTACTTTACCCAAGAAGGGTGAAGCTGTGAAGGAGGTGCCGGTGGAGGATGAAATCACCGGGGAGGTGACTATGCAGGCCCCACGCAAGGTAAAATGCGTGAACTGTGATGCTGAGGGTCATACGGCTGGGGCAAGGGATTGCCCCAAGAAGATGGCGATTGCGGCGAAGATGCGTGCAGCGCGGAATGGACCGAGGGTCAGTGGACCAGCGAATGCTCGGGCAACGATGGTGAGAAGACCAGGAGTGTCATATGCGGATGCGGCAGGTGGTACTCCCAGTGTACGGGCGAATTCGGGCCGTGCTACGGCTCCTATGGCGGCTGTTTTTGGAGGTCCTAGGTCTGGGACAGGGACTGATGCGGAAGTTGGTGCGTTGAATGCGGATTGTCGCAGGATGATGGGGGGCAGCGTTTTCGACTGCATGATGAAGGTCCGGAATTTCGCAGGAGGCTATGCGGGAATCCGGGATGAAGCTGGAAGGATGCGGGCCATGGCGGCCTTTATGGAATCTCTGTTTCATTCATGAACAGACGGCTGGAATGTATATTCATCAATGTGAACTCCATCGTTTCAAGGCAGCGGAGGCACTATCTGGAGCTGTTTTTGGCGGAGCACAGACCAGACGTGCTTATGATGGCGGAACATGGACTTGGTGACCGGCATAGACTGGGTGTCAGGGGTTATGTGACCCATAGGTGTAATTCGGGCAGTGGTCGCGGTAAGGGGACGGCGATACTGATACGAGACGGGATTCATTGCATCAGGCTTGGAGTGGATACCGGAATTATGCAGAGCACTGCTGTCAGGATCAGCAGGCCGGGTGGCACCGCCATCTCGTTAGTTTGTTTGTATTTGCGTCCCAGCGCAGTACTTTCCGACTCTGACCTACTCACACTTAGTGAGCTGGTGAGAGACGGAGATGTACTGATTGGCGGGGATTTAAATGCTAAGCATCCTGACTGGGGTGGATCGGTGGTTAACACGAATGGACGACGCTTGCGGAATTTCCTATTGGGATGTCCTGATTTGGATGTCTTTTCTGCAGGGGAGCCGACCAGGGTTTCTGGTACTGCAGCATCGTACATCGATATATTTATGGCTTCTCCGGGCATACGTGTGTCTCAGGAGCTGAGGGTTCTGGACTATGAATCGGATCACAGGGCTGTGGAGATTCAAGTGGACTGTGGCGAGCTGGTTCGGCGGGAGCGACCGGTGATGTACAATTTTGGGAGGATGAACGTGGACCGGTTCAACTCATTGCTGCGGGGGTCTCTCCCCTCTGCTGCTCTTCCGGTGGATCGTAATGTTACCATTGGCGAAATTGATGACTGCGTTGAGTCTATGGCTGAGTCTTTTCGACAGGCTGTTGATGGTGCTGTGCCGAAGATGACAACTGGGAATGGTGGACTGCCTGACCTCCCCCCCAGGATAAAGGACCTGATTGGACAGAAAAAGAGGCTTCGGAGGACTCTTTGCAGGACGGGGGATTTCTCCCGCATTCCTACTCTCAGGGCTGAGATAAGGCAGCTTAGTCGGATCATCGATGGTGCGATTGCTGAATTTGAGGCTGGTTTCTGGACGGATCGGCTCAATGCTATAAGGGTGGACAGCACTACATTTGCTAAGGTGAAGGCGGCTGGCGGACTACGTCGAAGGGATCCTGTCCCGGATATGTTGGACGAGGGCAATGTGCCCATTATTGAGGAGGTGGGCAAGGCTAATCTCCTTGCGGCGGGATTTTCTGCGGTGCATGGCGTGAATGGTCACTTGAGGACTGGTGACTTTGGTGAACAGATTGCTGCTGAGGCAGCTGATTTGGTGAGCCACATACCACGTGTTGCTTTTGGATCGGGGATCATGGCTGACGGTGCAGTTGGTGCTGGGCGTGTGGATGACCTGATTATCAGGGCTGCGGATGTTGGTGGCGCTCTTAGGAGGCGTCCGCCTAAAAAGTCGTCTGGACTGGACGGCATTCCTGATGTCGCTTTGAAGAGGACTGATTCCTTCGTTTGGACCTTTCTGGCGGTTCTTTTGAACCATTGCGTCGACTTGGGCTACTTCCCTAGGGCCTGGAAGAAGGCGGCGGTAGTGCCTATTCCCAAGCCTGGGACGGATCGGAAGAGGGTCAGTGGATATAGACCAGTTTCACTACTTTCCCCTTTTGGGAAGCTTCTGGAGCTGTTCATTCTGGACCATGTACGGGATCATTTGGCTGACCGCGGCATCTTGCTGGATAACCAGTTTGGTTTTAGAGGGCGGCACTCGACATCGCATGCGCTTATGGTGTTTTCTGACCACGTGACTAGGGGTCTGAACAGGAGATACATCACAATAGCTGCTAGCCTGGATTTTGCCAAGGCCTTTGATACGGCTTGGCAAGCGGCGATACTGGTGAAGATGAAGGCGGCTGGATTTGCTGCTGACGTACTCAGGATGGTTGCTGGCTTTCTGGCGGACAGGACGTTCCGTGTAAGGGTTGGCGACTCCCTCTCTGAGGAGAAGATGGTGACGGCGGGTGTACCGCAGGGCTCACTATTGGGACCTGTCTTATACAACATCCTTCTCAGCGATATGCCCCTTCCCCCGGGGGGGGATCTGTTGCTGGTTTATGCGGATGACATCCTTATTGCGGCTTCTGGCCCTAGGGCTGTCAACGTCAATCGGAGGCTGAACACTTACCTTGAGACCCTGAGTGGTTTCTTCTCCAAGTGGGCAATTGGGCTAAATGTGGCCAAGTCGAAGGGGATCATCTTCGGGGGGAAGCGCGGGAACCTGTACCCGAACGCCAGGGGCTACATCCCCAGGCTCAGAGTAGGAGATGCGGACATCGAGATTTCAAGGGAGATCAAGTACCTTGGAGTGATGTTCCATGAACGGTTCACCTTCGTGAGCCATGTGGACTACGCTTTGCGGAAGGCAAGATTTGCCTTTTCTGCATACTACAGGCTGTTGGCGAGGGCGAATGGACTGAGTACGGAGGTGCGACTGCTGGTGTACAGGCAGGTTATAAGACCTGTTATGACATATGCTTTCCCGGCCTGGTTTCCCATCACGTCGTGTCAGATGGAGAGGCTAAGGCAATGGGAGCGGAAGATACTCAGGACCTGTCTGGGACTGAGGATGACGGTGATGGCGGATGGATCTTTTCGCTCGCCCTCCTGTAGGAGGGTATATGATGGTGCTGGTTTTGGGAGGATTGACAGGTTCATGGTGGACTCTGCTCTATCCTTCCTGGGGAAAGCGGCGGGTGTGGGAAATGACCTGATTAGGGCATGTTTCGACACAACGGATGCGGACAATTTTCTGTCTCGCTGGTTCTTTGGACCAACGGACCTTCTGGCCCTCAGTAATGGGGGCTATCTAGGAGCGGACGGGGATTTGCTTTTTTACCACAGGAGATTCGGTACATTGGGTATCGATGATCCTGTGTATAATACTGCTCAGTAGTATTGTACATGCCAAGGTGGAGACTGGAGATTCTTCGGAATTTCTAGTCTATTGATTTATGCGATCCAGCTTGCTGGATATATTGTTTTTTATTTTTTATTTAGTTTTTAGGTTGTTATTTAATTTTTAAGTTTCTTTTATTTTTAGGTCGAGATGACAACCGAGGCGTTCCTGTTTTTCTTAAATTTTTCAGGAAATTTATATTTTCAGCGTATATAATTTATATTTAAGACTCGATGTACGTATATAATGTTTTTATAGGAGGATGGAAGTTTCCGAAGGGCACCCTATGGGTGTGAGGGAAAGATAATAGGTAATCTTAAGTAGTATATATTGTGTACCAGTAGTATGTGTAGAAATTTTACAATGAGACCAGTTTAAAAAAAAAGGGCAAACGAATTATTGTGAAAAAGTGTTTGAAGTGTTTGTGTGCAACTAACTAAAAGTGAAAAATGCCTCCTAAAACCAGTGGTAAAGCAGCTAAAAAGGCCGGCAAAGCCCAGAAGAACATCACCAAGAGTGATAAGCAAAAGAAACGCAAGAGGAAGGAAAGTTACGCTATCTACATCTACAAAGTGTTGAAGCAAGTACATCCCGATACTGGTATTTCATCAAAGGCCATGAGTATCATGAACAGTTTTGTTAATGATATCTTTGAACGTATTGCCGCTGAGGCCTCTCGTTTGGCTCACTACAACAAGCGTTCAACCATCACCAGTCGGGAAATTCAAACTGCTGTCCGTCTTTTGTTGCCCGGTGAATTGGCTAAGCATGCTGTCAGTGAAGGTACCAAGGCTGTCACCAAATACACCAGCTCTAAGTAAATATGCTGCCTGATTTCATTCATCTAACGTGTTACAAAATCCCTAAAAGGCCCTTTTCAGGGCCACAACAAAAATTATAAAAGAGATTTTATTCCTTTTAAACACTAAAAAAAAAAATCATCATTTTAGCTAAATAAACATATTACAAAAATTTGTGACTTTGTTTTTGCCGTCGGCAAATTGGAAATTGCACACATTTCATCTTCATAGTCGCATGGTTTCCTATTGTCGAATGGTTTCCAATTGCCGTCAGAAAATTGAGAATTTGTTTGGTTTTGCCAAGCAAAATTTTTATTATAATTTTTTACGAAGACTTTTTTTGTACACTGTCGAAATAAATGAATTGTTCGAAATTTCCATTTCATTCGAATCAACAGTGAACACAAAACGTTTTCGTACAAAATATTTATTCGATTTTGCCGTCGGCAAATTGAACATTTCATATATTTTATTTCCGTAGAGAATGTAATAGTCATTTGTTTTCCTGTTGCCGTCATAAAATTTATAAATTTTGCTGTTTTACCAAAGCTAGTGTATTTTATAAATTTTCTGCGTAAACTTTTGTTCTACACTGTCGATATAAATGAAATGTTCGAAATTTTCAATTCATTCGAATCAACAATGAACACAAAAAGTTTTCGTAGAAAATTTTTAATTCGATTTTGCCGACGGAAAATTTAAAATTTCATATATTTCATTTCCATAGAGAATGTAATAACCGCATGGTTTCCTATTGCCATCAGAAAATTTATCATTTTTGCTGTTTTACCAAATCTACAGTATTTTATACATTTGCAGTGTAAACTTTTGTTCTACACTGTCGATACAAATGAATTGTTCGAAATTTTCATTTCATTCCTATCGATCGACAGTGTGGAAAAAAAGTGTTTGTAGAAAATTTCATTTTCATAAAGAATGCTGTAATAGTGTCATTTTTTCGCATTGCCGTCGGTAAATTAACAAATTTGCCAATAAGCAATAAACACATAATCGTTTGAATCGTAAAATTATTTCTCTTTTTGTAAAATAATTTGTAGCCCTGAAAAGGGCTTTTGATATAATACTTTCGAATATCGAAAAAATCATTATGTAAGTAATTTTTGGAAAAATTACTTCTTAGCGGCGGCCTTTTTGGCAGCTGGCTTCTTTGCTGGAGCAGCTTTTTTGGGTTTAGCAGCAGCTGCGCTTTTTGCCTTAGGTGCCTTTGGTTTGGTTGCTGATTTGGCGGCAGTTTTAACTGGTTTTGCCTTAACGGTGCCGGTCTTTTTGGCGGTTTTTGCCTTTGCCTTTTCTGTCTTCTTCTTTTCGGCGGTTTTCTTGGCAGCAGATGGTTTTTTTGCAGCCACTTTCTTTTCACCGGTGGCTTTAGCTTTCTTGGGAGCAACTGCCTTCTTCTTTTTGTCACCAGCGGGTTTTGTCTTCTTGACAGCGGTTTTTGCTTTGGGTTCTTTGGAAGCAGCAGGCGACAATTTAAATGAACCAGAAGCACCCTTACCTTTGGTTTGAATAAGTTTTCCACTGGCAACGGCGGTCTTCAAGTATTTCTTGATGAAAGGAGCCAACTTTTGAGCATCTACTTTGTACGTGCTGGCAAGATATTTCTTGATGGCAGGAAGAGATGAACCACCACGTTCTTTCAATGCTTTGATGGCAGCATCGACCATTTGTTGGGTTGGTGGATGAGAAGGAGCTGATGGCTTCTTTGCCTTAGCAGCCTTCTTTGGTGTTTTTTTCTCGGCAGCTGGAGTAGCAGCAACAGGAGAGGCGGTAGTTTCAACGGCAGCAGAGTCAGACATTTTCACTGTTTTAAAATTTCACGTTTTACACTTATAGTTTGCGTATTGGAATTTTTGCTTTTTGGTGACTACTTCGAAAAGATGAGAAGTGCATAGGAGGCTCTATGACATTTTTTACAAAAATTGTGTGGAAGCGTGTAGAAAATTTAACAAAAGTTTTCGTAGAATTTTCTCTTTGGCGCTAATACGGGCCAAGTTTTTATTAAAACTTTTTTCCAAATATCTTCTATAGATATACAGCTATCTGGTAAAGTATATTGTTTAAAATTTCATTCCACCGTCTACTTGCTATACACTTTTTAGTTGACAGATTGTAAAAATCTCAGTATGAATTTCCAACTAAATTGATAAAATTTAAGAATTTTTGTTAATTTTTTTAAAATAAAAGTATGCTATAATGAAATTGTATATGTTTTCTTTAGAATCATCAAACAATTTCATCTCAAATATTAGTGGAAATGCGATAAAAATGCCTCCAAGTATATACCCTATGACCGTATAATTTTCCCATATTGCTACATTTTCCATGGAATAAAATTTATTTCAGTAATTGTTTAAAAAAACTTAAATATATTAAAGCTTTTATAAAATTTACTTTAATTTAAATAAAAATGCAATCCTTTTCATAAAAAACATTACAAATTTCGATAAATTCTGTGGTTTCTATTTCTCTGTATTTACATCTTTAGTACTACCTTCGAATGAGTACACACAAGAATGAAGGTAAATTTTTGTACAAATTCATGTCGATTTTATATTGTTATTATTGCAATTTGTAACACTTTTCTATACGAAAACATGTTTAGGATTTCTTTTAGTAAAATATTTACTTATTTCTATAAAAAAATTAAACAAAATCTTTAGTTTTTCAACATATTTCGATAATATAAATTCTATTTGATAGCATAGGTGTGTAACCCATACTGAAATGTTCAAATTATCCAAAACCAATCACTAATCTTGTTTTATAGTTTGATGAATATGAAATATAAAACATTTTAACAAAATGCTGTTAAATTATTTAGCGTGTTGCAAAAAAATGTATGTTCAATAAATGAAAACTTAAAAGAGAAAGAGAGAAAATTGGTAAA
This sequence comes from Phaonia tiefii, assembly GCA_963931995.1. Taxonomy (NCBI): domain Eukaryota; kingdom Metazoa; phylum Arthropoda; class Insecta; order Diptera; family Muscidae; genus Phaonia; species Phaonia tiefii. Next base: position 134,576,529 of record OZ008368.1, read on the forward strand.
AATCGAAAAATACAAACTTCAAACGAACTCAAAAGAGAATTGGAAAAATAACTTCAAACAAAGTTACACATTTTTTACCTAAACTTTCTTTATACACTGTCGTTATAAACTATAATTTCGAAATTTCATTTCATTCCTACCGACAGTGAACTCAAAAATGTATTTTGCTAAATAATTCTAAAATTTTAGAACATAAATTGGAAATAAGAAGGCAAATAATTCAAAAGCAAAAAAAATACAATAGTATGAAATAACAGACTATTTTCGCCTCAAATTCTTCAGAATAAAACATCTAAAATGGTCAAAATGCAAAACGAACATTTATTAATTTTTATTGAAACTGTCATTTCTTTATTTATTATCTCTCTCTCAGCCAGTTTCAAAAATGTCCACATAGTAAATTACTCGCCTAAAAAAAAAATAATTAATTCAAGTGTCAAAATCCAAATATTATCTTTTTTCATAAATTATTTGTGGTCCTGAAAAGGACCGATTGTTTTTGTATGTAAAAATGTTATTTTGATTTGATATTTGCATAACTTCTTAGGCACGTTCACCACGAATACGTCTGGCCAATTGGATGTCCTTTGGCATGATAGTGACACGCTTGGCATGGATAGCGCACAAGTTGGTATCTTCGAAAAGACCAACCAAGTAGGCTTCGCTAGCCTCTTGCAATGCCATAACAGCAGAGCTCTGGAAACGCAAATCTGTTTTGAAATCTTGAGCGATTTCACGTACCAAACGTTGGAAGGGCAATTTGCGGATCAGCAACTCAGTACTTTTTTGGTAACGACGGATTTCACGCAAAGCAACGGTACCAGGGCGATAACGATGTGGCTTCTTAACACCACCAGTGGCTGGGGCACTCTTGCGAGCAGCCTTAGTAGCCAATTGTTTACGTGGTGCTTTGCCACCAGTCGATTTACGGGCAGTTTGCTTAGTACGAGCCATTTTTCACTTTTCACTTCACTTTAGCACAATATGAACACAGACACTGTCAACACTGTAATAGTGGATTCGAAAAGAGGATACCGACTTATATAGAAAAATTCTACTGATCGTATAGGGGTGTGTTGGCACATTAATACTCAGAGTATAGACGACAATGCTACGAATACTAACCGAATACACACACACATATATCTAAACAACCAATGAGAACGCTTCAATGCGTTTGAAATAGCTGTGGATTTGGTATAAATATGAGAGGTCTTGATGCGGCCAAGCATTAGTTCTTGTGCTGCATTCGTGAAGTGTTAAGTGAAATAAAAAAAAGTGAATAAAAATGACTGGTCGTGGTAAAGGTGGTAAAGGCTTGGGAAAAGGTGGCGCTAAACGTCATCGCAAAGTTTTGCGTGATAACATCCAAGGTATCACCAAACCAGCCATCCGTCGTTTGGCTCGCCGTGGCGGTGTAAAACGTATTTCTGGATTGATCTACGAAGAAACCCGTGGTGTTCTGAAAGTGTTTTTGGAAAACGTTATTCGTGATGCCGTCACATATACTGAACACGCCAAGCGCAAAACTGTCACCGCTATGGATGTTGTATATGCTTTGAAGAGACAAGGCCGCACTTTGTACGGTTTCGGCGGTTAAATTAATTTTTGACGTCTGATGGAAAAATAACTGTTTAACATCTTTAAAACAAAAAACCAATCGGTCCTTTTCAGGACCACAAAATATATTATAAAAGAGATTTTATTATTTTTCAAATACATACATGCAATATATTTACGCATTAGTTTTAGTACAGCTGTCTTTTATAATCATCGAATGAATAACTTTACTCCAACATACGTTAGCGTCCTTTTGTCTCTCTCTCTCTCTCTGTTTGGTGAGTGTTCATCATGTATACAAAGCATAGCAACACACACACACACAAGCGTTCCCGCTTTTATTTCTCACTGTCGATGAATACTCATTTAGCCGACGATTTTAGTCAACGATTTAAAAAGTAAAACATTTATCGTATTAATTTTTGCGTCAGTTGTAAAATCACAGTGACTTTGAATGAGTTATTTTTCGGATTTGACTTTACATAAAGCGAATTGAAATAGAATTGAATTGAAATAGAATTGAAGAAACTTTTTTCAGCTAAAATATTTTCTTTATTCGATAAATGTTAGGAGTAAAATATTTTCTTTATTCGATAAATGTTAGGATTAGCTAAGGTTTGAATACATATTTGGTCTCTTTTGAAAATTTTTTTGTCGTCCTGAAAAGGACGGATTGTTTCGAATTAGTACGATGGTCTGTAGTTTCTTTGATTTTCATTATTTTCTTGAAATAATTTAAGCCTTCTTTTCGGTCTTCTTGGGCAAAAGTACAGCCTGGATGTTTGGCAATACACCACCTTGAGCAATGGTGACACCAGACAACAATTTGTTCAATTCTTCGTCATTACGGATAGCCAATTGCAAATGACGGGGAATGATTCTCGTCTTCTTATTGTCACGAGCGGCGTTGCCAGCCAACTCAAGAACTTCAGCGGCCAAATACTCCATAACGGCAGCTAAATACACTGGAGCACCGGCACCAACACGTTCAGCATAGTTGCCTTTGCGCAACAGACGATGGATACGACCGACGGGGAATTGCAGACCAGCACGATTGGAACGGGACTTTGCCTTTCCCTTAACTTTGCCACCTTTACCACGACCAGACATTTTCACTTTTTAATTTCACTGTTTAACACTTCACTGCAAAGACACAAATGTATAAATTTTGGATGTAAACGTCACTATTTATAGTTTCTGTCTGAGCCGTTTCTCGCACATGAGGGTTGTTCTGCTTAACCGTGAGTAGTCTCTCTCTCGTTGATATTCGTGCACACAAAATTGTAGATAACCGACCAGAAACGCGGGCAAACGAATTATTGTGAAAAAGTGTTTGAAGTGTTTGTGTGCAACTAACTAAAAGTGAAAAATGCCTCCTAAAACCAGTGGTAAAGCAGCTAAAAAGGCCGGCAAAGCCCAGAAGAACATCACCAAGAGTGATAAGCAAAAGAAACGCAAGAGGAAGGAAAGTTACGCTATCTACATCTACAAAGTGTTGAAGCAAGTACATCCCGATACTGGTATTTCATCAAAGGCCATGAGTATCATGAACAGTTTTGTTAATGATATCTTTGAACGTATTGCCGCTGAGGCCTCTCGTTTGGCTCACTACAACAAGCGTTCAACCATCACCAGTCGGGAAATTCAAACTGCTGTCCGTCTTTTGTTGCCCGGTGAATTGGCTAAGCATGCTGTCAGTGAAGGTACCAAGGCTGTCACCAAATACACCAGCTCTAAGTAAATATGCTGCCTGATTTCATTCATCTAACGTGTTACAAAATCCCTAAAAGGCCCTTTTCAGGGCCACAACAAAAATTATAAAAGAGATTTTATTCCTTTTAAACACTAAAAAAAAAAATCATCATTTTAGCTAAATAAACATATTACAAAAATTTGTGACTTTGTTTTTGCCGTCGGCAAATTGGAAATTGCACACATTTCATCTTCATAGTCGCATGGTTTCCTATTGTCGAATGGTTTCCAATTGCCGTCAGAAAATTGAGAATTTGTTTGGTTTTGCCAAGCAAAATTTTTATTATAATTTTTTACGAAGACTTTTTTTGTACACTGTCGAAATAAATGAATTGTTCGAAATTTCCATTTCATTCGAATCAACAGTGAACACAAAACGTTTTCGTACAAAATATTTATTCGATTTTGCCGTCGGCAAATTGAACATTTCATATATTTTATTTCCGTAGAGAATGTAATAGTCATTTGTTTTCCTGTTGCCGTCATAAAATTTATAAATTTTGCTGTTTTACCAAAGCTAGTGTATTTTATAAATTTTCTGCGTAAACTTTTGTTCTACACTGTCGATATAAATGAAATGTTCGAAATTTTCAATTCATTCGAATCAACAATGAACACAAAAAGTTTTCGTAGAAAATTTTTAATTCGATTTTGCCGACGGAAAATTTAAAATTTCATATATTTCATTTCCATAGAGAATGTAATAACCGCATGGTTTCCTATTGCCATCAGAAAATTTATCATTTTTGCTGTTTTACCAAATCTACAGTATTTTATACATTTGCAGTGTAAACTTTTGTTCTACACTGTCGATACAAATGAATTGTTCGAAATTTTCATTTCATTCCTATCGATCGACAGTGTGGAAAAAAAGTGTTTGTAGAAAATTTCATTTTCATAAAGAATGCTGTAATAGTGTCATTTTTTCGCATTGCCGTCGGTAAATTAACAAATTTGCCAATAAGCAATAAACACATAATCGTTTGAATCGTAAAATTATTTCTCTTTTTGTAAAATAATTTGTAGCCCTGAAAAGGGCTTTTGATATAATACTTTCGAATATCGAAAAAATCATTATGTAAGTAATTTTTGGAAAAATTACTTCTTAGCGGCGGCCTTTTTGGCAGCTGGCTTCTTTGCTGGAGCAGCTTTTTTGGGTTTAGCAGCAGCTGCGCTTTTTGCCTTAGGTGCCTTTGGTTTGGTTGCTGATTTGGCGGCAGTTTTAACTGGTTTTGCCTTAACGGTGCCGGTCTTTTTGGCGGTTTTTGCCTTTGCCTTTTCTGTCTTCTTCTTTTCGGCGGTTTTCTTGGCAGCAGATGGTTTTTTTGCAGCCACTTTCTTTTCACCGGTGGCTTTAGCTTTCTTGGGAGCAACTGCCTTCTTCTTTTTGTCACCAGCGGGTTTTGTCTTCTTGACAGCGGTTTTTGCTTTGGGTTCTTTGGAAGCAGCAGGCGACAATTTAAATGAACCAGAAGCACCCTTACCTTTGGTTTGAATAAGTTTTCCACTGGCAACGGCGGTCTTCAAGTATTTCTTGATGAAAGGAGCCAACTTTTGAGCATCTACTTTGTACGTGCTGGCAAGATATTTCTTGATGGCAGGAAGAGATGAACCACCACGTTCTTTCAATGCTTTGATGGCAGCATCGACCATTTGTTGGGTTGGTGGATGAGAAGGAGCTGATGGCTTCTTTGCCTTAGCAGCCTTCTTTGGTGTTTTTTTCTCGGCAGCTGGAGTAGCAGCAACAGGAGAGGCGGTAGTTTCAACGGCAGCAGAGTCAGACATTTTCACTGTTTTAAAATTTCACGTTTTACACTTATAGTTTGCGTATTGGAATTTTTGCTTTTTGGTGACTACTTCGAAAAGATGAGAAGTGCATAGGAGGCTCTATGACATTTTTTACAAAAATTGTGTGGAAGCGTGTAGAAAATTTAACAAAAGTTTTCGTAGAATTTTCTCTTTGGCGCTAATACGGGCCAAGTTTTTATTAAAACTTTTTTCCAAATATCTTCTATAGATATACAGCTATCTGGTAAAGTATATTGTTTAAAATTTCATTCCACCGTCTACTTGCTATACACTTTTTAGTTGACAGATTGTAAAAATCTCAGTATGAATTTCCAACTAAATTGATAAAATTTAAGAATTTTTGTTAATTTTTTTAAAATAAAAGTATGCTATAATGAAATTGTATATGTTTTCTTTAGAATCATCAAACAATTTCATCTCAAATATTAGTGGAAATGCGATAAAAATGCCTCCAAGTATATACCCTATGACCGTATAATTTTCCCATATTGCTACATTTTCCATGGAATAAAATTTATTTCAGTAATTGTTTAAAAAAACTTAAATATATTAAAGCTTTTATAAAATTTACTTTAATTTAAATAAAAATGCAATCCTTTTCATAAAAAACATTACAAATTTCGATAAATTCTGTGGTTTCTATTTCTCTGTATTTACATCTTTAGTACTACCTTCGAATGAGTACACACAAGAATGAAGGTAAATTTTTGTACAAATTCATGTCGATTTTATATTGTTATTATTGCAATTTGTAACACTTTTCTATACGAAAACATGTTTAGGATTTCTTTTAGTAAAATATTTACTTATTTCTATAAAAAAATTAAACAAAATCTTTAGTTTTTCAACATATTTCGATAATATAAATTCTATTTGATAGCATAGGTGTGTAACCCATACTGAAATGTTCAAATTATCCAAAACCAATCACTAATCTTGTTTTATAGTTTGATGAATATGAAATATAAAACATTTTAACAAAATGCTGTTAAATTATTTAGCGTGTTGCAAAAAAATGTATGTTCAATAAATGAAAACTTAAAAGAGAAAGAGAGAAAATTGGTAAAAATCGAAAAATACAAACTTCAAACGAACTCAAAAGAGAATTGGAAAAATAACTTCAAACAAAGTTACACATTTTTTACCTAAACTTTCTTTATACACTGTCGTTATAAACTATAATTTCGAAATTTCATTTCATTCCTACCGACAGTGAACTCAAAAATGTATTTTGCTAAATAATTCTAAAATTTTAGAACATAAATTGGAAATAAGAAGGCAAATAATTCAAAAGCAAAAAAAATACAATAGTATGAAATAACAGACTATTTTCGCCTCAAATTCTTCAGAATAAAACATCTAAAATGGTCAAAATGCAAAACGAACATTTATTAATTTTTATTGAAACTGTCATTTCTTTATTTATTATCTCTCTCTCAGCCAGTTTCAAAAATGTCCACATAGTAAATTACTCGCCTAAAAAAAAAATAATTAATTCAAGTGTCAAAATCCAAATATTATCTTTTTTCATAAATTATTTGTGGTCCTGAAAAGGACCGATTGTTTTTGTATGTAAAAATGTTATTTTGATTTGATATTTGCATAACTTCTTAGGCACGTTCACCACGAATACGTCTGGCCAATTGGATGTCCTTTGGCATGATAGTGACACGCTTGGCATGGATAGCGCACAAGTTGGTATCTTCGAAAAGACCAACCAAGTAGGCTTCGCTAGCCTCTTGCAATGCCATAACAGCAGAGCTCTGGAAACGCAAATCTGTTTTGAAATCTTGAGCGATTTCACGTACCAAACGTTGGAAGGGCAATTTGCGGATCAGCAACTCAGTACTTTTTTGGTAACGACGGATTTCACGCAAAGCAACGGTACCAGGGCGATAACGATGTGGCTTCTTAACACCACCAGTGGCTGGGGCACTCTTGCGAGCAGCCTTAGTAGCCAATTGTTTACGTGGTGCTTTGCCACCAGTCGATTTACGGGCAGTTTGCTTAGTACGAGCCATTTTTCACTTTTCACTTCACTTTAGCACAATATGAACACAGACACTGTCAACACTGTAATAGTGGATTCGAAATTCAATTTCAATTTCAATTCTCGTTTATTGATCCATATTCTCTTACATTTAATTCTATGGTATTATCTAAATATATTTAAAGAATACATTTTCTCCATCCAGCATCCGTAGACAGTTCTGGATATACTAATATCATACTTAACTTAAATAAGCCTTAAGGCCAGCCCATTTACTACTTTACAGAAATCTTTCCTCGTCATTTAATTTTCCTGGGAAAAAGGATTAAAAACCCATAAACTCTTTTCTTACATCTATCTTATATACTATCCTAAAACTAAGTGAAAATATTTACAAAACTAAAAATAAATAAAAATAAAATATAGAAATTCAAATTCAGTGGCTCATTGTGCCGTGTTATAAACTAGATTTGTCATGTCGTAAGTTTCATACCTCCTGTGGTAGAATGTAAGTTTTCCATCCCTATTAAACAGCATGTTCCTTTCCCTAATTTTAAGGAGCCCCATGGGAGTCAAAGCCCCTCTCGATTCTAAGATGTTTTCAAATTCCTCATCTCCAATCATGCACCTGCCAATATGTACATTGCCCTCATCATTGTACGAGCATCGCTCTAGGAACCTAATGGCTAGTTCAGTCATCCATACATCCAATCTTTCGACCTTCATATTCTTGGCCTTTTCATACACCGTTCTACAAGAGGGGCTAGTCCATTTCCCTGTTTCGTCTTGTGTTGCCTTAAGACCCAAGCAATGTTTGAGTATTTTCCTTTCTGCTACTCTGAGTCTCTCCATTTGACAGGAGCTTATCGTATACCACACCGGGAATGCATACGCCACTATTGGTCTTAGTATTTGTTTATATACAAGCAGTCTAACCTTTTGACTTAGCCCATTTCTGCTGCCCAGTATTCTTGAGTACATAGCATATGTCTTTCTCATTTTCTCCAGTATCATGTCCACATGATCTTTGAATTGCATGTTACTCGAGTATTTAACTCCTAAGTAAAGCATTGTATCGCTTTCGGGTATGGTCTCACTTCCGATTTGTATTTTAGGCTTATATTTTCTGGCGTTTTTAAAGAGGTTGCCCTTCTTTCCTCTAGCTACCAAACAGGTGCACTTTGGGACGTTTAGTTTCAAGAACCATTCCTCAAAGTAGATTTCCAAGATTTTTAGATAATCTTGCATCTTATTATTCGCTATTTTTGCCCTAGCATGAGATGTTGTAAGCAGGATATCGTCCGCAAAAATGTACAACCCCTCACCGTTTTCTGGCTGAGGTATATCAGCAAGATAAAGGTTATACAGTACCGGCCCCAGTATAGACCCTTGTGGTACTCCAGCTTTTGTTTCGTTCTTCTCTGATTCTCTGTCATCCACTTCTACCGAGAATGTTCGTCGCATCAGGTAGTCATAAATCAATCTCGTCAGTGAGTTTCCAATACCATATTTTTGTTTCATTTTATAGATGATACCCTCACGCCACACTGTGTCGAACGCCTTTTCAAAGTCCAGTCCTATTGCGATAGTCGGCCTTTTGAGATTAAATCCCCTCATTATGCTATCCGTGACTGCCACGTGCGCATGCGTCGTTGACAACCCTTTCCTAAACCCGAATTGGGAGTCATTAAATATCTGTTTTTCCTCTATTTGTAGATTCAGCCTGGCCAGTATAAGTTTTTCGAATAATTTTCCGACGTTTGATAACAGTGCTATCGGCCTGTAGTTTGCAGCAACCGTTGGGTCCTTACCGGGCTTTAATATGGGAATTATCCGTGAATGTTTCCATTCTCTGGGGAAATATCCCACATTAATGCAATTGTTGAATATTGTAGCCAATTGTTCCCATGCTTTTCCACCAGATTTTCGCAGGACGAAGTTGGGTATGTTGTCTGGACCACTACTTTTTTTATTATTAAGCTTTTTTATAGCTTCGCCTACTTCCCCAGGGGTAATGAGGCTAAACGGCAAATTGAGATTTGTGTGTTCATTCGATTGTCCCGAATCTGAGAATGTCATCAATGGGTCATTGTTTTTAAGTTCTTCAATCACTGCTATTTTTTCTGAATTTCCATTTCCTATGATCCTTGTAGTTTGTATTTTTTCAAATGTTGTGGCTAGTAGGTCGGCCTTCCCTTTTCCGTCTTCTATTATTTTACCCTCCTCTACTAGTCTGGGAATTCTTCTTTGCTTTGTTATTCCGCCGAGAAGTTTCACCTGGCGGTGCATTATAGGACTGGGTCTGACCTTTTCCAGCTTTTCGACCCAGTATTCGTCCTCGTACAACAGTATGAGCTCTTCTATTATTTTTTTTATGTTTCTTATCTCTGCCTTTATGGTTATTCTCCTGATTGGATCGTTCGTTCGATGGGCTGTCCTTTTCAATCGCTTTTTCTGTCCAATGAGTTGTTTTATGTTATCAGGAAGTGGTATTGTTGTTCCTCTTGATGGTCTGATTTTTGGTATTGCTATGCTCATAGCACTTCTGAACGCATCTCCTATTTTCTCCGCAGCTGTGTCAATTTCCGCTATGGACATATTCCGGTCAGTTGGTGTGTGTACAGTCATGAGTCCTGTTCGTAGTTCTGTATTAAATAGTCTCCTGTTCATTTTCGTAAAGTCATAAATCTCCAGTGGATCTTGTGTCTCCAGTTCGTTCATGTCCAGTATGATCTCTATTGCCTTGTGGTCTGATTCATAATCTATTGTCCGAATTGTCTGTCCATTTTGATTCTGTGTTATTGGTATTAGGTCAGTAGTTGTTATGAAAATGTCTATGTATGCCACTTTTGTTGTCGGTCCAAGCGTACGTCTTATGTCCAAGTTCGGAGAAGTGCGCAACCATTCGCATAGTATTGTCCCATTTGCATTCTTATAGTTCCCTCCCCAGTAGGGATGCCTTGCATTGAGGTCAGCACCTATTATGACCCCACTGTTCCCTACGATATTTTCAAGAATATCGAGGTCAGTGGTCGTTAGAGCATCTTTAGGTCTCAGGTAGAGTGACATGATGATTATCTCATCTCCGCTTTGGGTTTTCACCTTGACCGTGGTGCCCTCGATGGTCCCAAAATTAGCGGATACTCTTTCGTTTCGTATGCCCTCTCGGATGCATATGGCCGTTCCACCACCTTTGCCGTTCACCCTGTCCTGTCGATGCGTTACATATCCTTTCAGCTCAAATTTGTGTTTTGGTGCTAACTTATGTTCAGCTATCATAAGCACATCCGGCTTGTTCTCATCTGTAAACATCTGAATGTTGTGTCTCCTGCATTTAGACACAACCGAGTTAACATTAATAAATATGCATTTTAAGGGCTTAAGCATTAAGGCGCAGGCTTATAAGTAGGCCAAATAGGGCCCTGGTTTTTTCTGCTCCATTCGTGATGCGTGTATAATCTTCTGCGAAATCTCCAATCTTTTCCATGCATGACATAAGGTCTCTGCCCAAATATTTGGTGCAATCTGCATCAATTTGGTTGAATGCACCGTTAGCTATATCCATTTGGCTCGGCCCTCTATTTATACTGTTACCAGTGGTCATTCTCCTTTCATTCGTTTTCGTAGCGTTAGCGTACGATACATTGCCCGTTCTATAAGATGACACAATTCTGTTTGGCTTATTTACCGACTGTGATCTTTCCGCTTTTCTTTGGTCCAATCTTCTTTTCAGCTCTCTTCTTTTGGGACATGTCTGCGAGCTGGCCACGTGGCCCTCTCTATCGCAGTTGGCGCATTTTACAGGCAATCCAATACGCTTTATAATTGTGCCTGTTACTTGGTCCTTGATTATAAACTCCTCCGTGTTTTCTTCTTTTTTAGGAACTTTGCAGTTTCCTGGGCCGTGCGGTAGGCTACATTTGACGCAGCGGTATGGCATACTGCAGTTAGTCGATACATGCCCATATCTTTGGCAGTTGCGGCACTGAACTAGCCCCCCTCTCTTAAAACGTTCCAGACTGACCCGGCAGTGGAGTATGAATTTTATAGAAAATACCGATTTAATATCGGAGTCATGGCTGAACTGAACCAGCCATCGGTCCCCGTTTAGTTTTATAATGCGGTTTACGCTAATCTGGATGTCTAGGAGTTCGAGGTAACTCTTAACATCTTCAATCTCATATGTACCAGATAGCCCTTTTATGACTATTGAGATTGGCTTTAAATCCCATGGGGTGTATGTGTAGAAATTTATTTTATTCGTTTTCAAAAAATTGCCCACCTTAAAATGGTCATCATTATCGTTAACCCTTAATTCTATCATATTCCTGTTCACAATTTTAATCGAGAATAAACTATGCCCTAGTAATCCTTTTATTTTCCCTGTCATATTCTTAACATCCGAATTATAAATTTTTATTGTAGGAGGGCTGGCCTTACCTTTAGTCTGCTTTTGTTGTTGTTGCTGCGTTTGTTGTTGTTGCAATGGCTGCTGTTGTTGATCACCCTGCTGTTGTTGTATTTGTTCATTTTCATGTTTTCCCGGTAGTCTAGGAAAGTCATCTGCTCCACTGCTTTCGCCTACGGCGTGGCGATTCTTCCTTCCCGTCACTATGCGCCACTCTGGGCCACTTTCTTCTTCAATGGAGCCTGCGGCTTCGGCATCCATTCGGAATTCTTCTTCACTGTCGTATTGAGCTTCATCATATTTTGAAGTTTTTAGCATTATGCGATATTCTTTGATTTTTCGCTCTTTATTTTCAAGTTCAAAGTCTTTTTCGTTTAGTTTTCTAAGTAATTTTTCGTTTTCCATTATTAGTTTTTCTAGTTTTTCATTTATCGTTTTCATTGTTTCTTTCATTTTTTCCATTTCGTTATCGGTATCACTGTCCGAAGACATTTCCGCTTTTTTCTTTCTTTTGTTGGAACTATTATTTTTCTCTTCCATTTCAGAATTCATTGTCTTTCATTTGTTGTATCTTAGGTTCTTTAATTCACTTTTTGTGTTTTTAGCACTTTTTTGTGTCTTTGGTGTTTTTTTCGTGTTTTTTAGCGATTTTCCAAATTTTCGCACTTTTTTGCGTTTTTCGTACTTTTTTGCGTTTTTACGCTTTTAGCACTTTTTATGCTTTTTTAGCACTTTTTCTAGTTTTTTGCACTTTTTGTGCTTTTAGCACTTTTTCTTGTTCTTGTGTCTTTAGCACTTTTTTTTTCTTGGTCTTAGCACTTTTTTCTGTTTAGCACTTTTTATTTTGTGTTTTGCCGACGGCAAAACACAACTGTCCACTATTTGTTCTTATCTTGTATTTTTACTTTTCACTTCACTTAACACGATATGAACACTCGTCGTCTGTCGTCGTGGATTCGAAAAGAGGATACCGACTTATATAGAAAAATTCTACTGATCGTATAGGGGTGTGTTGGCACATTAATACTCAGAGTATAGACGACAATGCTACGAATACTAACCGAATACACACACACATATATCTAAACAACCAATGAGAACGCTTCAATGCGTTTGAAATAGCTGTGGATTTGGTATAAATATGAGAGGTCTTGATGCGGCCAAGCATTAGTTCTTGTGCTGCATTCGTGAAGTGTTAAGTGAAATAAAAAAAAGTGAATAAAAATGACTGGTCGTGGTAAAGGTGGTAAAGGCTTGGGAAAAGGTGGCGCTAAACGTCATCGCAAAGTTTTGCGTGATAACATCCAAGGTATCACCAAACCAGCCATCCGTCGTTTGGCTCGCCGTGGCGGTGTAAAACGTATTTCTGGATTGATCTACGAAGAAACCCGTGGTGTTCTGAAAGTGTTTTTGGAAAACGTTATTCGTGATGCCGTCACATATACTGAACACGCCAAGCGCAAAACTGTCACCGCTATGGATGTTGTATATGCTTTGAAGAGACAAGGCCGCACTTTGTACGGTTTCGGCGGTTAAATTAATTTTTGACGTCTGATGGAAAAATAACTGTTTAACATCTTTAAAACAAAAAACCAATCGGTCCTTTTCAGGACCACAAAATATATTATAAAAGAGATTTTATTATTTTTCAAATACATACATGCAATATATTTACGCATTAGTTTTAGTACAGCTGTCTTTTATAATCATCGAATGAATAACTTTACTCCAACATACGTTAGCGTCCTTTTGTCTCTCTCTCTCTCTCTGTTTGGTGAGTGTTCATCATGTATACAAAGCATAGCAACACACACACACACAAGCGTTCCCGCTTTTATTTCTCACTGTCGATGAATACTCATTTAGCCGACGATTTTAGTCAACGATTTAAAAAGTAAAACATTTATCGTATTAATTTTTGCGTCAGTTGTAAAATCACAGTGACTTTGAATGAGTTATTTTTCGGATTTGACTTTACATAAAGCGAATTGAAATAGAATTGAATTGAAATAGAATTGAAGAAACTTTTTTCAGCTAAAATATTTTCTTTATTCGATAAATGTTAGGAGTAAAATATTTTCTTTATTCGATAAATGTTAGGATTAGCTAAGGTTTGAATACATATTTGGTCTCTTTTGAAAATTTTTTTGTCGTCCTGAAAAGGACGGATTGTTTCGAATTAGTACGATGGTCTGTAGTTTCTTTGATTTTCATTATTTTCTTGAAATAATTTAAGCCTTCTTTTCGGTCTTCTTGGGCAAAAGTACAGCCTGGATGTTTGGCAATACACCACCTTGAGCAATGGTGACACCAGACAACAATTTGTTCAATTCTTCGTCATTACGGATAGCCAATTGCAAATGACGGGGAATGATTCTCGTCTTCTTATTGTCACGAGCGGCGTTGCCAGCCAACTCAAGAACTTCAGCGGCCAAATACTCCATAACGGCAGCTAAATACACTGGAGCACCGGCACCAACACGTTCAGCATAGTTGCCTTTGCGCAACAGACGATGGATACGACCGACGGGGAATTGCAGACCAGCACGATTGGAACGGGACTTTGCCTTTCCCTTAACTTTGCCACCTTTACCACGACCAGACATTTTCACTTTTTAATTTCACTGTTTAACACTTCACTGCAAAGACACAAATGTATAAATTTTGGATGTAAACGTCACTATTTATAGTTTCTGTCTGAGCCGTTTCTCGCACATGAGGGTTGTTCTGCTTAACCGTGAGTAGTCTCTCTCTCGTTGATATTCGTGCACACAAAATTGTAGATAACCGACCAGAAACGCGGGCAAACGAATTATTGTGAAAAAGTGTTTGAAGTGTTTGTGTGCAACTAACTAAAAGTGAAAAATGCCTCCTAAAACCAGTGGTAAAGCAGCTAAAAAGGCCGGCAAAGCCCAGAAGAACATCACCAAGAGTGATAAGCAAAAGAAACGCAAGAGGAAGGAAAGTTACGCTATCTACATCTACAAAGTGTTGAAGCAAGTACATCCCGATACTGGTATTTCATCAAAGGCCATGAGTATCATGAACAGTTTTGTTAATGATATCTTTGAACGTATTGCCGCTGAGGCCTCTCGTTTGGCTCACTACAACAAGCGTTCAACCATCACCAGTCGGGAAATTCAAACTGCTGTCCGTCTTTTGTTGCCCGGTGAATTGGCTAAGCATGCTGTCAGTGAAGGTACCAAGGCTGTCACCAAATACACCAGCTCTAAGTAAATATGCTGCCTGATTTCATTCATCTAACGTGTTACAAAATCCCTAAAAGGCCCTTTTCAGGGCCACAACAAAAATTATAAAAGAGATTTTATTCCTTTTAAACACTAAAAAAAAAAATCATCATTTTAGCTAAATAAACATATTACAAAAATTTGTGACTTTGTTTTTGCCGTCGGCAAATTGGAAATTGCACACATTTCATCTTCATAGTCGCATGGTTTCCTATTGTCGAATGGTTTCCAATTGCCGTCAGAAAATTGAGAATTTGTTTGGTTTTGCCAAGCAAAATTTTTATTATAATTTTTTACGAAGACTTTTTTTGTACACTGTCGAAATAAATGAATTGTTCGAAATTTCCATTTCATTCGAATCAACAGTGAACACAAAACGTTTTCGTACAAAATATTTATTCGATTTTGCCGTCGGCAAATTGAACATTTCATATATTTTATTTCCGTAGAGAATGTAATAGTCATTTGTTTTCCTGTTGCCGTCATAAAATTTATAAATTTTGCTGTTTTACCAAAGCTAGTGTATTTTATAAATTTTCTGCGTAAACTTTTGTTCTACACTGTCGATATAAATGAAATGTTCGAAATTTTCAATTCATTCGAATCAACAATGAACACAAAAAGTTTTCGTAGAAAATTTTTAATTCGATTTTGCCGACGGAAAATTTAAAATTTCATATATTTCATTTCCATAGAGAATGTAATAACCGCATGGTTTCCTATTGCCATCAGAAAATTTATCATTTTTGCTGTTTTACCAAATCTACAGTATTTTATACATTTGCAGTGTAAACTTTTGTTCTACACTGTCGATACAAATGAATTGTTCGAAATTTTCATTTCATTCCTATCGATCGACAGTGTGGAAAAAAAGTGTTTGTAGAAAATTTCATTTTCATAAAGAATGCTGTAATAGTGTCATTTTTTCGCATTGCCGTCGGTAAATTAACAAATTTGCCAATAAGCAATAAACACATAATCGTTTGAATCGTAAAATTATTTCTCTTTTTGTAAAATAATTTGTAGCCCTGAAAAGGGCTTTTGATATAATACTTTCGAATATCGAAAAAATCATTATGTAAGTAATTTTTGGAAAAATTACTTCTTAGCGGCGGCCTTTTTGGCAGCTGGCTTCTTTGCTGGAGCAGCTTTTTTGGGTTTAGCAGCAGCTGCGCTTTTTGCCTTAGGTGCCTTTGGTTTGGTTGCTGATTTGGCGGCAGTTTTAACTGGTTTTGCCTTAACGGTGCCGGTCTTTTTGGCGGTTTTTGCCTTTGCCTTTTCTGTCTTCTTCTTTTCGGCGGTTTTCTTGGCAGCAGATGGTTTTTTTGCAGCCACTTTCTTTTCACCGGTGGCTTTAGCTTTCTTGGGAGCAACTGCCTTCTTCTTTTTGTCACCAGCGGGTTTTGTCTTCTTGACAGCGGTTTTTGCTTTGGGTTCTTTGGAAGCAGCAGGCGACAATTTAAATGAACCAGAAGCACCCTTACCTTTGGTTTGAATAAGTTTTCCACTGGCAACGGCGGTCTTCAAGTATTTCTTGATGAAAGGAGCCAACTTTTGAGCATCTACTTTGTACGTGCTGGCAAGATATTTCTTGATGGCAGGAAGAGATGAACCACCACGTTCTTTCAATGCTTTGATGGCAGCATCGACCATTTGTTGGGTTGGTGGATGAGAAGGAGCTGATGGCTTCTTTGCCTTAGCAGCCTTCTTTGGTGTTTTTTTCTCGGCAGCTGGAGTAGCAGCAACAGGAGAGGCGGTAGTTTCAACGGCAGCAGAGTCAGACATTTTCACTGTTTTAAAATTTCACGTTTTACACTTATAGTTTGCGTATTGGAATTTTTGCTTTTTGGTGACTACTTCGAAAAGATGAGAAGTGCATAGGAGGCTCTATGACATTTTTTACAAAAATTGTGTGGAAGCGTGTAGAAAATTTAACAAAAGTTTTCGTAGAATTTTCTCTTTGGCGCTAATACGGGCCAAGTTTTTATTAAAACTTTTTTCCAAATATCTTCTATAGATATACAGCTATCTGGTAAAGTATATTGTTTAAAATTTCATTCCACCGTCTACTTGCTATACACTTTTTAGTTGACAGATTGTAAAAATCTCAGTATGAATTTCCAACTAAATTGATAAAATTTAAGAATTTTTGTTAATTTTTTTAAAATAAAAGTATGCTATAATGAAATTGTATATGTTTTCTTTAGAATCATCAAACAATTTCATCTCAAATATTAGTGGAAATGCGATAAAAATGCCTCCAAGTATATACCCTATGACCGTATAATTTTCCCATATTGCTACATTTTCCATGGAATAAAATTTATTTCAGTAATTGTTTAAAAAAACTTAAATATATTAAAGCTTTTATAAAATTTACTTTAATTTAAATAAAAATGCAATCCTTTTCATAAAAAACATTACAAATTTCGATAAATTCTGTGGTTTCTATTTCTCTGTATTTACATCTTTAGTACTACCTTCGAATGAGTACACACAAGAATGAAGGTAAATTTTTGTACAAATTCATGTCGATTTTATATTGTTATTATTGCAATTTGTAACACTTTTCTATACGAAAACATGTTTAGGATTTCTTTTAGTAAAATATTTACTTATTTCTATAAAAAAATTAAACAAAATCTTTAGTTTTTCAACATATTTCGATAATATAAATTCTATTTGATAGCATAGGTGTGTAACCCATACTGAAATGTTCAAATTATCCAAAACCAATCACTAATCTTGTTTTATAGTTTGATGAATATGAAATATAAAACATTTTAACAAAATGCTGTTAAATTATTTAGCGTGTTGCAAAAAAATGTATGTTCAATAAATGAAAACTTAAAAGAGAAAGAGAGAAAATTGGTAAAAATCGAAAAATACAAACTTCAAACGAACTCAAAAGAGAATTGGAAAAATAACTTCAAACAAAGTTACACATTTTTTACCTAAACTTTCTTTATACACTGTCGTTATAAACTATAATTTCGAAATTTCATTTCATTCCTACCGACAGTGAACTCAAAAATGTATTTTGCTAAATAATTCTAAAATTTTAGAACATAAATTGGAAATAAGAAGGCAAATAATTCAAAAGCAAAAAAAATACAATAGTATGAAATAACAGACTATTTTCGCCTCAAATTCTTCAGAATAAAACATCTAAAATGGTCAAAATGCAAAACGAACATTTATTAATTTTTATTGAAACTGTCATTTCTTTATTTATTATCTCTCTCTCAGCCAGTTTCAAAAATGTCCACATAGTAAATTACTCGCCTAAAAAAAAAATAATTAATTCAAGTGTCAAAATCCAAATATTATCTTTTTTCATAAATTATTTGTGGTCCTGAAAAGGACCGATTGTTTTTGTATGTAAAAATGTTATTTTGATTTGATATTTGCATAACTTCTTAGGCACGTTCACCACGAATACGTCTGGCCAATTGGATGTCCTTTGGCATGATAGTGACACGCTTGGCATGGATAGCGCACAAGTTGGTATCTTCGAAAAGACCAACCAAGTAGGCTTCGCTAGCCTCTTGCAATGCCATAACAGCAGAGCTCTGGAAACGCAAATCTGTTTTGAAATCTTGAGCGATTTCACGTACCAAACGTTGGAAGGGCAATTTGCGGATCAGCAACTCAGTACTTTTTTGGTAACGACGGATTTCACGCAAAGCAACGGTACCAGGGCGATAACGATGTGGCTTCTTAACACCACCAGTGGCTGGGGCACTCTTGCGAGCAGCCTTAGTAGCCAATTGTTTACGTGGTGCTTTGCCACCAGTCGATTTACGGGCAGTTTGCTTAGTACGAGCCATTTTTCACTTTTCACTTCACTTTAGCACAATATGAACACAGACACTGTCAACACTGTAATAGTGGATTCGAAAAGAGGATACCGACTTATATAGAAAAATTCTACTGATCGTATAGGGGTGTGTTGGCACATTAATACTCAGAGTATAGACGACAATGCTACGAATACTAACCGAATACACACACACATATATCTAAACAACCAATGAGAACGCTTCAATGCGTTTGAAATAGCTGTGGATTTGGTATAAATATGAGAGGTCTTGATGCGGCCAAGCATTAGTTCTTGTGCTGCATTCGTGAAGTGTTAAGTGAAATAAAAAAAAGTGAATAAAAATGACTGGTCGTGGTAAAGGTGGTAAAGGCTTGGGAAAAGGTGGCGCTAAACGTCATCGCAAAGTTTTGCGTGATAACATCCAAGGTATCACCAAACCAGCCATCCGTCGTTTGGCTCGCCGTGGCGGTGTAAAACGTATTTCTGGATTGATCTACGAAGAAACCCGTGGTGTTCTGAAAGTGTTTTTGGAAAACGTTATTCGTGATGCCGTCACATATACTGAACACGCCAAGCGCAAAACTGTCACCGCTATGGATGTTGTATATGCTTTGAAGAGACAAGGCCGCACTTTGTACGGTTTCGGCGGTTAAATTAATTTTTGACGTCTGATGGAAAAATAACTGTTTAACATCTTTAAAACAAAAAACCAATCGGTCCTTTTCAGGACCACAAAATATATTATAAAAGAGATTTTATTATTTTTCAAATACATACATGCAATATATTTACGCATTAGTTTTAGTACAGCTGTCTTTTATAATCATCGAATGAATAACTTTACTCCAACATACGTTAGCGTCCTTTTGTCTCTCTCTCTCTCTCTGTTTGGTGAGTGTTCATCATGTATACAAAGCATAGCAACACACACACACACAAGCGTTCCCGCTTTTATTTCTCACTGTCGATGAATACTCATTTAGCCGACGATTTTAGTCAACGATTTAAAAAGTAAAACATTTATCGTATTAATTTTTGCGTCAGTTGTAAAATCACAGTGACTTTGAATGAGTTATTTTTCGGATTTGACTTTACATAAAGCGAATTGAAATAGAATTGAATTGAAATAGAATTGAAGAAACTTTTTTCAGCTAAAATATTTTCTTTATTCGATAAATGTTAGGAGTAAAATATTTTCTTTATTCGATAAATGTTAGGATTAGCTAAGGTTTGAATACATATTTGGTCTCTTTTGAAAATTTTTTTGTCGTCCTGAAAAGGACGGATTGTTTCGAATTAGTACGATGGTCTGTAGTTTCTTTGATTTTCATTATTTTCTTGAAATAATTTAAGCCTTCTTTTCGGTCTTCTTGGGCAAAAGTACAGCCTGGATGTTTGGCAATACACCACCTTGAGCAATGGTGACACCAGACAACAATTTGTTCAATTCTTCGTCATTACGGATAGCCAATTGCAAATGACGGGGAATGATTCTCGTCTTCTTATTGTCACGAGCGGCGTTGCCAGCCAACTCAAGAACTTCAGCGGCCAAATACTCCATAACGGCAGCTAAATACACTGGAGCACCGGCACCAACACGTTCAGCATAGTTGCCTTTGCGCAACAGACGATGGATACGACCGACGGGGAATTGCAGACCAGCACGATTGGAACGGGACTTTGCCTTTCCCTTAACTTTGCCACCTTTACCACGACCAGACATTTTCACTTTTTAATTTCACTGTTTAACACTTCACTGCAAAGACACAAATGTATAAATTTTGGATGTAAACGTCACTATTTATAGTTTCTGTCTGAGCCGTTTCTCGCACATGAGGGTTGTTCTGCTTAACCGTGAGTAGTCTCTCTCTCGTTGATATTCGTGCACACAAAATTGTAGATAACCGACCAGAAACGCGGGCAAACGAATTATTGTGAAAAAGTGTTTGAAGTGTTTGTGTGCAACTAACTAAAAGTGAAAAATGCCTCCTAAAACCAGTGGTAAAGCAGCTAAAAAGGCCGGCAAAGCCCAGAAGAACATCACCAAGAGTGATAAGCAAAAGAAACGCAAGAGGAAGGAAAGTTACGCTATCTACATCTACAAAGTGTTGAAGCAAGTACATCCCGATACTGGTATTTCATCAAAGGCCATGAGTATCATGAACAGTTTTGTTAATGATATCTTTGAACGTATTGCCGCTGAGGCCTCTCGTTTGGCTCACTACAACAAGCGTTCAACCATCACCAGTCGGGAAATTCAAACTGCTGTCCGTCTTTTGTTGCCCGGTGAATTGGCTAAGCATGCTGTCAGTGAAGGTACCAAGGCTGTCACCAAATACACCAGCTCTAAGTAAATATGCTGCCTGATTTCATTCATCTAACGTGTTACAAAATCCCTAAAAGGCCCTTTTCAGGGCCACAACAAAAATTATAAAAGAGATTTTATTCCTTTTAAACACTAAAAAAAAAAATCATCATTTTAGCTAAATAAACATATTACAAAAATTTGTGACTTTGTTTTTGCCGTCGGCAAATTGGAAATTGCACACATTTCATCTTCATAGTCGCATGGTTTCCTATTGTCGAATGGTTTCCAATTGCCGTCAGAAAATTGAGAATTTGTTTGGTTTTGCCAAGCAAAATTTTTATTATAATTTTTTACGAAGACTTTTTTTGTACACTGTCGAAATAAATGAATTGTTCGAAATTTCCATTTCATTCGAATCAACAGTGAACACAAAACGTTTTCGTACAAAATATTTATTCGATTTTGCCGTCGGCAAATTGAACATTTCATATATTTTATTTCCGTAGAGAATGTAATAGTCATTTGTTTTCCTGTTGCCGTCATAAAATTTATAAATTTTGCTGTTTTACCAAAGCTAGTGTATTTTATAAATTTTCTGCGTAAACTTTTGTTCTACACTGTCGATATAAATGAAATGTTCGAAATTTTCAATTCATTCGAATCAACAATGAACACAAAAAGTTTTCGTAGAAAATTTTTAATTCGATTTTGCCGACGGAAAATTTAAAATTTCATATATTTCATTTCCATAGAGAATGTAATAACCGCATGGTTTCCTATTGCCATCAGAAAATTTATCATTTTTGCTGTTTTACCAAATCTACAGTATTTTATACATTTGCAGTGTAAACTTTTGTTCTACACTGTCGATACAAATGAATTGTTCGAAATTTTCATTTCATTCCTATCGATCGACAGTGTGGAAAAAAAGTGTTTGTAGAAAATTTCATTTTCATAAAGAATGCTGTAATAGTGTCATTTTTTCGCATTGCCGTCGGTAAATTAACAAATTTGCCAATAAGCAATAAACACATAATCGTTTGAATCGTAAAATTATTTCTCTTTTTGTAAAATAATTTGTAGCCCTGAAAAGGGCTTTTGATATAATACTTTCGAATATCGAAAAAATCATTATGTAAGTAATTTTTGGAAAAATTACTTCTTAGCGGCGGCCTTTTTGGCAGCTGGCTTCTTTGCTGGAGCAGCTTTTTTGGGTTTAGCAGCAGCTGCGCTTTTTGCCTTAGGTGCCTTTGGTTTGGTTGCTGATTTGGCGGCAGTTTTAACTGGTTTTGCCTTAACGGTGCCGGTCTTTTTGGCGGTTTTTGCCTTTGCCTTTTCTGTCTTCTTCTTTTCGGCGGTTTTCTTGGCAGCAGATGGTTTTTTTGCAGCCACTTTCTTTTCACCGGTGGCTTTAGCTTTCTTGGGAGCAACTGCCTTCTTCTTTTTGTCACCAGCGGGTTTTGTCTTCTTGACAGCGGTTTTTGCTTTGGGTTCTTTGGAAGCAGCAGGCGACAATTTAAATGAACCAGAAGCACCCTTACCTTTGGTTTGAATAAGTTTTCCACTGGCAACGGCGGTCTTCAAGTATTTCTTGATGAAAGGAGCCAACTTTTGAGCATCTACTTTGTACGTGCTGGCAAGATATTTCTTGATGGCAGGAAGAGATGAACCACCACGTTCTTTCAATGCTTTGATGGCAGCATCGACCATTTGTTGGGTTGGTGGATGAGAAGGAGCTGATGGCTTCTTTGCCTTAGCAGCCTTCTTTGGTGTTTTTTTCTCGGCAGCTGGAGTAGCAGCAACAGGAGAGGCGGTAGTTTCAACGGCAGCAGAGTCAGACATTTTCACTGTTTTAAAATTTCACGTTTTACACTTATAGTTTGCGTATTGGAATTTTTGCTTTTTGGTGACTACTTCGAAAAGATGAGAAGTGCATAGGAGGCTCTATGACATTTTTTACAAAAATTGTGTGGAAGCGTGTAGAAAATTTAACAAAAGTTTTCGTAGAATTTTCTCTTTGGCGCTAATACGGGCCAAGTTTTTATTAAAACTTTTTTCCAAATATCTTCTATAGATATACAGCTATCTGGTAAAGTATATTGTTTAAAATTTCATTCCACCGTCTACTTGCTATACACTTTTTAGTTGACAGATTGTAAAAATCTCAGTATGAATTTCCAACTAAATTGATAAAATTTAAGAATTTTTGTTAATTTTTTTAAAATAAAAGTATGCTATAATGAAATTGTATATGTTTTCTTTAGAATCATCAAACAATTTCATCTCAAATATTAGTGGAAATGCGATAAAAATGCCTCCAAGTATATACCCTATGACCGTATAATTTTCCCATATTGCTACATTTTCCATGGAATAAAATTTATTTCAGTAATTGTTTAAAAAAACTTAAATATATTAAAGCTTTTATAAAATTTACTTTAATTTAAATAAAAATGCAATCCTTTTCATAAAAAACATTACAAATTTCGATAAATTCTGTGGTTTCTATTTCTCTGTATTTACATCTTTAGTACTACCTTCGAATGAGTACACACAAGAATGAAGGTAAATTTTTGTACAAATTCATGTCGATTTTATATTGTTATTATTGCAATTTGTAACACTTTTCTATACGAAAACATGTTTAGGATTTCTTTTAGTAAAATATTTACTTATTTCTATAAAAAAATTAAACAAAATCTTTAGTTTTTCAACATATTTCGATAATATAAATTCTATTTGATAGCATAGGTGTGTAACCCATACTGAAATGTTCAAATTATCCAAAACCAATCACTAATCTTGTTTTATAGTTTGATGAATATGAAATATAAAACATTTTAACAAAATGCTGTTAAATTATTTAGCGTGTTGCAAAAAAATGTATGTTCAATAAATGAAAACTTAAAAGAGAAAGAGAGAAAATTGGTAAAAATCGAAAAATACAAACTTCAAACGAACTCAAAAGAGAATTGGAAAAATAACTTCAAACAAAGTTACACATTTTTTACCTAAACTTTCTTTATACACTGTCGTTATAAACTATAATTTCGAAATTTCATTTCATTCCTACCGACAGTGAACTCAAAAATGTATTTTGCTAAATAATTCTAAAATTTTAGAACATAAATTGGAAATAAGAAGGCAAATAATTCAAAAGCAAAAAAAATACAATAGTATGAAATAACAGACTATTTTCGCCTCAAATTCTTCAGAATAAAACATCTAAAATGGTCAAAATGCAAAACGAACATTTATTAATTTTTATTGAAACTGTCATTTCTTTATTTATTATCTCTCTCTCAGCCAGTTTCAAAAATGTCCACATAGTAAATTACTCGCCTAAAAAAAAAATAATTAATTCAAGTGTCAAAATCCAAATATTATCTTTTTTCATAAATTATTTGTGGTCCTGAAAAGGACCGATTGTTTTTGTATGTAAAAATGTTATTTTGATTTGATATTTGCATAACTTCTTAGGCACGTTCACCACGAATACGTCTGGCCAATTGGATGTCCTTTGGCATGATAGTGACACGCTTGGCATGGATAGCGCACAAGTTGGTATCTTCGAAAAGACCAACCAAGTAGGCTTCGCTAGCCTCTTGCAATGCCATAACAGCAGAGCTCTGGAAACGCAAATCTGTTTTGAAATCTTGAGCGATTTCACGTACCAAACGTTGGAAGGGCAATTTGCGGATCAGCAACTCAGTACTTTTTTGGTAACGACGGATTTCACGCAAAGCAACGGTACCAGGGCGATAACGATGTGGCTTCTTAACACCACCAGTGGCTGGGGCACTCTTGCGAGCAGCCTTAGTAGCCAATTGTTTACGTGGTGCTTTGCCACCAGTCGATTTACGGGCAGTTTGCTTAGTACGAGCCATTTTTCACTTTTCACTTCACTTTAGCACAATATGAACACAGACACTGTCAACACTGTAATAGTGGATTCGAAAAGAGGATACCGACTTATATAGAAAAATTCTACTGATCGTATAGGGGTGTGTTGGCACATTAATACTCAGAGTATAGACGACAATGCTACGAATACTAACCGAATACACACACACATATATCTAAACAACCAATGAGAACGCTTCAATGCGTTTGAAATAGCTGTGGATTTGGTATAAATATGAGAGGTCTTGATGCGGCCAAGCATTAGTTCTTGTGCTGCATTCGTGAAGTGTTAAGTGAAATAAAAAAAAGTGAATAAAAATGACTGGTCGTGGTAAAGGTGGTAAAGGCTTGGGAAAAGGTGGCGCTAAACGTCATCGCAAAGTTTTGCGTGATAACATCCAAGGTATCACCAAACCAGCCATCCGTCGTTTGGCTCGCCGTGGCGGTGTAAAACGTATTTCTGGATTGATCTACGAAGAAACCCGTGGTGTTCTGAAAGTGTTTTTGGAAAACGTTATTCGTGATGCCGTCACATATACTGAACACGCCAAGCGCAAAACTGTCACCGCTATGGATGTTGTATATGCTTTGAAGAGACAAGGCCGCACTTTGTACGGTTTCGGCGGTTAAATTAATTTTTGACGTCTGATGGAAAAATAACTGTTTAACATCTTTAAAACAAAAAACCAATCGGTCCTTTTCAGGACCACAAAATATATTATAAAAGAGATTTTATTATTTTTCAAATACATACATGCAATATATTTACGCATTAGTTTTAGTACAGCTGTCTTTTATAATCATCGAATGAATAACTTTACTCCAACATACGTTAGCGTCCTTTTGTCTCTCTCTCTCTCTCTGTTTGGTGAGTGTTCATCATGTATACAAAGCATAGCAACACACACACACACAAGCGTTCCCGCTTTTATTTCTCACTGTCGATGAATACTCATTTAGCCGACGATTTTAGTCAACGATTTAAAAAGTAAAACATTTATCGTATTAATTTTTGCGTCAGTTGTAAAATCACAGTGACTTT